>SMMW01000585.1:6770000-6997500 GCA_004794655.1 Marisa cornuarietis
GTCATCGTCATCATCGTCGTCATCGTCATCATCATCATCATCATCATCATCATCAAAAGACGAGTAATACAGCAGTTGTACCTAATTAAACTGTCGGCTACACGAATTTAAAAAAATTTGATTTCAAATATACTGGCGAATCATGGTGGAGAAAGTATTATTGGCAGTGTTAAGTTACAGCTGTTTAAAAAAATAACAAAAACAAACCCACGGAGAATCTGAACCTCCTGCGTTGGAATTTTCGCCGAAGCACTTATCGCCTTCACCACGTAGGATTCAACCGTTTGTGTGGCACTTACCACTTAGCTTTGACGATACACTGCCGAGTGTATGCTCTTTCTCTTAAGTTTTTGTTTGTTTTACAACTTTATTGTGTCAGGAAAGAAGATATTGTCTCTGACACAGAAAACATTATATACCAACATAATATAATTTAGATAAACAGCACATCCATTTTAAAAAAATCCATGATGAACTTTCAAAGGTCACACGCCAAACAGGAAAAACAGGGCTGTTTCGGAAAATTTTCGTGTTTTATGTTTCTCAATCCTGTTTTTCTTTGCCTGTAATAACCTAGTTTAGCATAAAGATGCACGACAGACATAATACCATGACACCTTCATAAGATAAAAAATTGTGAAATAAAATTCAAAATAAAAGTAACTCACATCAAGTATAATATCTGCAATCTCTGTACACATATAATGTCTTATATACTTAAATTCGAAGTACGTTCGAAAAGGCTGTCAATAGTTCTAAACACGTGTAGCACACATACAATTTATCTGGCTCAATAATACAGAGATTGACAAGTTAAGCCTCTGTTCTGTTTATTGGGACAAAAATGAAGAAAACCTACCTAATTATAGTTAATTCTCTCTCGTATTTGCTAACTAAATATATAAATATACTAAATTTATTAATTTATAGCTTATTTGAGTCATTTTAGTAACAGCTATAACTGTTATCTAATGAACTCATTAAACATTAAATTTTATTGATTTTAATTGATTTACCCTTTATTTTAACATCTAAAAAACGTTTCATATTAGAGGTACAAGAAAACAAAACAAAAAACAAACAAACAAACATGCAAACAAGGGGTAACGAAATCTGGCACAGCACAGTTTCTAAAGGTTCTTAAAGGACAAACCGAGCGAAAAATATTTTTCTTTATGATCGGGTTAAGTTCGTTTTAAAATAATAATTCCCAAATTATGAGTACAAAATTTTAAGCATAATTATAAGCTTTTAAAATCGGCATTCTCAGCTGCAACTGGGAAAGCGTTAAAAAATTACTTTCCTGTACTGAGAGTTCTCTTACGCGTCCTGAGTATTTGTAACAGCGATTGTGCATGTCTTCAAGTCAAATGAAGAAACATCGCTCAGGTTGTCGTATGTTCAAGAAGCGATTTTTTTGCCCCCAAAAATGAAACAGCTAAGTTTGGAATCCAGCACTACAAATTGGAACTTTGTTTAGAAGCTTAAAATGAAGTTAAAAAAATAATTAAATGGTCCAAACTGATTTCATTCAACAGACTTGTAAGTCAATCAGATCAAATTTTAATGTACAACAATCACGGTCATTGCAGTCTACGTTGTATTATTACTGATTGTCTGTTACTAAGTGGGCGCATTTGAGTTAATTTTCCCATGTGTATTACGTGCTGTTGTATAATAAGCACTGCTGTAGGAATAAGATTTCTCTGTTTTACTGAAAGTCCAGTACTTGCTTGTACTGTATAAGTGACTGGATAACAATCGATTTTGAAATGTTTTGAGCAAATTCTTGAGTGCGGTGTTGGGACGAAGTTCGCACGGCACGTTTGAACAAAGCAGAGACCTGTATCTACACATCTCTGAACAAAGTGAATCCACTGGCGTTTGCTGCCATTATCTTTAGGATTTCCTTAATGTGTACATACACACTCCATCTGAGTGTCAAAGAGAACATTCAGCAACAGCATATTGTGTCCTGGTCAGTTTTCTTTCACCGAGGATTGCATCTTTTCTCTTCGACTCCAGCTAGTACAGACGGGGCTATTTTTAGAAATACTTCCGTTTTGTCACTTTAAACGTCAAACAGTATACTGGCTGTGGAGGGCTAATAACTATGTAGGAATTTACTTGATATATCTTAAGTAATCACGCATCCAGTTTTGCCCCCCTTTTTTAATAAATGTAACCACAAACGCCTGGTCCTTCCACAAGGAAGGGGTAAGTAGCAGAAAGATAATCTATGCCGTTGTACAAGTGTTGAAGCGACTGAGTCTCGGTCAGTTCTGTGCATGAAGGAATCTGCTCCATTTTACTGACAGCCACGTCTATCAACGAGAAACGTTCAACAGGGAAGCAACTCTTTTTCGGTACTATTCAATGACTGACCAGGTTACTTAACTTCCCCCCGAAGATGGTTTTGTCGCTAACTTTTCATGTGTGTGTGTGTGTGTGTGCGTGTGTGTGTGTGTGTGTAGGGGTGTGTGTCTGCGCGCGCGTGTGTGCGTGTGTATTGGTTTGTGTGTGTGTGTGTGTGTGTTTATGAATCTAACTCAAGAACATGACGATTTTCTAAGTGCATCCTAACCGTGAAATGAGTATCCACGTCAGAGCTTCACGCCTGTGTATAAGGTTTGTAGATATTAATAAAAAGTTCAGGGGACAGTTGCACAACACATTTCTAATTTTAAACACTTTTAGGCCTTAACTCTATTTAGATAGTTAGTTTAAAGTGCTCACCACAATTTTAGAATTTTTAAAACTAAAACTGCTTTAAGTAAGATAAAGTTGTTAAGTCTGACTTTCCGTCCAGTAAAATTTTTTATGTTCTTGTACAATGCATCAAAATGGCTAAGTCGAGATTTTGCTTCTTTAGAACAGTTTTAAGGTTTAGAAACGTGTTGTGCAACTGGATCCAGAAGAATGCAGTGCTGGCCTGACTGTCAATTTTTGGTATCCTGCGTCCGTTCTTACAGACTAGCTTAACTCTCTCTCTCTCTCTATATATATATATAAAGGTTGAATCAGCAACTTTTAGTCAGTGTACTTACCCTGTACAAAGTACATCCAACACATGCATAGACATCCTATTTGCGAGTGCGTAAAACATTTAAAGCTGCTGATATTTTTATGTTTACTAAAAAATAAATTGGTTAAGTATAAAGATACACCAAAGACAAAATAAATTGATACCATCATAGGCGAACAAAGAAAAATAATAAAATAACAGTAAATAAAATGCAGCAGCTGCTACAACAAAATCAGCTAAGCAAAAACACTAACATTTCATGGCTACAAGCGCTAAAGGCGACTGCTGCTCTCTTGCAGGCTGCTGATGGGGTCGTCCAACCTTTGACAAACCTTTTGTTTTAGTATAAACACCTTCTTGTAGGAATTTCTCGGTGCAAATATCTCGCTTGGAAAGATAATCTAAGCCATCATTCTATAAATAAAAATGTTAATAAAATTAAGCAGCACACCAAAATTAGTTACAGTTATTAAAACAGGATTTGTTTGTATCTGCGTTTAGGGGAGCTTTGAGTGACGCTTATTTATATATATATATATATAAGCACAAGCTCGCACACGCATGCGCCCACACACATATCATTCATTTGTTTCCAACACAGTTTGCTTATATAGATGCTCTGAATATTGTCACGTATTAATTTTTCGAAAAGTTATTAAAATGTGAAATAGGAAAAAAAGTTGATATAAAGTTTATGAACGTACTTACTATTGAGCAAACTGAGCAGGCACCTAAGAAATCGACGTTAATGCCTTAACTAACAAGAGAACACCTGTCCTCACCGCGAAATTCTGCTCCCGCACGTCCTTTCTGAGGAAATTCTGTTCCAGCACACCAACATTTGTGTGCAGGTCTTCCCTTGTATTTTATAGAACACCTCGTAGCTAGCAGATCGTGTCAGGTGACACCCTGTATGCATGTTTACTGACGTCAGTGGAAAACTGTCTGTTACAGAATGGATGTTTTCCTTGTCTTTTTGAAACTGGCATAATGATCAGCAAAATTTTGTCTTAGTTGGTTCTTCTCAGGACACCCCTTTTCCAGATCAGACATTCTCTTAGGAAGACTCTTAATCGTGACGGGTCACTTTTGAGAGCTACTGACGACTGATGTCTTCGACATACTGGTGGTTTGTGCAGGGAAGTTCTTGTTCCATCGCAATAATTTCTGCCAAACAAAGATTTATTTTTCTCAGCGCATAGCACTTCTGTAGATTTTCCAAAACGTTGTTATGTAAAGTTTTGGAATAACAGATGCTGAAGACAACATTCTGTTTAGTCTCTTCGGCTATCTCAGATAATCGCTTCATGTGCCAATTTATATGCCCGCACAGATCCTCGTTACTTGTGTCACCAAAAAGATCTGTTATATAATAGATACCTCTCTTGCAGTTAAAGTGGCTGCCTGCTGAAAGAAAGTGTGGGAGAGGTAATGGAACTTTATCTGTAGGGGGAGTTTCTTCATCTGTGGTTTTCTTCACCAGAAAAACGCGGTGTAAGCTGGGATGTGTAAATACACCTACATTCTCAGCCATGGCTTGATATGGCTTCCACCCTAAAATTATTCTCCCGTCTGGAAAAAGATGGCATGCCTCGCCATTCTTACATATATATTTCACTTCATCCGGTAAGAGTTCTCTCATTTCTGGAAGATCTTTTGCAAGTTTGAGATAGTCGAGACTCCTATCAGACATGGTCACCTCAAAACTTGTCAGTTTCTGAAAAAGAGAATACACACGCGTTTAGTAAGTTTTATTAATTGTCCATATTGCTTCATTTTCTTTTCAAGTCACCTCTACCTCCACGAGATATATCTGATCGCGACAGCAGCAGCAGCCATGGCGAGACTGGACATGAAGTACAGTCTGTGCAAGACCCTCATACTACCGATCCTGTTTTGCGGATGTGAAACGTGGACTCTGCTTGTCGACACGGAGAGGTAAATCCAGGCATTCGAGAACAAGTGGCTAAAGAAGTTGCCCCGGAATTTTTTTTTACAGATCATAAAACTGATAACTTTGTACGAACATCAGTGGTATGGCCAACAAAATAAAATGTAGAATGTATTAACTGTACAAGCACCAAACCTGGCTTCCAAAACTGCAGAATGTAAAAGTTGATTACATATACACATTCACATAACACAGCTATATGGGTTACCTATTTTGCTTTTTAAAACTTTGTGTACATATTCATACTTTAATTTGTTCTGAAAGTTTTATAGATAACAATAACATATGGATGATTTCTGCAATAAACGTCGTTTGGAGAAAATTAATTTTGTAAGAAGCATGGTCGCCTCACTCGTAGGATACCAGGAACCACTACTAGCAACAGTCAAGAGGCATAAGCTGTTCTGGTCTGGTTATGTGACCCGCCACGACACTCTGTCAAAGAAGCTGTAAAGGGTGGTCGACACCGCGGTGGCCACAAGAAGAACTGGTTTATGCACGTGAAGGAGGGGACTGGTCATCTTGTACAGGACCTGCTCACTATCGCCTATCAGAAGCCTGAGTGGTGGGTCTTGTCACCTCTCGCATCTATCCATGTATCCCCTCTCTCTCCCTCCCTCCCCGCACACACAACGACCGTTACCAATCGACTGACTTCAAAAGTGAACATCGCATACACAGAAGCGCATCTCAATAATTAGTCGCAAAACCAGTAAGATATCGCTACACTAGTAAACGAGCAGCTAAAAACAATCTGAAACAAATAAAAAGCTCAGAAGCAAAATAAGAAAATGTTTGCTCTCATCCTTACTTGATACTAGTGATATTTATTTTTCACAGTAAAAATTAAGTTTTTAAGTATTTTTGCTTTCACCCTGCTTAGTAACATACCTTGCTGGCAACCTGTATGTACTGTGGATTTTCTGTCATTTTTCTGTCATGGACTGCAAACGTAATTTTGCAAAGTTTGGGTGCTGCTGACCTGATATCATCCAAATACTTGCGAACAGCGAGTTCTTTAAACCGGGCAAACACTCTACTGCCTCTGTACTCCTTTGCTATTCTTACTGCAGTGACCAGCAGCGTCTGTTGTCCGTTGATCAGCTGAGTGCTCATAAACCCAATCTGCAACAAAGAACATTATAATTTAGTTTTACATGAAAACAAGTCAAGTTATTCGCCCTTTTTTCTTCGGTCCTTTCTTCCTTGCTTGCTTTCCTTATGACTGCAAATTGTTGGTTCGCATTACCTGTTTTCGAATGTTATTATATTTTTTTCATCTTTTTACTATTGTTTTCACTCTAGTGCAATGACCTATTTCATTATAATTATCTTCGTTATTATCATTAAAAGAATCAGCATCATTATATTTGTTCTTCTGATTATTAATGTTTATGTTTGTTCATACGAATGAAATGTTTTAGTGGGTCTAAGTCATTCCTAGGGAGCATGTGAGCAAGTGTGAATGACGTGAGCCTCGGTGAATGACGCAAGTCTGGATGAATGACGCAAGCTGTGATGTCAAAAATGTTTGAGCAAGAGAGCGCATGCGTAACGTTAGAGTGATCGTTGAGAAAGAAAAAGCTAGTAGGTTAGAGTATTGCAGGCGTGTGTCGCCGTTGAGTTTCACGGTTTAGGACGGGTGTGTGTGGCCACTATAGTAGTTAGGGTATTGTAGGCGAGTGTCGCCATTAAGTTTTAAAGCTGAAGCGGGCGTGTGTCGCCGCTAGTAGGGTGAGAGTTAGTGCAGGAGTGTATATATGTGGCTGGATTTGCATCAATCTGAAAGTAAAGAATTGTTTATCGTTTTAGACTGTTTCTTGAGAAGTTGACACCGCCAGATTTTCTGGACCCGAACGAGCCAGTAACAGTCAATTAACCAGGACCAGTCAGTAACAATGTTGTTAGCAAAAATCACCGTTTCTCAATACTCGGCGCTGTTGTCAATGCTTTTGCGGTGAGTAGAGAATCGCTGGCTGGAGGCTTGCCCGGAAGAGTGACGAGACTCCACCTGGCAGTGAAAACCTGATCGAGGTTTAACGATAGTTAACCTTCACCTTTCACATGCCCTCCCCTAGAGGCAGTGATTCGCTTACTGTTCGCTACCCATTCTGCTGCTGGTCTATTTAAAACTTCACCTTCGCTTATTACTTTTCCTACTAAAATGGGTCCTGCTAATGAAAAAAAAAAACCAAACACGATTAAGGTATTCTACTTACAATTTTCCCCTCTTTCTTGTAAAGGAAGCACCGAACGCCATCTTGTTGCAGGAGAGTGAGATATGTGTCCGGGAGAAAATCGATGCCATCGTACACGTCGTCGTCGATGGCTATCACTGAGTCTCGATCATCCAGCTTCGCTTCGCAAACGTCATCATCTGCCTGTTCAGCCGGTTCCATTTCAGCCAGCTACTTGTTTACCCCCTCGACTGGGTTGTTCGGTGCTGTTTTACTGCGCTGTACTGGTATGTGTCACAAAAAAGGAATGAGATAAAAGCCGTCGTTTACAAATGAAAATCTTTGGAAAAAGAATAGAATACGAAACCTGATGTTCACGCCTTCAAGAACACAGCTACTGATTCTCAAATCACCTTGCAGTCTCTTACTCTTAGGTTTTAACATTGAAGGGACTTGAGTTAGGAGCGATGACACATTACCTCGGTACCTTTAATAGAATGCAGTAAATTTGTATAGCACCTACCCAGCCTGCAAGAAATCATGAGTCCCGTAATGAGCTCATTCGGACTGAGTTCTGGGGGCCCTTGCAGGAAAACGGAGTCAAAACCCGGCAGGATTAGGAAGCGGTATCGTCAAGGGACACACGCGGTTTTACCCGCTTGCAACTGTCATTTCCCGTCAAAGTCCCGTTTGTATGCCGCATCCAACCCTTCAAATTCCCGCTTGCATCCCTCGCCCAATCTTACACTCATTTACCACCACTAGTACACAGGCTGGCATACCATGCAGAAAACATTTATCAGCTTTTCAAAATCTCATCGTTTTCATACCTTCAATTGCATGCATGCTCTTACACTCGATCTTGGTACAACTAGTAGGCAAGAGATACGATTAATCAATTTAATTATTTACAGTAAAAAGTATAAGGTTAAACAGTTTAACTATTTACAGCATAAAAGTTGTTTTTGAAAAAATTATGTACGGCATAAAAATTAAGCAATTTATTTAAAGAAAAGTTATGGTTAATAATAATTTTACAGCATGATTTTTATTTTGAACAAATTATTTACAACATAAAAGTTAAGCACTTTATTTACCTACAGGATAAAAGATAATTTAAAAAAATGAGAAGTAAAAAATCAAGCCATGAGTGGTGAAATTCCTGTGGAAAAAAAGGAAAATCAATTACAATATATTTACATATCTTGATTTTTGTAATATATGTAGAACAAACCTCCCACACCTAGATGAACTCTGCTAGTTTCCATAAATCTACTAATTACTAGTGAGACTGTAAAAAGTTGAACAAAAGTCGACTGAAAAGATGTTAAATTGAAATGTCTTGATGGCCATTTCAGTAGGCTTGAATACGGAGTTGAAGATGCTATCTAAAGGTAGCCAATTCATCCTTAGTACAAAAGGTCAGGTAAATATGCATTTTGAATAAAATTTACAAAGAATAAATTAATGCTCACATTAATAATTAAAACCTGACAAACTAATTTTGTTTGTAATTCCACTCACCATGGAATTGCCCTTCGAATCCTCCTCCATCCCTGGCTCTTGCATTCCCAAACCATTTTCGGCCAATGCCATCCACATCTGCTTCCAAAGTAGCGGCAAACGTTTTACGGACTGTGGCTGTGCACAGAAAGAAATTGTATTGGTAGACTATTTTAAACAATCAGTTTGGAAACTCTGTCCTTTATAAGTATAGATTGACATACATCTCAAAGAAGTCAAAAACAAAAACAACCAAAAACTACGCACCAATTAATACAATTCTCAGCTTAAGCGACTGGAAACTTTTTCCCTTCTGGTGCCACTAAACTTTTACAGCCAGCTCCAAACAAAATAGGCATTTGGCAATTCTCCGTGCAAGAGAGGTGACGAAGTCCCTTGCTGGTTAAATTTCAACTACACTTACGATGATATATATATATACATGTGTGTGAACGTACATAAAATTACGTAGGGTTAGTGTAGAATTAATTATACGGTTGTACCTGAATGAAAGGATTCTTATATTTTTGGTAGTAAGTAAATAAAAATGTAAAAGAAAAGACAAACTAATCGAGTGAATTCTAAATGCGAGTCCCTGGAGCACACGTACAAGACAGCGCGTCATGCAAAAGCGAGCGTGTTTGTCACATGCGGAAGTACCTACCGGCCAATTGGGACAGCTAGGACCGGATTATAAAATAACACAAAAAGCACAATACTGTATAAACAACGTTTTTATGTATGATAATACTTGTATAAATAAGCGTTTACATAACAATAACTATGTTAAGGTAAAATTGCTTATAAAGATTGATTATTGTTATTATACGAATGGTTATACAAATATGTATCTAAAATAAATCTCGTTGAAAATTGATTTTAAAATAAAAGATGCTATATGATACTTTAACAATGGAATGTAAAAGACAAACTAATAGATGGAATTCTTAATGTGAGCTCCTAGAGCACATGTATAAGACAGCATCATGCAAAGTGAGCGTAGGTCGCAAGCGGAAGTACCATGTACGAGGGCAAAGGACAGCTACAGCTAAGACCGGCCGGTTACAAAAAGCTAAATATTACATAAAAGCAGAACAATATTTAAAAGCAATCATAAATTATTTATTTTTGACTACCCACTGTTATGAGTTGTTTTATGGAATCTTTCACTCAACTTTCAGACTCACCTCAGAGATCAGCGGTGTTCCACTTCCAGATGGACAGTTCAAAAAATGCTTTCTGTGCGAAGGTCGAAAAGGAAAAAACTGGTCTAACACACGGGGGGAAGAACGGGGGAAAGGTGTGTGCGACAAGACACGTTACAATTAGCCACCGGTTATGATCAGTGCTCGCAGGTCATACCTCGTCTCAAATTCCGTCATTTTAGGATCGCACAGCACGCACCCCGCCTGTTCACATCTCTTCCCTTGCAGGACTCTAGCCCTCCCCGGCTCTCTTGTAGGCTGGGTAACTGTTTAGTCCCTGTCTCTGACTCATGTGTGTGTGTGTGTGTTGTTTGCTTTTGACAGTGCTCGCATAACCACTTCATGAAGTTCAGCGCGCGTCAAGATGAGTAAAGATCTTGTCTAGTGTTCAATATTAACCGAACTATGCTATATCTGAGCACATACCAAAAAATAGAAACAATGTTTGGGTAGGAATTAGTTTCTTATTTGTCGATAATATGTCAGTGTTCATTTGTCGACTATCATTCTGTTCACGAATTGCTCATCGTTCAAGCAGCCAACTACGTAAAAAAAGATGGCTTACCTCCCTTGCATCGCGATAGTCCAAGAAACCCAGACCCTGACCTTGTTTTAAAACGTCGGTAAGAAACTTTAACAGGCCACACAGCAAGAGTTCAGCTTGTTTATTTTCTATATAGACGTTTGAATTTCCAGTTAAGCGAAGATAAAGTCGTTTCTGTACCAGGAAGTTCGCAAAACGTCTGCTTAAGAGTTCGTCTGTTTCGCTCTGACACTTGAAACGTACGTCATATACAGCGACTTGTCCACCCCTGTACCCTGAACCGTACTAGACTGTGTCAAAATATAGCCGAGAATATGTATTAATAACAATCATAGCGGACTAGCTTAGACTTGTCAACAACGAATGGTCGTCTATAGCATGCGAAGCGATCGGAGCTTAAAGTGCGCGTAGGCACAAGAGAGAGAGAGAGAGAGAGTGCGTGGCTACACCCGTACAAACGTCTGTGTGCGAGAATATGTGTGAATATGTGTGAATTTGTCTCTGCGTGCCTGTCAGCCTGTGCGTTTGTATCAACGTATTTATCTCGACTATCGAGAGCAGAAAGGACGGTGCTTAGTACGCAACGGCTCACCTTTTATACTTGCTTCGTGGCAGGCAAAGAAAGAAGAACTTTTCTTTTCAAAAATATTGTTAACGTTTCAACCGCAGAAGTCTACGGCGTACATTTCCTCGAATCCCTTTATACAGGTTTAGAGAGACATTTCTTTTGTGAGCTGGCGGGTCACACTTTCAACCGAACGACAGCTAGTGGACCGTCGACTTTTGCAAACGCGTCTTTGACACTCCCATCGTGGGGGAATACTTTTGGAAATCCCCGCGTGCGCATGCGCAAACCAGAAAAAAATCATAGGTGACATTTATCTAGCCTGTAAGAGATCCGGGAAAAATAACGGGCCCTCAAGGGAACGAGGCGAGCAGGCGGGATGCCTGTAATGCGGTGACTGAATTTGCGACCTGAGCGCGTTATCTTGTCGCACCCCACTCCAACTCTTCCCCCGATTGTAACTGCGAGATAGGTGAAACCGGCTCTATCCGCTTTGTATCGGGCGCCAAGAGGGGAATTTTCTCTACTTTTTCTCTCTAGCTAGAAAATGCATTCTGTAACTACAGAATGAGTTCTGTAACTACAGAATGCATTCTATAAGTAGAGAATGAGCTCTGTACGTACAGAATGCGCTCTGTAACTACAGAATGTATTCTCTAGCTAGAGAGAGAGAAAAACTCGGTGAAACCAAATTATTTCATTTATATTATACTTAGAAGTTGTTAGCCAATTCATTGTATATATACAGTTTCATTCTGTAGCTAGAGAAAGCTTTATGTACTTAGAGAAATCTCTCTGTAGTTAGAGAAAGCTTTCTCTATCTAAAGAGATATTTCTCTACGTACAGAGAAGATTTCTCTAGCGACAGGATGATGTCTGTACCGAACGAGGCTGGCTCATTTGCATATGGGACAAGAAGGTCAAAGATCAACCAATCAGAGCCCTCGAAACATGGCCTCACGTTCTTGATGTGTATTTATACGTGAGATAGAATTTCCGACATCTTTGCCGGAGTTCGTCTGCTATGATGTCATAGAGCAGTCGCAAAAACGTTTTTTTAATGTCAACCATCTATGGATGAAAAAAATTTTTTCCCCGCAACAGACGCCAGCCAAGCAAATGAAAACTGCTACGTACACTGCAAGTCGAAGGAAAAGAGGGCAGCAGCACTGTACACCACCCATGTTAACTTGGCAGGACTCACAGTACACCACCAATGCAGACTTGGCAAACCTATAAAACCAAAAACAAAACAAAAAAATAGAGCCCACTAGCAAGAGTAAATAACACTTCTGGCACCACAAAAACTGCAACCCTTCTCCTATATCTCCCTATCCCCCCATACCCTCACCGACCTCCCCAACACCCACATTCCCCAAAGACCCCATCCCCCACAGTGCGAAATCACCGAGAGGTAGAAGCACTTTCCCTTTAAACATCCTTTAATTTGACTTTTTTCAACTTTTGTGTAGTCTCACTAGTAATTAGTAGATTTATGGAAGCTTTAAGATTTCATCTAAGTGTGGAGGTTTGTTTTACATAGATTGGACAAGATATGTAAATATATTATAATTAATTTCTCTTTTCTTACATAGGAACTCCACCACTGATGGGTTGATTTTTTTGTCTTATTTTTTAAACTTGTATTTTCTATGTAAATAATTTGTTAAGCTTTTTTTTGTAAATAATTATATCAAAAATAATTTTTGTGCTGTAAAATAATTATTGACCATAAATTTTGTAAGTAAATTGATTAATTTTTGTTGTGCATGGTTTGTTTAAAAACAACTGTTATGCTGTAAATAATTTAAACTGTTTAACCTTAAAAACAACTGTTATGCGATAAATAATTTAAACTGTTTAACCTTTTACTTTTTGTTGTAAATAATAAAAGTGTATAATCGTATCTCTTGCCTACTAGTTGTACCAAGATCGAGTGCAAGAGCATGCAGGCACTTGACGATGAGCAAACGATGAGATTGTTAAAAGCTGTTGAATGTTTTCTTCATGGTGTGCCAGCCTGTGTACTATTGGTGGTAAATGAGTGTGAGACTGGGTGAGGGGTGCAAGCGGGAATTTGAAGGGTTTGATGCGGGATGCAAATGGGAATTTGAAGGGTTTGATGCGGGCTGTGACGGGAAACCCCGGTTGAAAGCGGGAATTTGAAGGGTTGGAGTAGGGCAACTAACGGCTATTCCCGCCTAGGCCCCTCAATGATCCCTCCTCCAAAACTCGGCGGGGTTTCCCGCAAGAGTCCCAGATCTCTTCCCAGATGGGCACCTTCATTTTCCCATGATTTCTTGCAGGCCGGGTAAATGTTTATTATATTTTCACATCTTTTTTTCCTGCCTGTTGCACGCTGTATTAATGATACAGTAGTACCTCTACATACGAGTTTAATCCGTTCCACAACCGAGCTCGCATGTCAAATAAGTGAAATAACTCGTATATTAAAACTATTGTTGCCACACAAAATAAAAGAAATAGGATTAATGCGTTCCAACCCTCCCATAACAGCACAATTTATATGTAAATACGGCATGATATAAAGTACTGTATAATAAATGTTAATGGCAAAGTAATATAAATAATATAGATAATAAAATAATAAAGAATGTGTTATATTTATTAATCTTACCTTGGAGGAGACCAAGACTGTCGATAGCGGAGGTAAGCAGATGTCGGGGGAGGAGGGAGGGAGCTGGGGAACAGACGGGTGCTGAATGAATCCGCTGATAAGGCAACACTATTTACACTGCTTTTAACTTGAAACATTTAGATTTTCACTATGACTACATTCTTTTTTATTTTTTATTTTTTTTGTCTTTACGCTACGACATATAAATGACTCGAACTCGTATATCAAACTTGCGCTCGTAAGTAACAACAAAATTTCCACGAATTTTTGGCTCATATCTCGATTTACTCGTATATTGGTTAATTTGGTTCACTCGTATGTAGAGGTCTTACGGTATACCGTAAATTTCAGTCTACTAAGCGCACCTGTTTATAAGCCACACCCACCCTTCACTGCCTCCTTACAAAGCACAAAACATATCTCGCCTGCTTATAGGTTTGCTGCATTTAATAAGAGGTCTGTGTTTTAGTGTCTTCGATCTCTGTGAAAAGGAGGATCAGATTCTGTAAGTGGCTTCGAGACGTGATGAGTTGACTCGAGAAGAGAGAGAGAGGGAGAGAAAAATGGGTCTTTCGAGTGTTAATGTCTTTCAACCCTCGCCTTGATCTATGTTTGCCTTTATTTCCGCCTTCCTTGGTCCAGGGGATCGTAGTGTTTTATGGTAATAATAGGTTGAGGACCAATTTGTTAGCGCGGTGCGCAGCATTAACTTACTAAAATTTCGATAGCGTCTAGGTAGTGGCACCCTTGCTTGTAGGAGTCACTTGATTAGGCAGGTACATAACTTGGGGTAGATTGTTAAAGCCTTTCCTCATACTCTAGCACAGACAACGGTCCCTGAGTGGTTCAACAGACGTAAGCAGCAGGTCCGAAGGAGAAAGACCAGTTCTTCCAGTACGTTAGATCACTACCTGCTGCCACCTGCAATCTGGTTTGGGCACAGAACCAAAGTGAATTGCCAAAGAGTATTATCGCTTCTCCAGGACGACGAGTGAAGAAGTAAAGTGCGAAGACAGTGGTTTGGTGCATCACCACCACTGTCGGTCCTTGCCATCAGCAAGCGATGCGAGGCAGTGGCTCGTGAACTCCATCGTTAACACCAACCCAACTTCTTGTCGCCTGCGGGAGGCAACTATCGATCATTCTCGTCATCGCCGCTATCGTTCACTGCTTGGAGTAACTGATGCAAGAAGTCCGTCAGTGGTAAAAGATGCGGGCCACCATTAACTCTGTCCTCTAAGGACCATCAAGGAGCAGGTAGCAAAATGGCACTGCCATTTTCCTCCGCGAGAAACTGGTAGGAGGCGTGTGCGGGGCGTGTGCGTGTGTTTTCTGAGATCAGAGAACTATTGTCTAAGAAAAGGAATCATATGTTTGTACATATGTCTATAGGACACTTATTGTTAGTCCTTTATTTGCTACTTAAAGATATGTGTATAATTGTTCTATTTCGTGTTCAACCTTGTAGTTAAATAATATTAATTTAAATTGTCTTCGTAACTGTGTTGTCAATTATTGGTTTGCACACGCGAGTGACAGAAATTACCTGTGAGAGAGCGTGCGGACGTGTGACGCGACTGAGTGGGTTTGTGAAGTGTGGAAGCTGGTGGGGGGGGGGGGTAAGGCGAGCCGTTATCAAATGGTATTCCCATTTCTCCTTGGGCTGACTAGGCCGCTCTTCCCACCAGTTGCAGAATCATCACAAACATATACTCTACTGGAGGAATCTCGTGCCTCCCCATCATTTCTGAAAGATCTGGAGCAAGTAAACATTTACACCTGTCAGGTGCGTGCCGGGCTTGCATAAGGGTGTGTGTTGTTGGAAACAGGTCTGTTATCGATGACTTTTGTTTATGATGCATAATATATGAGGAGAGAGGTGGGCGGAAGTGTGACAGTAACAGAGACGGACGAAAAATGGAGGATAATTAGCTCGCCTCTAAATTTCCTCCACGGTACTATTTATGCAAACACTACATCAATTCTAACAGCTATACATTTTGTTTACGTATTGATTTATCAAACGATGTATATTGTCTCGAAGCAACGTATGGAACATAAACGCATCAGCACATTTTGTGTGACAGCTGTAGTTATCCTTTTTATGTTAATTATTCCTTACATGTTACTCTTACTGGATAAGTGTTAATAATGACTTAAATACGAAATGTTGCAAGAAAACGTTGTCTCGCATTTTTAGTCAGCCGTTAATTATATTTCTTCCGTTGATAATCTGTGGGTCATTAGAAGCTGTGTAACATTGGTTTGTTTGATAATAATGTGCAAGAGGGCGTGGCGGGGAGCGGAAATCTGTTGCAGGCCTTATTATGTAGACAGTAAGCTTGCCTAATTCTAAACAGCAAGCAGAAGGTGTGTGTATGTGTGTATGTGTGCGTGTGTGTAAAGAGTTGGGTAGGGGTGTAAGAAGCACAAAAGTCGACAGCTGTAACCTGGGGTAGACAGATGGTGTATTGAGAGCGATGTAAGCTTTATACCTGCAGCTGAATTTAGACCAAGATTAGTCTACAAATCTGAATTCTGACCCTCACACAGAGACCTTTGTCTACTCCCCTACTTTTTTTGTCCTTTGCTCTTTCTCTCTCTCTCTCTCTTGATACACCAGAAGTTAGTGACAGCATTTTTGACCGTCCAATTTCAAAAGAAGAAGTATTACATGCCCTACGAAGAATTAAGAATAATAAAGCTGCAGGCCCAGATATGATAATTGGCGAACTTCTAAAACATTCATGCTCTATTGTAGTAGACTTTCTACATGAATTTTTTAACGAACTATTTAACAAGGGTGTCTTTCCAGAAAAATGGACAGAATCAATAATGATAACATTATTTAAAAAAGGAGATAGGAGCAACCCTAATAACTATAGGGGTATTTCTATTTGTGATGTTGCTAGTAAAGTATATGGTTTCATAATTAACAGTAGACTGCAAGAGTGAATGGATGAAAAACAGGTTGTAGGGGAATACCAAGCAGGTTTTAGGAAAGGATACTCAACTGTGGACCATATGTTTACACTGTTGGGTTTGATTCAAAAACAGTTTGCTCTCAACCGTAAATTATACGTAGTTTCTCGACTTTGAAAAAGCGTTCAACTCAATAAATAGAAACTTACTATGGCACGTTTTGCTAAAGAACGGGGTCCCAAACAAGCTGTTTAAATCTATTAAAGCCATGTATAATAATGTTAAAGTAAGAATCAGCTGTGTACTAAGGGGGTAAAGCAAGGGGATGTGTGTAGTCCTGTATTATTCTCCCTCTTTATCAACGAAATGGAAATCAAGATAATTCAGAATGGAAAACATGGAGCCTCCTTACCTTTGGATTATTTAAAGTTGTTTATACTACTATTTGCAGATGATGTTGTCTTGATAGCCGAAACAATGATTGGGTTGCAAAACCAGTTGAATAACTTAAGCATAGCTGCATCTACCCTGGACTTAAATGTAAATTTAGACAAAAGTAATATTGTAGTCTTTCGCAAAGGTGGGTTTCTAGGAGCAAGAGAACGTTGGACTTATAACAGTATTGTAATGCCTGTTGTTAATGTATACAAGTATCTTGGATTGCTGTTCTCCACTAAGCTTAGCTTTTCAGCTGCATGCCAGGACTTGGCAAATAGAGGGAAAAAGGGCTTACTCTTAATAATGAAAACTCTTAGATCTTATAATAACACAAGTGTAGATGTATTTTAAAAACTTTTTGATGCCCAAGTCCAACCTATACTACAGTATGGTGCGGAACTCTGGGGACTAGACAAAGCATCATATTATTGTGAAGAGGTCCACCTCTTTGCCTTAAAATTCTTCCTGGGGTTAGATGGCCGAACCCCAAATGATTTAGTGTATGGTGAACTACATAGACACCCAATTACAGCAAATTCAGTTAATAAATGTGTTCGATATTGGTTGAAACTAGTTAGAATGAACGATGACAGACTGCCCCGCAAAATTTACAGAATGTTATTTGATTTAGAAACAAAAGGTAAATCAAACTGGGTATCTAATATTAAAAGAAAGTTATTTTCGCTGGGGTTTGGTTTTGTGTGGTTAAATCAAGGGGTACAATGTGAAAGACTGTTTCAAAACAAATTAAAAGAACAAGTTTTGTGTAGATAGCAAGAGTGGGAAGATCACATCAATAGCAGTGAGAGATTTTCTTTTTATTCTACTTATGGAATCTCAGGAGCTGTCAAAAAATACTTACAAATAGATCTAGATTATTATCTGATGACAGTTCTTGCTAAATTCCGGCTGGGTGTATCTAACATTGCAGTCCATTACTTTAGATATAGAAGTTACACTACACTTGACCTTGTATGTCCATTATGCCAATTAAATGAGGAAGATGAAGTTCACTTCGTTCTCTGTTGTAAAGCCCTACAGCATCTTAGAATAAGATATATGCAAAGAAAATGGTATACTAGTCCAAATAAATTTAAAATGAGCTTGCTGCTAGCCTCATCAAATGAAAAAGTTGTTAAAAATCTGGCATTGTATCTCTTCCATGGTTTCCAGTTTAGAAAAGCTGCAATAGAAGACAAATAAGCAACATATGAATGTTTGTTTTCTGTAATTTTACTCAATAACCATGCATAGATATATGTCATATTGTACTGTTATTGTTGCTCCCCCTTCAAAAAGGGCAATGGCCCCATGAATAAACAACTTGAATCTTGAATCTGTGTGTGTGTGTGGGGGGGGGGGTGTCGGTGTGAGTGTCGGTGTGTGTCGGTGAGAGAGAGAGAGAGAGGGAGAGTTTGAATGTAAATTGTTTAATGCGTGTGCGTGTTCTTCGTGTAGTATTTATGTCATGTTAGCTTATCACTTAGAAACACTTTCAACACCCAAGAGCAGTTTCAAAATTAGTTTTGTCAGCTTTAAAACTTGGAAGTAATTGCCTGCACTGTGTTAAAGAGTTATCACTGCTTGCAGTCGGAAATAGAAGATTTGCTACATACTTATGTTCTCCTAATAACATAAACCGCGCAGAAGTTAATACAATTCTTTGACATTTTTTATGTATATATATATATGTGTGTGTGTGTGTGCGTGCGTGTGTGTAAAGGTTTCATCTGAGTGGGTTACTCAGTTCCACCACGTGCCGCTGCGCTCTGTTGTGTTGTCAATTGCTGTGCACGATAAGGAGTTCACCTTGATGGGTCCACTCATTGTGCCTGAGGGGGTCGTGGGGTGAAAGGTGTAATTTCTGAGATTTTTAACGTGGTTACGTGATTTCGGTGGAGTAAAGGTCGTAAAGCGCTTGTCAACAAGCTTGGGCTGTGGGTAGAGAGCTACCTTTGACACACGTTCTTTCTCAACATGTGCCCTTATGTTTACAGAGCTGGATTAACTCCCCTTGACAAAGCTTCTGTTGCTGACGGCGTAAAACACGAAATGCCTACTTCTCTGTCACCGTTCCCTCCCCTTTCCCAACCCGGGACCTTGTATTTTGTCAAGAGCATCTTCAACTTTCATAAGCATTTGGGCAAGAACACCTCACTGTGTTGACGCTCAGTGGCTGGTAGCCCCTCCATTATTCCGACTCTGGTTCTAATATAAACTTCATCTACAGTTAGTGCCACGCATAGGGGCAGATGTGGACACAAACCTTCTTCAGCGAAGATGAATGCCATGAATGAAAGAATGAGTAAAGCAAACAATAGGCACAGTTATATATTAATTACTGAACGGCGCAATAAACGTAAGTGGTTCACTGTATCTAAAGCGTGGCGTTTGGAAGGCTGGAGCTTAACTCTCTCCTTCACCTGACTTTACCTTTCCTGGTAAATGGTTACCCATTATTGCCGGAAATGTCACCGAGTGGGTGACGGAAAGGTTTTCAAAATCGGGCCCTCTGCCGGGTATTAACAATTTAATTAAAAATATCGCGCATATGTTCTCTAACAAACCGACTAATTCCCAATGCACACAAATACAGCTGACCGAAGACACACTGCCAGCTACTGATTAATGTCTGGATCAATACAAAAATACCTAATTTACCTGAGAATAAAATAACTCGGCAAGGGTGACGCAAATCGGTTGAATTGTTAATTTCGTGAACAGACAGTGAGCACATCGTGTACCAAACTATACACGGGGGTGATAGGTGGAGTGACCCCCCCCCCCCAGTAGGGAGGACAAAGGACACTGCTGTTGCAAAGCAGACTGGTAGTGCACAGAACGGGGCGGCAACTCTAACAGCAGTCGCAGTGGTCTGCCCCACCTCGCCATCCTTCCTTCTCTATAGGAGAGCTTGCTGAAGTTCTTTTTAATGAACTCGCATGGGTATATGGAAGGTGTTGGTGGTTTTAGCGCCCTACACAGAACCACTTGCCAACCCCCAATTCTAACCCCAAGAACAGCTTCTACATTTCAAACACAATCTTTTTCAGTTCAAAACGTAGGAGGTATTTGCATGTTGGGTCCAGTAACAATTACTCGTGTTGGGAATGAGAATTATCAGATTTTCTGTTAAATATATAACGCGAAACAAGCATGAGGTAATATAAGATCGACATCTTTTTTACACTCACGTATATATAGGTGTGCAATATACGTGCAGAATGCAGCAAAATGCGGACCCAGTAATTGAACAGGAAAAACATGCACACGTCAACTTCAGCTACGGTAACTGTTTATATAAATAATAATTATGATAAATATTTGTACGTGAATAACTTTACAAAATCATTCCACGTTAACAACCTTGTTTGACCAATTAAAACCCGCACAGCAAGTGACAAAATGCCAAAACAAAAACGCAAAAGAAAAGAAAACACTACCACGCTCAAATAAATTTCGCACGCCCAGAAAACCTCTCTTCAATAAATCAGTCGCCAATATATTCGAATGCGAGCAGCTGTCTGAGCGGTCCTCTGTTTTACCCAACCTTAAAGTAGATCCTGGAGGAGGGAAAAGTGTGGGGGCTTACGCCTTTATATGTAGTTAATATTGAAGACATATTGTTTTGCGTTGTAAATCCGCATGCTGCAGACTATAGGATAATGCCTTGACACGGGGGAGGAAGGGGGTAGGGTGACGTGAAAGAGGGATAACCGTGTGAGTGGAGGAAGGCGACCGGGATGACGCACACTGCTGCACCAAGTCGTTTCTAGTAGACTATTACATGACTACCAATCTGTTTTCCGCACCAGCTGCTTTTACTGTCAGTGTGCATGAGCACGCACCTGAGCAACGCATTCATTTTGTTCACTCGCTCGCGCACCGCATCCATCGGACAGAGGCCAGTTCATCACAGTGGCGTTTAAAAATAATGGTCCGGACAAGCAGAGAAGCGATGACATATTTGAGATGTAACTCGCCATCTTGCGCGTCGGTACTGCCGGTGCTGTTGCTGTTGCTGGTTCCAGGCATTGACACGACGCTGACAACATCTCAGCCCCACATCGTGGTCCTCATAGCCGACGACCTGGGCTGGAACGAAGTCGGATGGAACAACCCGGTCATATACACCCCCACTCTAGACCGCCTGGCCCGGGAAGGGGTGGTGTTGAACCAGTCCTACATGCATCCCACCTGCTCACCCTCACGGGCAGCCTTCCTGTCCGGCATCTATCCGCACCGCTTGGGGTTGCAGCACGACACGATCGTCGGAGGCCGCCCTGAGTTCCTCCCGGATAACGTGACTCTTCTACCGCAGTCGTTGAAGAAGCTGCACTACGCCACCCACGCCGTAGGCAAGTGGCATCTGGGCTTCTGCAACTTGCGCTACACCCCGACCTACCGTGGGTTTGACTCCTTCTACGGCTACTACAACGCCAAAGAGGATTATTTTACGCATGTAGCGCACCTGGATGGTTACGATTTCCATGATAACACTCACGTGGACTGGACTGCCCGTGGTCATTACTCTACATGGCTGCTGGCCGAACGGGCCATCCGCATCATTCGCAACCACAATCCTTCACAGCCTCTCTTCCTGTACCTGTCCTTCCAGGCCGTGCACGGGGAGCTGCAGGTGCCAGAGCATTACGTCAACCGCTTCTGCGGTCACGTCCAGGGCAACAAGGACCGGAAAGTCAAATGCGGCATGATCGCGGCCCTAGACGAGGCCGTGGCCAACGTGACAGCGGCCTTGACCAAGGCAGGGCTCATGGACAACACGCTGCTGCTGTTCACCACGGACAATGGAGGTACCAAGGATGTCCTGTCCAGCAACTGGCCCCTGAGGGGCTTCAAGGGCACTAACTGGGAGGGTGGTACGCGCGCCATTAGCTTCTTCCACGCCCCGAAGCTCCTCCGGCGCAGCGGCTACACCAGCAACAACCTCATCCACGCCACTGACTGGTTACCGACCTTCCTAGAGGCCGCGGAGGGCAAAGAGAGAGTGGTTCCTGATATCGACGGAGTCAGCCAGTGGCAGGCGCTGAAGATGGGCAAGGAAGGACCTCGCTACGAGATGCTGTATGAAATAGATGATGTCTACGACACGTCCGCCATTCGCCAGGGTCCTTACAAACTGGTGCAGGGCGCGAGGGAGAAAAGGGATGGTCGCTTTGCGCCTCCGGAAATAAAAAAGGAGAAGAGCTTCAAGAAAGATGTCGACTTGCACGATTATATGCTGTATGACGTCATCAACGATCCCAAGGAGAGCAACGACATCTCGCAGGATCACCTTGACCTTGTCAGTCACCTGAAGGCTCGATTGGAGTATCACCGGAAGTTTCTGGTCCCATCCAGAGGGCTTCATTTTGAGCCCAGCGGCCACCCAATGTTCCACAACGGAACCTGGTCGGCCGGATGGTGTTGAGGACTGGTCTGTCGCCTACACGCAGACTTAGTTCCAGGTGAGGTTGCTATGGTCACATCTATAGGTCGCCAAAAAGCTTTCCTGCTTTTCCTTGTGTTCTGGAGCTATTGAACGAGAAAACTCTCTTTTACCAAAATAGATAAATAATTAAATCTCGGGAAA
The DNA here is from genome assembly GCA_004794655.1 of Marisa cornuarietis. Lineage (NCBI taxonomy): Eukaryota > Metazoa > Mollusca > Gastropoda > Architaenioglossa > Ampullariidae > Marisa > Marisa cornuarietis. Next base: position 6,792,562 of record SMMW01000585.1, read on the forward strand.
AATGTTCACAGCTGAAATTTACTCTTTATTTTTCTTGTTTAAAATGTCTTTCTCTTTCGTAGTTATTGTTTTTCTGGAATTCCTGTTTGTGAAAAGCCAGTCGATGATCGCACTGAGCATTAAATTTATTAGCTTGCTTTTGTGGCACACAGACTGACAATGACAGTCTGTGATTTCTGTAGTTTTTGTAAAACGTTTGGTTCCCCATAAATATTCTTTATTTCTTATTACACTGATGAAAATCCCTTTCAAAGTTCAACGATAACATGTACTTGTATACAAAAGTTTAATGATTTATGTAAAGCCCTCTGAGCAAATTTTTCGGAAGGCGCTATACAAACCCTCATTATTATTATTAATGACGTCAGTAATTCCTATTCCTATGCTAAGTTTAGGGGCATTTTGAGGACCTTTTTAACTGTGGTAAATGTCGTCCAACTTTGACCAAGTTTCTGTGTGAATATCATAGAAAACCGATGGTTTTGAGGCAGACGTTAGAGACCTTTGACTCATTCTTGACGGAAGGCTGAGGAGGCGTTCTACCCCCTGGGACGCAAGTTTTTAGCCCTTTCTCAAAAAAATCATAAAAAAATAACTAAAAGGGGTAGATGAACAATTTAAATTGATAATGATAGATCGCAATATGTAGAAAAGAAACAGCTTTACCTTGTGTTTGCTTAAAAACATACTTTTATAGTATTCCCAACCGAAAATGCCATGATAATGAGTGCGTCTCAAAACATTTTCGTGGTGACAGTACATGTTTCTAAAAGCAAAATTGAAAATAACATAAGGGAGGTAACTACTGAAACAGTAAGGAAATAGTCCACAATGATTCTCTTCCTTGAATTGGCAGTGAATCACGCGTGATCACGTGTATTTTGGTGAGAAAAAAAAATGGCTAAGCGCCATCTTGAACCACGTTGTTGTGTCTCACTTTGACATGGATTTATACTTCAACAACCGCAAAGGAGACGAAAATAGTAAGTAATTTTAAAATTATAATGTATATTCTAATGAAACATATATTTGTTTGGTACTTTATGTCTGTATATATTGTGTAAATAATTTTTTGTTAATTTCCGAAAAAATTTCTAAAATGCGTACAGTCGTAATCTTTCATTTGATTTTAGTACTCGAAGACTAAACCTCTGTATCTTAAAATTTACACCAAAGAAATGTTTAAAAAATGCTCTTTAAAACGGCGTATTACCGATGGTTGCATTTACTGTAGGTTAATAAATATAAATTTTCAAAGCTGCCGGTCGAACTTTCTACCCCGGGTAGCCATTTTCGAAAAAAATAGGGTTACCATGGGAAAACGCAGAAAATTACTGTCAAACGTAAAAACTACGACACAAAAAGAAGATCACTCGATAGAAAAATGAATGAACTGTCGTCTGCACTAACTTTTTTTTCCGAAACAACGCATTTTGTGCGTGTAAAAAATTAACAAAAATGGACCTGCTGATATCGGCAGGTGCGCTGATTCTCTATAGCCGGCTGACCTGACCAGGTAATCAGGTCCGTCAAGAATGAGTTGAACTTCGGTTAGTGTCCTAAGTCCAACTTGTTTCCCAATACAATTGCCAGAACAATAGGACTTCAGAGGCTGACGTTTCGGCACTTTGTCCTATTAATGACCAACCTGAATTAATGGGTTGCGTTTTATTCAGATATCGGTAGAAATAGGTAATATAAAACTAATCTGTAAATGTTAGTCTCAACAACCCATCCGTTGATTAATTATCCGCCACGATTTGCACCTTCAATCATCAAGCGTCGCTAGCAGTGTACTACGTCACACTAGTGCACCATTCACAACATTGGCAGCAGTCAACACCAAACAGAGAGAGAGAGAATGAGCGACAGCTCCGATTATTCGGACACTGAAAGTCTGCATTTCTCGTGGTTCTGAAAAATTGCTACTTTAGCACGAGAAGTACAGACTTTCAACCTCCAAATAATATGAACTGTCGCTCATTTCCTCTCTCTCTCTCTCTCTGTGTTTGGTGTTGGCTGCAAATCGCGTACCTTGCTAGTAGATAACTAATTAACGGATGGGTTTTGGATGCTGAAATTGACACGTTATGTTTATATCGCCTATATCTACCGATATCTGTAAACAACGCAAACCATTCAGGTTGGTATCAAGAACGGACTTAGAAATTCTCTGTGATCTCTCTTTTAAAGCTGTACCCCCTCTTGTGTGTGTTTTTGGGGGAGCGGGGGGGGGGAGGCTGGTTTGTCAGCAATAACATTCACTGAGCTCAAGTAAGATTATTTTCGTCTGATAGTAACGTCTCAAATCTTCTAGAAAATTGACGTAAGCATTTTATTTAAAATGTTGTCCTTGCCTTTAATTAGCAAAATACCTACTTAACTTATTAAGTTGGCCTATTACATACAGGAATTTACAATGTTGTGTTTTTCTTTGTGAAAAGTAGACTCAAGTTATTCTGATAGTTTTTTGCGTTAAGAAGTCTAATGTTGACGATTTGTGACTAAGCTTATTGATGATTTGTGATATATCTTGAATAGATTTAAGTCACTTGCGTACCGAGTGGTTGGCAGTGTCGGGAGAACAGCAAGGAAGGGGCATCCCAAATCATTTGCCTTTTTTTTCAATTGCTGTAGTGTGAATAAAATGCATATTAAAAATTATAATCTATGATATTTGATTACGTTCAAAGTTTGTGTTCACAACAACCTTATACTTTGATGTCGGCATACGCTTTTTCAGCTTAACAATTATTAAAATGTCACAATTTGGTAAATAAGCAAATTGTTTCAACCAGCAGCTGCACCGCAATTTTTAAGCTTGAAACTGTTCTAAAGAATCAAACGTCTCTTCAAACTTCGTTCCTATGCCATGTAGATGCGTTGCACAAGCGTCGATGAAACACTGTGATGAGGAGACCGAAAGTCTACCTAGAACAATTTTATTTGAAATAATTTTCGTTTTAAAGTGCTCTAAATTGTGTTGTGAACTGTGTTTCTAAACAACTGATTTTCTAAACAGATTTGAGGCCTAAAAGTGCTGTGTCGTGCAACCGGCCCTCAGAGCACCAAAACCCTCGGAGTGCAACTGGCTGTATACTTGTCGATCAGTGAATAAGTTTGATAGTTTGCGAATAAACCTGGAGATTTGCAAATATAAAAGAACGATTTTTAAATAATATTAACGATTTGAAAATATACTTAACGAATTGTGAAAAAAACCTGACGATGGTTTTATCAACATTCAGACTCTTACCAAAGTAAATAACAATAGTAAGTAGCTAATCACAGAAAGACGTAAAGGCAGCAACCATTTATGATAATCACTCTGTGGTATGTATGTTTTCTGACCATTTATGATAAGTCACTCTGTGGTATGTATTTTTTCTAACTTGGTTTTGTAAGAGAAAAGCCGTACGGGAACGTAGATTTAAAATAATTAAAAAAATCAGCAATAACACAAAATCCTTCAGTATTTCGAGTAACAGTAAAGAACCAGTAAAGCCAAAGTTCCTGACAATGATAAAACCGAGTATAGATTTTGGCAATAGTCTGAAAATTTACTTTACAAGTTGGCTATCCATTTACAAACTACACAATTTTATTACGATATAAAATACCACACCATGTCATTAACTGAAGCTATAACCAAAATCAAATATCACACGCTACAGTGAACACACAGACAACGAGGCTGTGTCCGGGGGCGGCAGCAGTTAATGGCATTAACTGCAGTAAATTAATCCGGTTTTGTGTACAGCATAGCAAAATTTATTGAACACATTTGCTAATTGGCTTCTAAGCTTCGATTCGTCGAGTGTCCAACATTTGCCCACTCTCTATGTTTGTAATAAGCAGTTGTTTCTGAAATTAGATCCAGCAAGCAATACATGGCTTACTCGCGGCGACTAGATGGCCTACAGAAAAAAACTCTATTTACCGTCATCCAGCCACATAATCGTAGATGTTGCAACACCACCAATAAAAAACACCACCACTGTGACAGAGTTTCAGACAAAAGAATGATCACGACATATGCTACAGTTCTTGCTCTAAGAGCACAAGTTTGTTGTACGGTTGGTGCTGGACATCATGAATGAAGGGGTGGTTTTCTCGCAGCAGCTTCATCTCATCTTCGATGCTTCTAGAAAAGAAAACATTGAACAATGCGTTGCAGAACCATCTATCTCAACGGAAAAGATTTCCTGTTTGGGAAGAATGAAAACGGCTTTAAGCTGATAATAAAGATGTGTGAATGCTTAAGTCAGGGAAATTTTGAACGAGAGAGAATGAAGAGAAAACGAGAAAAAGGGTGTGTAAGTTAACACACACACACACACACACACACACACACACACACACACACCAGTGGCGTAGGAACAGGGGGGGCAAGGGGGGCAGCCGCCCCCCCAAAAAAGATGCTGGGAAGGCAAGAATGTGAACGTTATTCATTGTCAGCATGGAGCTTGCCCCCCCAAAGCCGAGCATCTTCCTACGCCACTGCACACACACACACACACACACACAAACACACACACAAACACACACACACACACAAGTTCTCAGCTGACTCATCCAGGTATGTCAGAGACATGCAATCTATCCAAAATTGACGGCCGATGTAAATAGCTAAATGGTCTTCTTAACTGGACACTTCTTGGAACACGTGACGATGTTTGGCAAATTTATTTTTCTTTTAATGACCGCCACATGTAGCTCTGTCAAACATCACCTATGAGAGCCAATCTTCAGCACCACAGATACTCGGTTACAAGCTAGAGGATGACACCTTAGCAACAGAAAGAACCACTTTAGGACCAGACATATGGTTCATTATATTAGGTTACAGAGACACGGAGTACCTTTTCCAGGATTAGCCTGTACGTCCTGAGGATTTTTGCTCCGTTGGCGTCCATGTTGATGTTGTTCATTGTGAAGGCCAGGTACCTGATTCCGGGCAGTGAGGTGTAGTTGTGCAGCACCTGCCTTGTGAATCGCCCGTACACACCTGAACCACGACAGTCTGGAGACACTCGGCCTCCTGATGTCATCACGGTTTCCCCCCGTCCACAATTTCCACTGACGTAAAGCTCACCTAGGAGGCAACATTGGTTGGCAGATTGTAAAAGCTATTCTTCCAAATCAAGATTGGTAGAACCTTAGATAAAATTACACCGCAACACAGAAGGCAGCTTTCTTGTTGAAGACGGAGGAAACATTTTCTAGTCACAGTATTTTCATAAAGCAGGAAACTTCTGTATGTTGTTGTGTTGTATCCCACATATTGAGAAAAGAATCGAAGATGCTAACATAAGAGCAGGTTTAGCTATATCTTCTTTTTTCTATATTTCTTACTAATCACGTTTTATAGATGTACATAAGTATTAGAATAAGTATAAACTTGTATTTCTTTTCTGTTTGTTGCATGTGTTCAAATCTCTTTTTCCATATAATGACCTGGTTCACCTTTTGAAATATTATGCAACTGCATGGAAATGTTTGTAATAGTAAAGAAAAAGCAATGCAAACGCTTACATCAGTCAGACCTGGAGGTCAACATTTTTATTTTCGGTGATACGTTCATAAGTAAGAATTACATAAGAAAACAAAATTCTACTTTTGTTGCGTCGTCGTCGTTGCTGTTTTTGTTGTTTCTTTGTTGCATTGTTGTTGCCGCCGCCATCACAGTTGCTATTAATGATGATGATTACATTCAGCTTTTATTTCTTCTATCTGATAATCTCAGTCACTCACTACTCAGTCAGTCGTCCCTTGCCTGGCACCTGACGCTGGGGGGAACACATGGATAGATGCGGCAGCTGACATGGCCCGCCACTCTCTTGCCTGTTGTGGGCGATGGTGAGCAAGTCTTCGACAAGGTGTCGTTGTCGTGAACTCCGGGGAAAGAGCACGCGAAGATGGTCAGAGGTTGCGATTGCCGTCGCCTCGGGCTAATCACACTCTCGACACCTCGACCAACTCACGCCGACATGTACGTGTACGCACACACTTATACTAAATTGCAAATAAAGATTCACTGACTCGAGCCCCCAGCGTACGTCCGCAAGAACAACACAAGGCAATTTAGTATATTAAAACAATTAGTAATTATCGAGAGTTTGATCAATGAACATAAAAGATACAAATGCTGCAAATTAACGTTAGCTCGCTCTCTATGCTTCCCGGTATATCTACTCCTAATCCAGATAACGTGAGTCACTAATAGCTTAACTACCACACACAACACACTGCACTCGTCACTTATCTCTCTACACAAGAATGTCTCTCGCGATGTGGAGGGCCCTCCGATGTCTTGACGTCTGAAAATCCGTAGATGTCACTCCGCCAGTCGTTGCTGCCTTTTCCACGAACACAGAGACTCTGGCACTGCCGCGTGCCACCACGTGACTCTTCCTCAAGGCCGGACTGCGATCAGAGCTTAACCGCGCCTGAGGACCAACGCTTCTCTACCAGCTTTACCTCTGCTGTCTACGACCGACAGCCACTGGTGATGCAAACGTTGTGCACTCTGTGCCAAGAGTGGGTCTTAACGCACCTCTGGAGTCGGTTGTGCTGAAGTAGTCACGATTCCAGACTAACTCTCAGCGGAGAATCTGAACAGCCTTGAACAGATCTCTGCTACAACCTTCTCCCTCGAGATTCAAGTGCGAAGACCCCGATTTCTCGCCTGACACGATGTTAAATTCACGTCGCTGGCATTCGTCATCTTGCGATTGGCTAATTGCAAAATACACACACTCTCTGCCATCCGTACCTGCCTATGACCAATCACTACCTAGCTGGTATTGACGGACCGGTGGTCACTGACTTTCCCAAGTAAGGATTTGCGTATTACAACCAATCGCTACCTAACACCTACCAAACCAGTGGTCAGTTGACTCGTCCCTGCCCACTCTGCATCCTTCTCACTCCCCCCCCCTACTAGTGGCGCGATCTGACTACGGCGTCATCATGTCTGACTTTCTATTCACTACTGGTGTCCAGAAAGTGACAATAACAACACGCTCCGTTGTCCCACACTAGGTACCTGTAGCCCTACTATTAACGGCCGCACCGTGGCCTGTGATCTCTCCTCTTGAAAGAACACCCCCCCTGCGGCGATAACCGCCGTTACCCGCTTCTGTCCTGCTCTAGTGCTGACGTAAGCGGCCATCCATTCCCCCGACCTAGCTGATCTCAACTAGATACACGGCAGTGAAGCATACCTGGTCCTTTTGTCCACTAATCTGGCTGGCACCAACAAGGCGGCTGTTGCCGTAACACTGCCTTACCAGCTAATTCGTTTCCCAAGCTATCTATTCTACCTTATGCTAGTCCGTCTGACAGCGCGTACGCACGACTCGTGCCTAAAGCAGAAGTGCGACACCAACACTATAGCCCTATAACCTAGTTATCATATGACAGTCGTGCCGGGTCACATGGCCAAAGACCAGCTTACGTCACTTGACTGTTGATAGTAGAGGTTCCTGGTGTCCTACGAATGTAGCAATCTTTGTTTCTTTCAAAGTCGTTGGTTTTGTGTTCTTTGTATGAGAATTTGTGTTCTTTGTCTGATAATCTAAGAATAAATTAAGCGACAGGAAAGCATTCTTTGTATGCAGTACGGCAATACTGGACATCAAACATCACACTATTTGCCTTGTTCAACAGCTTGAAGATTTGGGACGGTTTATCATTAGTCCAGTTAGTAGATCCTCTTCACTGGAGATTTATGTCGTCTTAACTGTTACAAAAAAAATTCTTATATTGCGTCCTTCATTCATACATGGCTAAATGCCTGTGGATGATGCCTGTTTGACACTCTACAACCTGGTAGCAAACCATCTGGATGGCACTGGTACATACGTGCGTATCCTATTCATGGACTTTTCATCTGCTTTTAATACCATTCAGCCACACCTGCTCTTACAACGTCTCCTAGCACTAAACGTTAACTCAACCCTAGTGCTCTGGATGAGGGAATTTCTCCGGGACCGGCCACAACGGGTCAGCATGGGAGGCAAAGTCTCGACCACTCTGATCCTAAATACCGGAGCCCCACAGGGGTGTGTTTTGTCCCCAATACTGTTCTCTGTTTACACTAGTGAAGTCCGGACGGAATTCTCGAATTGTGCCCTATCCTTGATTAAGTTTGCAGATGATATGGCATTGGTTGCTCGGCTCAAGGACGAGAAGTCACTTGCAAGCTATTTCCTCCAGGTTCAAAATTACACTCATGGTTTGAAGAAAACTTTCTGGTGCTCAATGTCTCTAAAACTAAAGAAGTGGTCCTTGACAGAAGAAAACATCAACCTGCCCACACCCCTATAATTATTGATAATGAGACAATAGAGCAGGTGCAAAGTTTTAGGTACCTCGGCACAGTGCTAGACAGCAAACTGTCCTTTCACGAAAACACCAGCATTGTTTCCAGGAAAGCACATCAGCGCCTGTTCCTGCTGAGGCAACTGAGGAATTTCGGTGTCAGTGGCCCTGTCCTTGAGTCAGTATATCGCAGTCTAATCGAAAGCATCTTAACATTCAATATGTCAGTGTGGTTTGGCGTTCTCTCTCTCAAAGATAAAGCTTGTTTAATGAGAGTGGTCAAGAGTGCCAGCAAGATCATTGGTTCTCCACAAAGACCTTTAGGTGATTTATACATCAAGCCTGTGAGGTTAAAGGCCGTCAGAATCATCACAGACCCCTCTCACCCACTACATCGCCACTTCCAAATGTTACCCTCTGGCCGCAGATGGAAGCAAGTGGTCGCCAGGAAGAGTGCCTTTGCCAAGTCATTCTTACCAACCGCAATAGCACTCCTGAACAGGACTAACAAATGTACCTAGCCTGAATGTGTGTGGGTGTGTGTGTGTGTGTGTGTGTGTAAGAGAGGAAGAGAATGTGCATCTGCTAACTGTCTTAGGTGTGCGAGGGCTAAGCATGAGTGTAACTGTATGAGGTGTGATCGTAATTTTTTTCAGTTTATTATGTATCCTTTTCTCCAGTTAACTGTGGGAGCTCCCAGCAACAAAGGAAAATTTCTATCTCTGTTGTGACCAGACATAGACAATAAAGATGTATTGTATTGTATTGTAAATATACTAATATATACTAATATAAAATATACTAATAATGGTTTTACCTAAACACGCATTCACCTTTATATGTGCAAACATATTTACAATATTCGTACGTAACAGATACACAAAAATGTATGTATATATCTAAGGGGGCGCGCGCACACACACACACACACACACACACAAATGTATATATAAAGCCACATATGCGCGTAAACTTACCACTCGGTTTCCTATCTTGTAAATGTGACCGTAAACACCTTGGCCTTGAACTAACGAAGGATAGGTCGCCGGAAGAAAGTCTAGTCCATTAAAGATGTTTTCGTCGATGGCAATGACGGCGTCCCTGTCCTCTAATGTGGCTAAACATACGCGCTGTTCTTCCACCTCTGACCTAGGAGGACATTGCGGTGGAGTGTAGCATTCACCGGTGTCCTCTTCTTTCATGCTACGCGATGTCGCCATAATCAGTTATCTGCGTCGCCGTATTAAACTATTTATTTGTGGTATGAATCAGTCAAGGAAAAAGGATAAAAATTAATCGTTTTCAAGGATGGTCAGTTCTAACGTATGCCTCATCAATATCCCCAGAATTTGCAATCCATTTTTTTCATGTGAATTGAGCCTTTCAATCAATTTGTTTTCAATGAAGAAGATGAGTGATCAAACTAGTATAGAAAGGAGGTTATTAAGATCAAATATAGTATTTAGTGTCTTTGTTTAGATGTAACCCTGGAAGTAGTTAAAGATGGACCAGCCCTTCTCTTTTTGGAGCAAAACTGAGATGAGTAGCGTCTGCTAAGGGAGGTGCATTTGAATCTCCACTGACCTTAAATGTAGGTCACTAGATTTGGGAGTGCTGAAGTCCTTATCACCAATCTTTCTGACTAGGGACTGCAAGGGAATAATCAACACTATGAAAACGCGGCCAAAACATTTAGCTTCCTAGAACGAGAACAATTTGGTCAGGATGAAACGCTCTGCTGACTCAAATCGTCGGAGTTAGCTCCCCTATGAATGGAATTTCCGGAGACCGGAGGCCAACGTGAGTCGCCCGGAAAAAGGAGGCAACGCTGGGGGCATAGAGGTGGTAAAAAGTGTGGATTAAACTGGGGAGATTAGAGCATGCATTATTAGATAATGTCCCTAATTCTGATGTTACTGAAAATTTTACTGACCCTGCTATACAATTTGCTGCTGGCGGAGAACGAAAACTTGTCAAAACTGAAGCAACCATACAGCGCTTTCGATCATGAAGTCGGTGGAAACAACACGCCAGCAGTGAATAAAAATGTTCACGTATTGGGGCAACCGAACTTGGTCCTTCTGTATAAAAAACTGACACTATTTCGCCAGTTTAATAATTCTCCCCTAAAACCATATAATCGAAACCCAAATCCATGATGGCCCTATGTGCACGCTTTGTAGAAGCATATAGCTTCCACCCTCTCCCCTAAAAATGTATGAAGCACAAAAAAAAAAAAAAAAATTGAAACTACATAATGAGATTTGAACTGTGAGCACTGCTAACCGAAATAAATTAGTACTAGCCCAAGTTAAAAATGGGAAATAGAGAATGTGAACTATTTTTAATAACCATCAAATGACATATCGAGACCTTTAAAAGTTTCATGTGGAGAAATAACCTATAATTATGAACAAAAATGTACCATGTGAAATTTGGCTGGCTATATTCAAGTAGTCCTGTGCAAGAAGTAAAAAAAATAATTGTGTGTGTGTGTGTGTGCTTTTATTTAGGCTGTCTGAGAGGAAGGGACAGAAGATTGTCAGTTTGTTTTTTATTTTTAATTTTCTCTCATATTTGCCATTTATGTTTACTTATTTATATGTCTGTATGGATTTGCCTTTGTTTTGAACTGCTATATTCTTTCCAACCAAGTAAATTTCCTTGATCTGCACTGTTTTTTTTTGTCCTCCATTTGGGCATTGCTTTAATTTGAGCATATACTTCCTTCATGTGCAAATGCTGATCATGCTTTCTTTTACTGGGGTTGTTTTATGGAATTTGTTTTCCATCTCCTTTTATTTCCAGCATTTGAGGCCAGCTTAAAAACTAAATTCTGGATGAATCCTACTTCTCCCAACCTCTCCCATCCTACATTACTGGCATTTTTCAATTCTAATGGTATTTCTTTCTTTACTTGTTTACCTTTTCTCATGATGTCCATTTCATGAGCAGCAACTCCATTGCTACTCAAACTTACTTTTTTCTGCATGCATTTACCCTTCTTTTATTTTTTAGCTGAGCTGCTCCAGCATGCTCTGTGTGCAGGTTTTTTGTCTTGTGCTTATACCTGTTAATGTTTCTGTGCTGCTGTTTTAGTCTTATGTGTGCCGGACTTTCTTTGTGTATTTGTTTTTTTGTGTGTGCAAAAGCCTTCTGTTAAGTGCAGAAATGTACTATATCGTTTTATTATGCTCATGTGTGGGTTATCTGTGTTATGATTTTTCCATGCATGCAGTTGTGCGTAAGTGTGAGTGTGTTCGCAATACACTACATACAGTTAGCAAAAAGCCTTATAAAATCAAAGTCAAAAACCTAGTAAATAGTATGCTAATTGTTTTATTATAAAATGGTGGATTTTTAGCCAAAACATCCAGCATATATAGAACATAAAACATAAACCAAATTTATATCCAAACATCGGTAGATATGGACGGTTTTATTGAAATGCGCTGTACTGAACTCTGCTCAGCAAGGGACCTCTTCCACTAAAATCGACAAGTAACAACTTTTATGTACAAACTTAAAGGATGTGTCTTATTGAACATAGTACAGAACACAAATGTCAATATGGGTGATATTGTGTCACAGTCACCATTAAATCCTTCTCTTTTCATATTTTAACAGAAGACTGTACTGATGGCCTATGAGGTTGGGTGGGTGGGAGATGGAATGAGATATGGATGGCAAGAGGGATAAATAGAACATTTTAAAAAGGATGTAAAACTTCCAATTAAAAAAAAACCTACAGCCACCTTCCTGACAATTGTATGATCAGTTCTTCTTTCAAGGATCACTGATATAAACATTTACATGTACTTTTCAATACATTTGTATTATTCATTCGCCAATGAATCTGAAGCTTCTAATCAACTACAAATTTAATTTCTAGGGTGGTGGTTATCAAACTGACCCTGATGGTAAAAACCACAGAATTAGAAAAGACAGTGGGTCAGTTTCCAACTCTAGCTTAAAGAGTTAGTATGTATTATAGAATTCTTGAAAAATAGCACTGCTACAGAAATAACAGATAAATAGTAAATAGAAAAGGATAGTTGGCTGTGAGGGCTAGGAACTGTCAGTAGTTAACACTGTCTAGGGCACAGCATGTGCAAGGGGAAACAACCCTCTTGTGCCACCTTAGCTTTATGTACCCATAACAGCTGGGTGGACATACAGCTCAAGGCAAGTACTGAAGTCCAAAGTCTAATCTGCTAACTACAAGGTCACATAAATTTTCAATCTTTTCAAACACTGAACACATGAATGGTAAGTAAATATTCTACATATTCATACACTAATGGATGTGACTTGTTACATTCCTTTATAAATAAAAATGTGTGTGCATGTAGTTTCCTATCAGTAATGAGATACAAATGAGAAACATGTTGATTCTCCTCCCATGCAGCACTTAATGTTCTGTGATCCAACACCCAGGATTCAAAAAGAATGATTTTCAGAGCAGTACTTTTCCAACATTTAAATTCAAAAGTAAAAGCATGTGAATCACATTAATATTTTAGATGTGAGCATCTGCTGCAAGTAAGCACTATATCTTGTCTATAAGCACTAAGCTGCTGACCCTGACAATACATAATCTGTGCAAAATGAAGATCAAGAAAGAACATTTCTGATGATGTTTGCTTATTATCTAAGATGAAAAACAAAAAGAAAACTTGTTTCAATAGACAGTGCTGTCTATTGACTATGAAGAATGGCATGGAAGCTAACAGACTGTTTGACAGGATCTCTTTCTGTTGATTGTTGGGAATGTGAGCAAAAGAAAAGCCTGACCACAGCAGCTTTACTAAGACATCTAGCTACAAACGGAAATGCCTTCATTATATGACTCCCTGACCAAGACTGGAACTATCTTATCTATGATCTCTTAGATTCTGCTGCTACAGGTCACAGCTGCTCTCTAGCGACCTGTTCTCAGGATGTTTATGTGAGAAAGGATTTATACAATGTCAGTGACACATATGGCACATTCTTTGCTTGAAATGGCAGCAAAACCATCACCCATTTATGGGCAGCTTTTGCCAACACAGTGGCATACAATATTTGCCTATAATGTATATTTGTCACCTAAATTATAAAAAAGAGTAAATTTTGTATATCCTGGTCAAAATGCATATTTCTTTTCATGTTCAGTTCATGAAAATGATGAAGTAGATTGTGATGGTAATGAAGATCACATAATAGAGCATTAAACTAGTGCTAATCCAGGGAAATAATAGTTCTACATGACTATCACACAGCAAGAAATTTCACACTCTATTGCTTTAAAATATGCACATTGAAACATGCATGAAATTGCAGGTGGCATACATCAGTGGAGACAAGCCCACATCCGTAAAGAATGGGCAAGACTTAAGACAATGTATTTGGTTGATATGCTTGATACATGAGCTAGTTTGAAATGTTCATCTGAAATGACAATATGAGGAGTAATAACAAACCTGCTTCTATTGTTTAACTTAATCTTGCTTAATAATCATGAAAAATGCCTTCGACAAAAAAACCCTATGAAAACATGAGTGTAAAGGTAGTTCCTACATAAAACTACTATTCTCACATAAGTTTTTGCATCTCAACACATATACATGGAAAAGAGAAAACTATAGGGGATCATGTATATGTCCTTGCATTCAAATAAAATATTTTCGAATGAAAAAAATCTCAGACATATAAATGCAACATCCTTTTCTCTTCCCTAACATTCCTTTATGACTGGAGGAAGAGATTATTGATACTGTAAATTTGATTCAGCATTGATTAAATATTACAAATACAGATCTGTGATCTTAAAATGTAGATTTGTGCACAACAGTACATATTTAAAGAAAAAACAAATGGTTTCTTGTTCTTTGATATGTTAAAACGATAAAGTCTGCACCTGTATATCCATTGTCATATGGGATCTTCATGTGCTACCACAGTTAAAAATAAACAGAACACACGCACACAAATTATTTTAGCTCTCCATCTCTACAAAAAAGCAATAAAAAAATAATAAACCCTCAAGGCAAATAGTAAACACAACTTGAGGATTAGAATTCATCACAATATTTTTTAAAGTGGCCATACAAGCATCTTTGTTGCTCTGTTGCATGTTAATCCCACCAAAATAAAAAATTAGTCATCCCAAAATATGCATTCATCATTCCCACACATCCAAAAAAACAAAACAACTAAAGGAACAACCTCTAGACAGAAATTAAAGTAACATAAACTTCATTCCAAGGAGCCCTATAAAGATCTGTTCCACTCACATAACATACCTCATGCTCACATAAATGGCTGAAGATAATGTATTTGTTAAAGGAATGGAAAGAGGAGTTCTCACACTTTAAAAATATGGATACACAGTGATAATTTGCAACACTGCACAAGCAGAAATTTTGCTACACCACACTAGTACACATTGTGTCACACTACTAAAAGACAATTTGTCACACAGGTTAGACTGTCAAAACTGTACCACTGAACAAAAGGCAATTACTCAAAAACAAGAAAAAAACTGGTAGTTATAAACTGGATCCAGGATGGAATGTTTTTTTCTTAGAAGGAATGCCAATAGAACCAAAATCTTGTTTTGCATAATAAACTACACACACTTTACAAACACTTACCAGTGCATGTACAGACTGCAGAATAATTTATGCAAACAGGTCTATAAATCACTCATTATTCAGTACACCACGTGAATAGTTCTGCAAATGTTTTTAGCACTCTTCATGTCTATGGTCCACATGCCAAGAGGGAAGATATTAAGGATTCTCATTAGCCCCAAGGATTTTTGCCACCTTCCAGTGAGTCTGAAAAAGATGAAAGGACCTTGTTGAAAGTGCATTCAGAGGTAATCAAAGAATAACGCATTGTGCATGGCTCAAACAGCTTACATTGGAGATGCTATATATTTGTGAAAAGCTGATTACCATTAGTATCTTCAAAGTTCTGAGCTCTTTATAAAGTAAAACAAGAGTAATATATGTCGTAATGGCTTTGGACATCATCATCACCACCCCCACCACTATAATCTTCACTGTCTCCTAGGGCTAGTCAATGATTAGGGCTCTTCTGGTGAAATTGTTTATTGTGGTCATCCATCAAAATACCTCTTTGACCTCACCTCTTGGCAGAGAGGAATTAAGGCTGCCGCGACTCATGCTTGAACGTCGCAGTGACACCTCCTCCTCTGACATAATGCGCAGATCTTTGCGAGGTATCTTGACCGGGGTGACCACACCACCCCCACTCCTGAGGCCACTCCCCGCTGGCCGATCTTCGGAAGACGTTCTTTGTTGAAGCGTGGTGCTGACTGGTGATGGTGCACCCGCAAGGGAGAGGATTGAGACTGAGTTTGGCTGGCTGTTTCTGCGACCTTGGCTGGCTGGTCTGTCTCTGTCAGATGTCAAAATAACTGTTACATCCTTACATACTTGCTGTAAGATTTCGATCTCGCAATAGCTGCACCTACTAAGAGAAATCAATACACAGCAACTTGTACAGAAGGTAATGTTCAAATAAAAAAAGAATTTGTAAAGTGAATGATTCACTGGAAATCTTTTATTAATATCATGCGAAAAATGTATTCCATAACTATATTGAAAGGCATTAAATGTTTACAGTTGAAAGATGTTATTAGACAACATCAAAATGAGCAACATATAAAACATATTGTAATATACTAATTAAAGGTGACAACAACCTCTATTCCAAAACTTAAGCTGCTGTTTTTCCTTTAAAAAACTTTTTTGGCTATCCACCTACTAATCTTCCTCATTTTTTTCCTAGTATAATTTAGTAACCTTCATAAAGAAAACACCATCCACTATTTCCCTTGGTGTCTAAGGGCACACATTAGCATTTCTGCTTGGAGATGTTTCTACTCCAAATAATCAATATACTTTATCATAGTCATTAAGACCAATAGTTTAGGAGAGTACACTACCAATGCTCTGTCCTGTGGTCAGAGTACTTTGTATGCAATGAGTGGATTATGCACACAAGATCTGAAATCTTGTGCTAGAAATCATGTGACTAATCCTCATTGTGATTAACCTGATCTTTGCCTCTAGCAGTAACTGAACAGTCGGTGAGAGGGGATATAGCTGGAGGGGTTGGGTGGGAGGAACCAAAGAAAGGACAAATCCATAATGAGAGAAAGCTGTCAACCCAAGTCATTCCCATTTTAGTTCTTATCAGAGACTGTTCTAATTCTTAGCATAAGGGCTTCAAGTTGAAGGGTGTTGTTCACTTGCAGTGCAGATGAAGTGCATTAAGCACTCACTCTACAAGCAATGTGATGTTGATGGGTCATCCCACTTGCAGCAAAGGTTGTGTTACAAAGCTGGTGATAACGACCACTTCAGCCTTATGTTTCATGCATTCAGCAATGTAAATCTAGAACATGTTCTAACCAATTGGATTCCATTAAAGATACAGCTTATGATGAAATAATAATAATAATAATAGTGAAGATTTTTATAGCGCATATTCACACTCGTAGAGAGTATGCTCTTAGCGCTTAAAACGGGGAAGACGTGGACCAAGTAGATACAGAACACAGGGGACGAAAGAAAACGACAGTACCGACAAAAACAGATAACAAAAGGCATCAAGTAACAGGAACAGAGAAAAATAGTGATGGGTAAAGTAGCAAGAGGGAAGGGGGGGTAAGGACTAGCATTGTGGACTAGGAGTAGTGCTCAAGGAAGAGGTGCGTTTTCAGTGCAGATTTGAAGGATTCCATTGTAGGAAGGTGGCGGATATGGAAAGGAAGAGAGTTCCATTGTTTTGCAGCACAGTAGCCAAAAGTCCTGTGACCATATGTTGTTGTTCTGGTGACAGGAACAGTCAGAGTACGGTTGTCAGAGGAAGAGCGGAGTTGTCTGGCCGGAGAGTAAGGGATGAGAAGTTCAGAGAAATAGTCAGGACAGGAGCCTGCAAAGAAATTAAAACACAGCACAGACAGTTTGTACTGGATGCGAGAACGGACGGGTAGCCAGTGTAGGAAACGAAGGAGAGGAGTGACATGGTCCCGTTTCCTTGCTCTAAGTACCAGACGTGCAGCGGAGTTCTGTACTCTCTGGAGTTTCTGAATGAGGGATGAGGGGCAGCCTGCCAGCAAGGAGTTGCAGTAGTCAAGTCGTGAAAGAACAAACGCACAGACAAGAGTGTTGGTGGCACGTGTAGAGAGAAAGTGACGGATGGCACTGATCTTACGGAGCTCATAGTAGGCAGACTGACAGACAGCTGTAACATGTTTATCAAGGGTCATGTCTGCGGTGACAATAAATCCCAGATTCCTAACGGATGACGTGAAGGTGATGTTGCTGTCGCCCACCTTGATGTGATTGGGCAGACTGACTAGTGAAGGTTGATGTCTTCTTCTATGGCACAAGAGGGCTTCCGTTTTATCATCATTTAGTTTAAGCTTGTTTTTCACCATCCAGCCCTTGACATCACTAATACAAGCTTCTAGAGAGCTAATAGCAGAGTGAGACTCAGCCAGTGGAGTAGAACAGTAAAGCTGAGTGTCATCTGCATAGGACTGATGAGACACCTGGTGAGACCGGATGCAAGATGAAAGTGGTTTAGTATACAGGATGAACAGGACTGGGCCAAGTACTGAGCCTTGGGGAACGCCACAGAAAAGTGAAGCAGGGCGAGATGTCTGACCATCGACTACCACAGTCTGGGTCCTATCAGTGAGATAGGAGTTGAACCATGAGAGGGCAGGTCCAGAAATCCCGTAGAGGGTGTGGAGTCTGTGAAGAAGCAGAGAGTGGTCTATAGTGTCAAATGCAGCAGACAGGTCCAGTAGGGTTAATGGAGAGACATCACCACTGTCAAGAGTAGATAATATATCTGTTGTTACTTTAATAAGAGTGGTCTCAGTGCTGTGGAAAGGTCTATATGCCGACTGAGCTTGTGGAAGAAGATGGTGGTCTTGTAAATAGGCCCAGAGCTGTGTCAAAACTATTTTCTCTATGATCTTAGAGAAAAAAGACAAGTTGGAGACTGGGCGGTAGTTGTTTAGCACATTGACATCAAGCGTGGATTTCTTTAGAAGTGGCCTCACCACCGCATTCTTGAACAGAGATGGGAAAACACCTGACGAAAGGCTGACATTTACAATATTTGTGATGGCAGGAAGGAGAGTATCTAGGCACTCGAGGAGAAGGCTCGTGGGCATCGGATCTAACTCGCAGGTTGTTGCTTTAGCTTTTAGGATAACCGCTTTCACATCGGTCTCAGAGACTGGTAGGAACTTGGTCATGGAGCATCCCGGGAGGACATCACAGGAGATGCTGTCAAGCACCGACGCCGAGTCTAATGATGATCAAATGTCCGATATCTTGCTGGTGAAATAATCACTAAAAACTTGCGGCAGCAGTGAAGCAGGGTAGGCAGTAGGCAGTGGTGTTGCTGTCTTAGATCCAGTCATTTTATTGCAAATGGCAAAAAGCTTTTTGGAGGAGGTGCAATTAATTATTTGGCCCTGAAGGTATGATGTTTTAGCCTCATAAATGCATTTTGCAACGCTTCGCTTTGCAGCATTGTAAATTTCTTTGTGGATGGCGAGTCCAGTCTTCCGCCAAACACGTTCAGCTCGCCGGCGCGTGCGCTTCAGGTCACGGAGTTCAACGCGGATCTGTGAATACCAAGGCGCACATTTAGACTGGCGCATCAGACGTCGAGACACTGGGGCGTGGTCATCAACTACTCGACGCAAAACACAGTCAAGTTGCTCGGCAGAGGGTGGTTGGAGGAGCGCCATCTGCAGCTGTGCTTTGAATGCCAGTCTATCAACATTTCGTAATGAGCGAGTGGATCTAAAAACTGGCGCCGATGATGGGCATTTGCGATCAAGTTCGATCAGTACACAGTAGTGGTCAGATGAGAGATCGTGGGAAACATCAACTGACTGGACTAAGTGGTCATCAGGTCGATGTATGACCCAGTCCAGGATGTGATCTCTTTGTGTGTTGGCTGCGACACGGACTGTACGAGACGAAAGGTGTGCAGCATTTCAGACATTTTGACAGTGTCAGGGTGAGCACTGTTGTCGAAGTGCACATTCACATCTCCGAGGAGTATGGCGGGTCCAATTAGTGTATTGCTATAATCCAAGAGATCATGGAATTCCGAGAAAAATGTAGAGGCTGTAAGTTTGTTCCTTGCACTAGGAGGAGGTCTGTAGATGCAGAGCAGGTGCATCGAGCAATGAGGAGCCGAAGAGGAGACTTGTACAAATTCAAAAGACGTGTGAGGGAACGATACGGCAGTAGTAAAAGACAGGTACTTGGCAAGTGATGATCTGTAGATTATAGCAATACCACCACCACGTGTAGGGCGGGGGAAAGATTTCAGGCAGTAGCCCACTGGAGTAAGATCGACACACACGCTCTCGTCGCCATGCTGTTTAAGCCACGTCTCGGTGATGACGAAAATATCAAGGCGGCGATCTGTCACAAATTCAACTATTTCAACTCGCTTCAGTGACTGTTGTGCGGACGATACCGACTGAGCGTTGAAAAGCCCAACATGGAGGCGAGTGTTCAGTTGTCGTGTGCGGGAAACTTGGGCGACTACTGATTTCAGGCGATCATGTTGGTTTGGTCGCCGAGATGTAAAGTTATTTGACCCAGTTGGTCGGTCGTGTTTCCAGCTGGTGTTACTGGTGGTTATGTCAACTGGTTCACTTTGATCACGGCGATGCTGGTGTCGCCGACGACCGCCACGGAACGGGCGGCGTTTTCTCTTTCGAGAAATGTCACAGTGGCTATGAATGTTCAAAGTACGAAGCACGGTGCAAAGCGCTAATGAGCGATCAGAAGTCTTAAACCTCAGTGATATAAGTTCGTGCCTACCGTAGGTAATTTTCTTGTATGGGAACACGCTGGGGTGGCTGCGTCGTCCTGTCTGGTGCGTTGAGAGTGTCGAAGCAAAGGCCGGCAGAGAGGTTCGGTAGCCATAAATAGCCATAGCCATAAATATAAAAGATAACTAGAAAACCAAAAGACAACTATGATTTATGTCTAGGTGAGTTTAATATTCAGTAAGAGAAATGCTCATATCTTTCGAAAACAGACTAGATAAACTGTTTTCACTCACCAAATACAAGTCTAAAGGAACACAAAAAGAATCCCAAAATTCTTCCAGAAGAAAAAAAAAAAAGAAAAAAATGAGATAAGTATAATTATATCTTATAACTATATCATTAAAAATTATATATTGCACTTATTTCCCTCATAAGATGTTTTTTAATAACCAGTCCTCACACATCAAAAATAATTATACCTGTACTGAACAGAATCTCTGGAAGCGCTTGCATGATAGGACCGGGGAGTACCGCCATCTCCATCTGCCAAACTCTGAACCGAGCTTGTAACACTAATGCCTATCTCTTCTGCAACTGCCAGGGTGAAAAACAACCAATAACAATAAAACAACATAAAAAATACATGCTGCTGTTATGAAATTAAACTTAAATAACGATAACAAAATTTATTGAAATTCAAACGTAAAATGAACTGGCATTTGAGTAATGAAAGGCAGCAAAATGGGAAATTATAAAAAAAAGTATGTTTTACTGTCTCAATGTACCTTGAGGTGGCAACACTCCATTGGATAACAACTCTCGGATCTTCTTTTTCAAATCACGGCTTGTTTTCTTGTAGAAATACAATTCTTTTTCAAGGTGCTGAATTCTGAAACAACCATGCAACATACTTTGCCTGTAGGTTCTCATTTTTCAAAAGGTGAAGATAAAGGACCACTATCCATTATAAGTAAAGATTTACTTATTGTTTTTTGCAAGTTACTAAGAAACTTGTTACTTTAACAGTTCTCAAATTACTATTTGGTGCATGACCAAAAGCACTGATGTGAAGCAAGTGCATTAAAGTTCTTCAGGTAAGCTATATCGAGATGACCAGCAAGCACATCTTGCACCAGTACACGCACTTCCCACTGGTTGTCATGTCTCCATTTGTCACATTGTTCCCTCCCTCACTCATCATCAGTTGATGCATCAGCATCTGGATCTTCCGCTCATACTCTTGCTGCTGCTGAGTCAAACGCCGGTCAAGGTCCAGTGCTGACCGCTGCAGTGCAGTCTCCAGCTCATGAATTATTCTCTCTTGCTCCTCACACTTGACCTGTGGTGTTCCATTGGCATGAATTAACAGCATAACCACATAACAGGATATTTTGAGTAAACAAACAACGCTGTACCAAGTGTCAAATACAGTTTATTAATTCAGTGCCTTTCAACAGCGTAAGCCAGGTTTAAAAAACTTTACATTGCCACATGCAATACTGAATGATAAAACAGTGGGATGCTACACAACAGCCTGTTAGACATTGGAGCCTCCTGCTTTTGCTCACCATTAACATGAAGTTGGAGACAAGGTGTGGGAATTTGGTGTGTATATGTGAATTTGTACATAGGCATGTATATACATCTTAACACAAACACAAACATGCACACACACGTGCACACACACAAATTAGGTTTAAACTAATCTCTCACATGTAGGGAAAATATGAAAAAACAACTTAAACAAACCTCTTTTTCACTGCACTGAAGATTCAGTTTATGTTCTGCTTCACGCAGGTTGATGACTTTTTCGAAGTAACGCGATAACATCGCACGAATCTCTGTGGGAGATAGCGAGTTTAGCCGGCTCAACAGCCCATCATCACTCTGCAACAGCAGTCAATAGTATTGATTGTATCTCCTGCATATGACACAACTTTTAAAGATTTTGAAAATATTTTGATGTAGACATGAGGGCTAATCTATCAGTAATATATACAAAAAATTCTTGTGTAGGAAGCAAACTCTGTCATTTCTTAACATTTCTGGTCATACCCCAGCAACGCTAGCTTATTCTGTCATTGTTTTGCCTCCATAAGGCATAGAAGTACATGTATGTGCTAAAGTAAAATCTTTTCGTTGGGTAGATATGTATGAATTTTTGAAATCTTTTACTTTTCCAATGCTGTGTTCATCCGTAAACTCATTTGCATTTAGAAAGGGAAGTAATAAATGTGAAAGCTTTCTACTCGGTGACTTCCATTTCTCCTAATTTTATAACTATGATAATCAATGACTGGACCTATAATTCTACCAGTCAAAACTGATCATACTATGATATTATTAATTGTATGGCTCTTTAAATACTGCCTATGTTACCTCAAAGGTCCAACAGAATTCTTATAAAATTGACTGTTTAACCAAGTTCAAGATTGACAAGATATTGCACGTTCCTTTTTATTGCACTCACACATTTATGTGTCCATTCTCACTGACCTTTCCTGCCCAAGGTGAAAGCTCTATATGATCTTTTTATAGCTGCTGGGAGAACAATGACCTAGAAGGAAGACCTACCTTTGCTAAGATCTGGGACTGGCGCAGTTCCAGCTGTCTGCTGCTGATGGTTTCGTTCTTGTACTGAATAGCAGCATCTAAAGCCTCCATGGCCTCCTCCAGTTCTATTAGCCTGAAAAGAAATCTTTAGTCTCCCATTACCGGAATTATTTTGTTACCAGATAGTACCATAGCAAAAACTTCTGCAGAACTGAAGACCGACCTATTGTCCATTTTGTTCACACAAAGATTTTCTCTTTGATATTCTGTGAGCTATGATGTGGTGTAATATACTATCAGGAATATTTGCTTTAAACTATGTTTTACATTATACATGCGAACTAATCGTTTTTTAAGCACTTGTGAAATGTCAGCACAGTGCACAAAAAGAACCACTTTCTTCAGTGATTACCTAAACTTGTCTTTGTCTCAAACATTTCATTTGAGTAGCCAACAGCTTATTGGTGTTATAGAAATCAAAGCATAATAATCATGATGAAGTTTATTTCAAATAAAAACCAACTGATGCCACTAAACACAAGGTCAATAAACAGGAAACACAAAATGGCAAGATAACATTGTTTAGGAGAAAAATGAAATGACAGGAAAGAAAGTTTCCATTGTTTACCGCCTCTCCTCAGCAGATGACAAGATTTTCCCTTCATGCAGTTTGTTATTTATGTTCTGTTGTTCTCGGAATAACTTTTCTCGTTTATGTTTAAGCTGCTGGATCTCTTCCTTGGCCAACACTCTCTGTTCAGTTGGCAGTTGACTCAGCTCCTGTCGTTTCTCCTCCAGATGATGTTCCACAGAATCCAGACGAGTTGACACTATCACAAGCTCCTACAAACATTTGGTTTCAGTTGTCAAATGTTTCAAACTTTTTTCTTTTTAAACAAACACTGACTGTTAATTAAGTCACCATTCTGTAAGATATAAACAGAAGAAGAGGTAGGTGTAAAGAGAAGGAGATGAAGATAGATATAAATGAATAGAGTGAAGAAAGAAAAGGAATAGGCAACGAAAATAAAAAAGCTAAAGTAAAGAAAGAGGAGAATAAGGAGTGAGAAGAAAGAAAATAAAGATCAATAAGGCTGTATGAAGACGAATGAAAGTATTTCTTTTTTAGTTTTTCCTGTTGATGAAAAAGAACTAGTTTCAAAACTGAAAGTAAACTTTAGCATCTCAAACAAGTCTAAATACTAAAACAAAAGCAAATAATAAAATAAGAAAACATAACAATTAAAAATGTTCTTAGCAAGCATCATGCGCACTTTGTCAGATATAAAATATGTTGCTCATTAATCTGACCTTGTTTAGCATCTGACTTGAGCGCATTTTCCTCATCTCTAGCTCACTTTTTTCTGCCAGCATCGCCTCTTTCTTGGCAATTATTGCTTCTCTTTTCTGCAGTTCCTGTACAAAGAGTATACATGTTAATTAAACTATTTTGCTTGTGCTTAAATTAAAAAAAAAACAAATTTCCAAGTTATAAGATTTCTGTTATGCAGGTATAAGATTAGCAGATAGGTTGGTAGGTCTGGTAGATTAAATGAGTGAAATAGCTATTCAAATACTACTTGCTTCTTGAAGCTCTTCCATTTTCTGCCTCTCTGCAAGAACCCTTTCTATCTCCACATCAAGCTGTCGTCTTTGTTCTTCTACCTTGTCCTGCTCTTCCCTGTGTTTGAAAGTCAGTGAACAAGATAAATGTCACTCAGCCATTTTAGGGTCAGCATTTTCAGAAGGCAGCAATGTTTTAGCTAAATGAATTTGAAAAGGATAGTTTATAATTTTTTTGGCAAATGGGATCTCTTTTGTTATTTTGCCAAAGAAAGACACAACTACATTTCAGATTTTCTTTTTTTTTGCCTTTTAATGAAACCTCACAATACTACATGCCTAACACTAAATGTACACACTTTACTCTTTTTCTCAATCGTCATGAAAACGGCTCTAACTTATAGCCTCAATATAGTTATTGACAGACACCAAACAAGCAAAAGATGCTTAAACAAGAAAACAGCTCACCCATGTATTGGAGGTAGTGTACTCGAGGAGGCAGACCGTAAACGGCGCTGAACAGCAGCAATCTCCTCTGTCTTCCGTTTCAGAATCTTCTGCTGGTGTTCATTTCGAATTTCCAGCTCCTTGACTTTTTGGCTCTCCTTCTGCATCTCCCTCTGAACATAAATGAAGCACTACCCTTCACAAGTTCTCTAACCTACAATGCACATAAGTGTTCTTAAGGAAACAGGGAGGCATGGACCAAAAACATCTGCTGTCTTTTTCTTAAATGGCTTGATGTAAAAAAGATGCTTGTTGAAACAGATTTCTGTTCTAAGAATATTCTGCACAGATTTCTTTTCTACTGTAATATACTATATGATAATTCTAATGTTTCATATTTTCACAATAACCCCTACTTTCGGTATCAACATATTTTAATTAACAGCAACCAGTGCCTGAATCTTTTAAGATCATCATTATCATCTACAAAATGTGAAAGTATTTTGACTGAAGGTGGTTGGTGGGGGTTGTCTCCCCATTCTAAACTCCAGCTTGATCTTTTGCTGACATAGGAAGATAAAGATGTCAAAATTTAGTAAAACATTCCATCATGACCACACACAATAATGAAGAATAAATTTGCTCTGTCTGCCACATCCATTTTTCTGTCTTTCTCTATTCCAACCTCGAGTTTGATCTTCTGCTCCGTTTCCTCCTTTAGCTTCTTCTGCAGAGCCTCTTGCTGTTGTTTCATGCGATCCACAGCCAGCTCAAGATCCTGAATCCTAGTAGCATTACAATTTATAATCAAGATCCTAGCAGCATTAAGATTTATAATCAAGGTCATCTCTAAAATAATGTACACAACTGATTCTTTCACTCATTTGGAGTTTTTTTTGGCTTACCTGAAGAATGTGGCATTTACCAAACATTCTTGATTTCCTTGTCTTTTACTATTTCCCTCCCCTCTCCTAATCAAGTGGCCCATTTAAGTTCAGAAAAAATATGAACATGATCAGATTTCACTCATCAAAAGACAAATGAATCTGGAAAACAAACCTACTTTTTCTCATGGTGGTGTGCGAATGAAGCAACTTTTTCTGTTTCCTTTTGCTTTTTTTGAAGAGCTGAGACCTTCTGTTGTGCTGCCTCAATCTTACGCTTGTAGTCTCTGCATACAGATACTCTACTTCAGGCAAAATAGAAGTCGAACAAACAGCACCAAACAAAGATTAGGTTTATAGTGAAAGACTAGTGATCTAAACTACTTCTTTCAACTACAATGCTACTTCACCATCTTCATCTTAAAACTATGAAAATACACATCCTCACTGTTGCAGACGCTGTTTCTCTGCTGATTCCTGCTGTTCTTTTGCCTCTAGATCTTGCAGAGCTGACTGCATGTCCACAATATCCTGTCGGGCCTGATCTTTCTCCTGAACAGTTCATAAACATGGATAAAGTCAAATTATTACTTATTCATGTCTATACTGATTTTTTTATGGCTGTTAAAATGTTCTATGGGTTATTATAGGTTAACATTATAAATTATTATTATTTTAGATTTGTTTATCACTAGGGAGACTATGTGGCTCTGTGGTAGTGGGCTTGACTTTCAACCGGGATGAAGGTTGCAGAGTCAAAGCCCATTCAGGCCAAGTCAGAAAAAGACATCTGATTTAACTAGGGATGATTATCTAGGGATGTAAAACAAAATGCAGGAGATGATAAACTCCCCTTTCCATAAAATGTACTGTAGACATAGTGAACCAGTTGTTGTACTGCAAAAATTTGGTTAGGATCTAATAAACTATCACAGTGGAGACACATCACCAAGTATAAAGTTTACCCCCATGGGAAATACATGGACACTAAGAATAATGTGCGGGTAGTTTTTTTTTTTTAAGTTCCAGTGCAGTTCAAGTGATGCTGCCATCAGCTTGGCATGGCCAAGTATTTTTAAGAGTGCTGCATGCAGCTTTGGGATCAGACTGCTAAATGAGCACCTGCCACAGATCATCTACCAGACCCTGTGCTGAGATAAAAGGGCAAACAAATCATATGAGCATCATAGGCAGCACCATAGACCTTGTAGGTAGAAGTGTCCTTCTATCATTAGTGAATTCTTTGGTCTTGACAAAAGGGTGTATCTGTAACCTTGTCTGAGCACCTAGTCTATGAGGGACTTCCAGAGGAGAAAGCTTAGAGTCCATACGTAAAACATTTAAAATTGTTTTTGCATTCCAGTCCTATGTGATGGACTTTGTCTACACAAAATTGGTCTTTGTAGAGGGGAAATAATCAGGTTTGACAATCTTGAATTGCCCTGGGACATGACCCAATGATCATGAACTTTGAATATGCTATTCAGTTTGTGCCCAGTGTTGGGATTAACATCTTACTCATGTATGTATTTATATATGTGCCACTACTCAAAGTAAATTTAAACATGTAATATGTATGTTACTGAATACATTATTTGTGTGTTGTGCCAGGTGGGAAATCCCTAAAAATATCTGTTGTGGTTTGTTGCAAAGTGAAAGCGCATGCATGTCCGACCATGTGTGGTTGACATAAATGGTGTGGATTTGTTAATCATTTTTTTCTGATAAACCACTTTTCTTTTTGCAATTTTCAGTTTTAGGCATTAAATGATGCTAAAAATGCAACAGACTTTTACATTTGGTATGGTCTTTAAAGTGCATGTCATTTATGCTGAAATCTTTACCTTATATAAATTAACACATTTTAATGTAAAAAAATTTGTGATTACTTCAGTTGGAATTTGGGAGATAAAGAATGATAAGAGATGAACAGAAACATCAAGCTTCAATATATATATATATATACACACACACACATACATCTACAGTTTTAACTTGTTATCTTGCCAGCCAGACTTTATGGAGGAACAAAATTCTGCCAAAGTTATTCCTGGTTATGGATTTTATATCCATGTTGACAACCTTGCATCTTCCGAACTGTGTTTGATATATGGGTGACAAGATAGTTTAGACTATGTGTATATTTTTTTTATAAAGTACCCACCCTTAGCAATACATACCTTTTCTAAAGCTTTAATTTTTTCTGCATACTGCTTGTTCATTAGCTCAGCATCTTTTCCAGACTTGACCAGTTCTCGGATAAGCTGCTCTTTCATTCTGTTATAAAAGCATGACACCTTGAAAACATTTTCTTGAGTTTACCTATCATCTCTGCAACACGTTAACAAACAAAAATCCTTTAAAAGAAAAAAGGATATCCTTTGGTATGCATCATGCATGCACCTCAGTGTGTTCTTGTAGAAATCCCAATAATTTAAAACGGTGTCACAAAATAGAAACGTTTACTTTTTGTTATGTTCATAGCAGTTATTTCCTAATCATCACATCAATTACATCATGCTCAAAAGAAAGCATTTGCATTCTAGGAGACCAGACTGGTTCCTTGACTGTGCATTACTTGCCTAATATTGATGGAGAGGTCTCGGACTTTCTGATTGGCCTCTAGGATTTTTAACTGAGCTTGCTTGATCTTTTTACGCTGGACTTCAGCGCTGGACTGCACATCCATGTTGATCAGTAGACTTCCTGTCTCAGTCTCTTCCATGTCCATGTTACGTGTGCTACACCGCAGACCTGTCAGACACCAGGTTCAAGTAGACCCTCTATTTTTGTTACAATAATTATATCCAAGACCTAGCACAATGCTAACCTAAGACACTCCTTTTAATCACAGTTCACTAATGATTATAGCAATCATCTTAGAATCTTCTCCTCACATTATAACTCCACAAAAAATAATAGGTGTTTATGAATCAAAAATGTGCAAAAATCAGTAGGATTTTATCTCAGAATAATTCTTTCCTGAGTCTTTCCATGGGATCCTAGAATACTGAATTATTCTCTCATTTTTCCACAGACATTCAAATAAAAAAGTTCTTGACTTGAATTACACAAAAAGACTAATTACAGAAAGAAGGGTAAATAGTAATGTAATCAGCTTACTAGTATAAGTATTGCTATTTTTCATTTCTGGCAGATTGTCTGCGGACAATCTCTCAACCCTGCTGTCTTCATCCTTGGCAGTCTTCTTTATTCTAAAGGTCCCTCGTCGCTGAAGCGTTTTTCCACCTCTGAAAAGTTATAGCAGCTCTCATCAATTTAGCAATGTCATTCCATCTAAGGAGGGGGAATGACAGGTGAAACTGGTCAGGGGAAGGCGGAAGACAGGAAGTAAAATAAGACAAAAAGTCAGTCTTCCAGCCTTAAAGCATATCTGAGTAAGAGGAAAAATTAGTGTCTCAAGTGGAAACATTCATACATACACAGACATAATATTTGAAAGATCCGTTTCATTTGAATCAAGACAACAAAATATAAATTCTTTTACAGCTCTTGTAAATAAAAGGTCCTTTTTTTGTATGTTTACTAAACTAAGAGAACTCTACTGACTGAAGTCTTTTAAACTATCCTAATTAGTAACACACAGTTTATAGAATCCTAAAAATGAAAACAATCACACATACATTGCATCATCGCCACTGTCATCTGAGAAAGTCTGGTGCAAAACTTCATCTGTATCCTCAAGACGGCTTACAAGCAGCTGTGAGCGAGCACGAAAACTCTGCATAACACGCTCCAGGGAAAACAGAGCTGGGCTTGTCTTGATCAGTCGTGATGGTGGTCGTAGCCCATCCTTCTACACACAGTGAACAAAGTGAGCATGATTCACTAGATGTTCCCACCAGGCTGTAGGATTCATTGAAACTAAAAAAACATATCAGTCCTTCAGTTGTAATCTCAAATACCCATCCTAGTCCACACTCGAGGTTGGCATTAAAGACCTTGACCTTCACAACCAATTAAAGGTACCATGTTCTACTACAGCTCTTGCACATTTCCATTGTGGACTTTACATAACCCTTGATACTTACGTGAAGATGTACTGGAACAGATTTTGGCCTGCGTGTGGAGGTAGGATATATGCTGGAGGCAATGGTTGCTGAAGCCAGAATACCACTCTCATTCACAGTGGCCATCTGTGACAAACAGGTGACATGCATTGAAGGTAACAGCTATCTACATTGCACAAATTATATATAATAATATTACATAAAAGTTAAAGGTCATCCCCTAACCTTTTCAGGATGCTGGGGAGTGAGGTGTTAGAGACCTCAGTTTTCTTGGGACAAGGTTTTCATGAGGGCAGTGCCCATCTTCTCTACCTTGCTGCCTTACCTTCCCCAACCCTATTAGGAGTCAGGTATCAATTCCTGCCAAACAGGTCAACTGCAGAAAGTTTGCTGTACTGCTCAATTATTAAACCAGCATGCCTCTGAGGTCCTATGCCAGCAATTTAACCACTTGGCTATCCGCTTCCACATTGTACAAAAACTAATATTTCTATGGTGGTGTTCTTACTGATTAGTGGCTTTAAAATCTGCTCAGTTTTTCCTGTACCACCAATGACCTCATCATGGGCATCACATGTAAAACACTTCACAACAATAAAATATGATTTTCAAAAAATATTGACATCTTTTACATAAATAAAGTCTATGATCAACTATGACTAAAAATATATATATATATATCCTGCAAACATTTTATTTTCTTGCTATATTACTTAAGCGTTATGCCACATTACCTTCAGTACTGCCTCTAATTCCTCAATCTTCATCTGCTGCTGCATGAGCTGTTGCTCCTGCTGCTGGCATCGCTGATGCCATTCAGCAAGGACTGAGGCTTGCGCCTGGGCTGCCCGTTCCTGTCCAGTTATAAATTTCAAACATACAATTTTGCTTCTTTCTCTTTCCAGCTGTTAGTCAAGAAAGCAACAACTATTTCAATACCTAGCAATTTTGTAAGAAATCAGAGTGTCAGTATTAAAATGTCAATCAGCTAAAAATGTCAGAACAATTTTTTCCTATTCCAAAATGGCTATTTCCTGACATACCTTTGCCTCCAGCTGCTCTTTCAGTTGTTTCACTTCTCTTGTTTTTTCTGCAAAGATCTCTTCATCACTTTTAAGGTCTGACTTGCACTGGAAAAGAGAGGAAAGGTCTGTTCTACATCACTTTCTGACATGTCAGCAGACTTTTAAGTAGGTATGTCATGAACCAGCTCAACACAGTGAATTCATGCAATCATAACTTCCACCTCTTAAATGCATGAATGTGCATGTATATCACACACTAATTATTTATTTTTTAAGAAGCAATAATGAAATATATATTTTATAGTGTATATGGTAACCATATGCCTTTTGAATGATGACCCATAATGATGACATATAAAAAGGCCACCAAGCATAACAACTACTATCATGTATAATATGTAACATCTCAATGGGATGGCTTTTCAAAAAGTTACGATTATCTAACCGTACAAATCTAGCTTTAGATAAACAAGATGTTGTTGACAAATGGTAAGCTATTCACATCTAATGGTAGAATAGCAAAACCTATTCAGCTTGTTCAAAGTTAAATGTGACCTTTGTGCGCATGAACTGATCTTGACATGATGTCAGTGGTACAGAAGTGATGAAGCTATACAAAAGCGTACCTTCAAGAGTTCAGATTCCAAGTCTTTAATAGTTTGATTTTGCCAGTCCTCTCTGCTTAATGTAGCTGGCACCTTGTTTTTTATCTGTGTTTAAATATAACAACTTATCAAGTAAATGACAAGAAATCCTTTTAAATGTCAAAAGCTATATGCTGCAAGTACTTTCTCTAGCTTTTTCCCCTTGGAACCTGTTGCATACATTTTGTATGTTTACAATCATGTGCTCAAAAGATGTAGTCATTGACTTAATTGCACCAGCTTGCAGTGGCTCATGTATGTTCTACTTTCCTTATCTTTTGTAGGGATGGGCAACTGTACATTAGCATGGAATGACAGTGTCTATTTTATTCAAAGGTCTTGCCCATATTTACTATAACACATTCAACTAAAGGAAAGAAGAGATGAAGAGTAATGTCTTACAGGTAATGTAATGGGTAATTTAAAAGATGCAAGGCTCAATTAAAAAAGCTGAATTATCACCAAGACAATTAGAAATGTTACTGTACACATGAACAGAAAGCCACATCTCAGATATGAGTAAAAGGCTAAGGACTAACCTCTTCCATAAGTTCCAACCAGTCTCTCAATCGAATGTCAAGACTTTTAGACAGAAGGTCACGACCCTGAATTTCAGTCAACTGTTTGTAGGCTTCTTCTGCAATTATTCTGTAGTGTGAACACTCTGTTTGTAACCTGTAAAAGTGCTATATATTTAAAACTGTAATAGATCCATTTTTGATGTTATTTTGTTTATGTACTGGCAATATCCAAAAAAAGAGTAACAAATGAAACAGAAAAAGTGGAAGAGGTAAACAGCAAAGAGAGAGACATGAAACAGACACATAAACAGATGGACTCACAGAAAAGTGTAGGTTTATAGGAATGGAGAATAAATTTTTGTAAGAGACAGACATGGGTATATGACTCTCTTTTTAACCTGATTTTAGCCATGACAGATCACTTTTAAGAAAAAGGAACAACATACTTGATGACTTTGCCCTCCAAGTCTTTAATCTGACTTGCATTCTGCAGTGATTTTTCAGACTGACAATCTCCAAATGCACTTTGCACACCTGTTCTCTGTCTGGCCAGCTCTTCTCTCAAAGCCTAAGGAGCATAACATTGGGAATGCAATCTCTTCCACAAGACAATTTTGTTAAACTCACAACACAGCTGAAGCTTAATTACAATTTTGTGTATCAAAGCCGAAGCTTGAATTATAAAAATCATAATGACAATCTAAATGAGACATTCCATAGAATCATTCAACACATAATTAGCTTTATAATATTGAAAAAGACTGGTTATCACACAGTAAATAAAGCTTAAGAGTTAGAGTTAAAATTTGGATTTTTAATATTTTTAAAAACGTCCCTTTCGGACTATCAAGCTGGTTCTATAGTACAGTACTCTAACATTCATTAAGAGTCTCTTATTGTTTACTCTCTGGTATAACAGTAAAAGCTAGGAAATTTCTTTAACTTAGCTTTTATGCAAGCAAAGCCACACACCAAGATTTCAAATTGCATTTCCTCAAATCGTATGGACTGGATATCTCGATTAATGACTGGCTTATTTTTGATGTTTCTCGCCTGTATAAAAACAAAGACATTAATTTTCTGCAACAGAAGTTATTAGTACTAAACTATTGGCCTAACACAAAGAACCTGGTACCCAGAATATAACTTATTATAGAAAACATAATAAGGTAATGGATAAATAGTGTCTGTGTGTTAAAATTAATGCAGAAGCATGCATGCACATAAACACACATGCATAGCAGGATGTAAGAAAGAGGGATTATGCTGCGGAGTTTGTTAGAAAATAATGACAAATGAGAAAATATTACTTACCCTATTGGCATATTTAAGTGCATTTAAAGTTTCATCAAAATTAGATGATGCTGGGCTAACACAACAGATCATCAAAGTTTTGGCATTTCCTCCTAATGAATCCTGCAATTACATTTACATCCAAAAGAAACATTTCAGAAAAAATTAAAAAGTACAGTCTCTTCTATGAAAATTATTAAACAACCTTCACTCCACTCTATCACCCCAATCATAATCCACTTATTTAAATAGAAAATCTGTTTAAGTGAAGATGTCATCTATTTGAACCATAGTATCTGACAAAAAAATTTAAATTGCTTGTTAAAAAATGCCTGATTTTTGACATTACTGGAAACCACATGATGATAAACTGTGAAAACAAATGCAGCTTTAAAAAAACAAAACAAAAACAAGAATAATGTTTTGTTACCTTCAATATCCTTGTTATCTTGGAGTCTCTGTATGGAATATGTCCAGGCTTCTTTTTTACATCACCCAAAGCACTGATGACATTTCCAAGAGACAGTAGTCCAGAGTTTATGTGGATGGACTCTGATGAAAGCACATTACATCAGTGAATATGACATAAAATACACTTTGTCAATCATTGTGAGATGAAAGGAAATTGCACACTAGCCAACACATCACCAAAGTGATACAAGGTGAGCTAACCTTTAAATCTGTCGCCAACATTTCCTGTCCGATGGGCTCTCTCTGAGCCAGCTAGATCAACAAAATGAAACTTTCCTGACATGTAGTGTGGAATTTCTGCAAGAGTGTTAAAAGACAGTCACTGTACAGCCACATACCAGGTATATTTAATGGTCTTAAAATGTATACATACTTATGATAGTGTGAGCATTTTCACTCTGCACTGTAAAGTCTAAATTTCAGGTGTGAGAATAACAGCTTTGTTTATGATGACAGTGATAAAGAGCAGAATAGTCAAATGGATGTTGTGTCATCTCTTCTGCATCATATGACAGGAAGATACATAATTTGATTTTTCCGTATTCCAGTTACTGACAAAAGGGCTCTTTATCCTTTCAACAAGTGACAGGGTTATGTGCTAAATACATATAAGCACAAGAGGGATCTAGCATTGTGAATCGACTCTGGACATGTATTTTTCCCTGCCCTGGTTTAGCAGCAAATATTAATAAAATAAAATCTTACATCAATGGTTAATTTAAAAACAAAATAATGACTCAGCTTGCTAATATGAAGCATCCCTAACCATTATCAGACACTAAATGTGGCAAATCAACATGGGAAACATACCGTCTTCTTGTCCATCAGGGCTGCCATTAGATTTCAGGTTTCTTTTCTCTGCAAGAGGGTCTATTTCAGTCCAGCTTTGACCTTTAAAAAGAAATTCCAGACATACAGTTTTTTTCCCACTCTGCATATCCAAACACAGTTGGTTCATAAGTTTCATCATCCACTTAAACATTAAAAAAATTCAAACATTTGAAAATAGTATATATATACAAAATCCAAAATACAGAAATGATAAGGAAAGAAAAGATTAAAGGCAGAATTCAGCAGCACACAAGCTCTTAATTGCCACCATCACGTACTTCTCTCTCCATCAGTAGCAGTTTAGCAGCCTGTGTACACAGATGAGCGAAAAAGAAACATTGATATGTGTTGAGATAACTGTTATAATAAAAACAATCTTACCAATCACAACTGTAAACACTGAATGAGATCGGCTGGAATGTTCATTCATTTGTGTGGACCCTGTGTGCCGAGCTGCAGAACCTGCCTCTAGCAGTGACATCACCTCATCCAGTGACTCAATCTTCAACTCTTGTGCTCCAACAATGACTGCATGCAGACAGAAGATTATGTGATACTACATATTCTGTACGCTTTTTTCTAGATACAGCTACTGGCTCAATTAAGCTTTTTTTTTTTTTTTTAAATATAAGACTGCTAGATTTGTTGGTGTAGCGATTTGTTCCGAAGATTTACAGCATTGGTCAATATATGGGAAAGATAAAATGCTTGATATATCTGCTAAGATATGGGTACAACACTTCTAATTTTTTTTTAAGATTTGGATTAT
Source organism: Marisa cornuarietis (assembly GCA_004794655.1). Classification (NCBI taxonomy): domain Eukaryota; kingdom Metazoa; phylum Mollusca; class Gastropoda; order Architaenioglossa; family Ampullariidae; genus Marisa; species Marisa cornuarietis. The sequence goes on from SMMW01000585.1 coordinate 6,827,752, forward strand.
GATAAGTTGATATGTGTGACTTAATGATAGATCTCTAAGCACTATCTTGAAGTACCATAACTCTAGACAAAAAGGCATGCAAAAAAGGTTTTTATGTAAAATAAAAGTGCTGGAATAAACATCCTCTTCTACAAAAAGATTTGAAGGAGTAGTTATACAGTTAATGTAACCTTCATTGTTTGCATCTTACCTGTATTGCCTTTGTCATCTTCCCTGACATGAAGATCTTTACTAGATGTGTCTAAATCCAAAAGATCACGCAGTTCTTCTTTGTATATTTCTACATATGACACTCGTACGTCATATGTCACACTGGTGTTATTCTAAAGACATTGTAAAAATACATTCTAAGATATATAAATAAAGATGATTTTTATTTCTCCAACAGATCAAGTATGTGAAATATCTACAAACAGCACCCCCCAAAAAAAATAATCATACATCACACTTTATTTATAAAAATTTATTGCTCTTAAAATAGAATCTATGCACCTTTGAACTAGTTTATTTTTACAGTAAAATCAGTGTCCTTTTAAACTATCAATTTGAAGCTTTGATTTGCATTTAAGCACTCTTTCCAGGCATATAATTAACATACACAGTCAATAAAACAGTAATGGCAAAAGCATAAGGCAGCAGAAAATCTATGGAAACAGACATGAGTTTCAAACTAGATCCAAAACTGAGACTGATTATCAGTGCATTATACCTCATCTGTGAAATCAGTCAATGATGCAGATACTAAAATGTCTATGGAAAAACAAACTACAAGCAATATATCAACTGTCAACCTTCATCAATTCAAACATCTGATGCAAAGCACGTGGAATAATGCCATATTCCTCTTCTGTCAGGGTAGAAATGTCTCCTCCACCAATTGTGTATGTTTTCCCAGAGCCCTGTGTTGGGTTGAATAGTGTATCAGAAAACAAAAGGATCAAGTGCGTGCAGTCAAATTATGTCCTGTCACATTCTCTCTCTCACACACACACACACACACAAATAGAATAAATATGTTCATCAAGTTCCCCATGATTCAGCTTTATATGCCTTTTGTTTTCTGTTTCGTCGTCAGTACTGTCGTTTTCTTTCGTCCCCTTTGTTCTGTATCTACTTAGTCCACGTCTCTTCCCCGTTTTAAGCGCAAAGAGCATGCTCTCTATGAGTGTGAATAGGCGCTATAAAAATCTTCACTATTATTATTATATGCTACATTCCTAATTAAATATCATCAAAGTTTAAAACGTTTAAGATGCCTGCGACACATTTAAAGAAGTAAATGCTTAGCTTATCAAAGAAAGAAATATTTGGCAAGAAGTGGAGGCAAATAATGAAGATAGCTGGTCATCTTACCGTCTGCCCATAAGCGAAAACTGTGGAGTTATAACCCTCAAAGATACACTTTACTAGAGGTTCCACACACTGAATATAAATGTCTTCCTGAAATGTTCAAAGTAGCACAATATTCAAATTTTTATGAATGGCCTATTTTTAAGGCTGCACGGTGACAATACAAAACAAACATGTACACATTCTCTTTAAAACAGCGTTTCTCAACCTTTTACTTGTGACGCACCCCCGACGAAAAAAGGTATGTCCGATTGCCCCCCTTAGCCAACTAGGTAAGCTCCCCCAGCAGGGGCCAAGAGAACGTTTTGAGTCGATCTTGTCGCAGACGCCTCTCGTGAAAATGGTATAAACTATAAAAGGTCCTACTTGGAAGGTGAAAAGACGTCTCCTAATTTAAGAGTTTAATTTTGTAAGCATTGGTAATAATGTCGTTTTCACTTGATCAATACACAAAAATGGATCTATAAATTCAATGCAAGAACAACAGATTTTTTGTCCCTTGAGAAAAAAAGGCTTCCTTAGTTGACCAAGAATGCCGCTTTGAGGAAATCAACCCCAATACAACAATGGAAGAACAAAGTTCGTATCTGCAAAAAGTAAAATTGCCAATGAAATATTACAAAAACAAATCTTGCAGTGCTAATAAATATTATTTTAGTAATTTTATTGGACACTCGCCTTGATTAATGAGAAGGTTGAGCCTGCTTGGTGTTGCATAGAGAAGCAAACCTAGGGGTGCGATGTTTGTACTGTGGCCGTTCTTTACCATCAACAACAATGGTAAAGCCGAATTTCAAGTATTCATTGTCATAATTTTTTACTTTCATAGCAGGCCTTCCTGGTTTTTCATCGGCTCCAGCACCCAAAACTTGCACATCACTCGTTTCTTTCCTTTTTCTTTTAAAAAAAACCACGGCAATCAGTTTCTTTTCGTATCACAAATTTATCCATGACTATCTTTACCAGAACAAACACGTGTACTTCACCTCCGAATTTGGGTTCAAAACTGCTGTCTCCACGGAAGCCAGCAAGTAAATTTGTAAAGAAAAGGGGAATGTAAAGAATCAAGGTTGGGGGCTGTCGTGCAATTGACAACTTAGTAACGTCTCCGCGATATGGACCTCCTCTCACCAGCACGAAAATTCGGAAAGTGGTCAACCTTTCTTACTCAGAGGCCCAGTTGCCTCTTCCTGCATGTGGTGTGTCCCTGGTCACCCTTTGATATGGCTTGCCACATGTCACTGGTCAAGATTTATAGCCACCCGCCTTGACCATCCTTTCAGGCCATTAACAGGAGCGGTGGTAACTTGACCAGTGGACTGTTGGTGGTCCAACACAAACTTAACTAAAGGTACAAAATATGTTTTCTACAGGAAGCCAGGCGAATGAGTCATGGAAGGCAGGGTTTCTCAACCTTTTACTTGTGACGTCCCCACCCCATGACAAATATAGGTATGTCCGCTTCCCACCTTAGCATGCTATTTTCACTAATGCCGATATGGGATGTGAAAAACTTAAAAAAAAAAACAGCCTTCGTGCCCCCCTTGTCAGCATGTTGTGCCTCCCTTGGGGGTCGCGCCCCACAGGTTGAGAACCGCGGCTTTAAAATATAAATTTTATCTGATGTTATTTTATCCTATAAGTTTTCATAATTCAATATTTTTCCAAACTGTAGAATCTGCTATTCCTCTTGACTTTGGAATCATCAAAACAGAAGCATTGATAGCTACTTGATGATTAATTTTGAGAATGCTTTCTACCAAATGTATGCTTATTATGGAGCTCATGTAAAAAAGAAATTCTTTTTATTGTATATTTATATTAAAATTTCTTTGCATGCTTTTTCTATTTAATTACCTGGGTACTTTTAGCAGACAGGACATGATCAAATGTGAAGGACCTGTCTTTACCCACCACTACTTGGTTCGTATTAGGTACTACACGAACACACACTTGTTCTCCACCCAACTTTTCCTTTGGCAGTAAGGGTCGAACCTGCAAAAAAAACCATAAAAGTTAGATTCAAGTTAGTCAAAATCTTTTGGCCTAAAAGTGCATGCTAAAATGTGTCATTTGCACATATTTCTTGTTGATGTCTTTTATTTAGTTCAATGGCTGATTAGATGACATGTCATGAATCTCTTGTCATGGAATTATTACACTAATGTATTCAAATTATTGTTATAATACCAGATAATTCCAAATTATATGATGACCACTACCAAATAACAAGTTACCCAATGTCCGATCATTATAATTATAACATAACATCTCCACTCCAAAACTAATTTAAAATCTTTTTGATATATTAATACACTTGAGTTTATACTTCTCTAAGAAGTCTTATGATACTTTTGTTTTTGTGACAAACTATGAAATCACAGCACTATGTTATATTAACAACTTCTTTGTGAGCTTATGCTAGCTTTTTCTTAACCCTTTTATCGTGATGGACATGATCGTGGCTTTGCTCATATGACCCAAGAATAGTAAACTGTGATATTTCTTGGGTTATTGCTGTCACCAGAGTGAAAGCAGGCAATGTTCATTACTTTTATTGCAAAGTTCAAGATTTCCTTTTTCCAAAAATTTCTAGGTTTCTTGATCTAATGTTTACCCGAGAGCACCAATAATAAAATACAAACTTCAACCACTGACGTCTTCGACGTCTTAAGAAATACGCCATTGTTTTATTAAATAATTTAATTTGTATGCAGTGCTAAGAGTATTAAAAAACATATTATGAGTTCAACGGTTCAGTTACTCAATTTGGGCAAAGAATACATTTTCAAAACGATTCTTATATGGATTGTATTCATGTCGCGATCCTAAATATTTGTTGATAAAAGCAGTGTGACAAATAAAACGAAAGATAGATTTATGAGAAGCAAAGGTTCTTGAATTTTACATCACTAGTAAAACCTTTACTTAAAAGATCTGTGACTCACCCTTACGGCAACCTTTACGTTGTCTTCTTGCATGGCGATTTGATTCCTTGTCTCATTCTTAGACACGGCTATATGTGTAAGCTACTGGAATAAATGAATTCACAACCAATACATTAAAAAATAGACCATAGAGGATAAATATAATTCGTATAAGCAAAAACATATTATTTTCACATAAGCACATGGACAGATGTGATTGCAAAAAAGAGATCTAACTCGCTCTAGCTTGTCATGTTGCTATGAATGAACATAGCCAAATGTCTTGAGTCGTTCAGTTACCTTTCACATTGATTATAAAATGAGACGATCTTGTCAAACGACATAAATATCAAAGCAATGATTATGACTTCGCTCAGACGTTCATATGTAAAACAACTTTAGTAGAAGTCCCTCTCAGCAACACCGTAAACAATCTAATGTAAATAAGCGTACGCCGCCATTAGTAATACGAAACTATGGAAATTATCGTACCGATAGTCTTATCAAAGAAATGAAAGAAAAAGACTCAGCTTTTGATTGGTTTGAAGAGTTAAGTTGTAAAAACGTATAATACAGATAATCGTATAGGCTCAACACATTTTTTCGAAACTATTAGAGAGCTTTATATGTTTAGGTCAAGGGTTTCCGTTTCCTGTGGCGTGCTCATTCTGTTTTGAAACCGTCAACAAAGTCATTTCAGTCGAACTTTTTCCTGATACTGGTAAAATATTTTTTATGAATTAGATTTGTTCCCACATTAACGATAAATAAACAAAGGTTTAATTGCATATAACAATAAGTCAAGGGAATTGCTGTTTTTGCCTTAATTTGCTCAACATCCTTTTTTCTTTTCCGAACAGATCACACACAGTTGAAAAGCATGCTAAAGGAGCTTATAAAATAGACTGTTGTTTATGATTGTACAGAAATTTTAATGTTGATGCATAGAATATCGGTTAATTTTTTTTTTTTCGAAACTCACTGAATTCTGTTATTCAGAGATTTACGTAAAGTAGTTTACGCAATGTTTTTGATTCTGAACAGACTTAACCATTACTATTATTGGGTGAGCATACTAGTAAACTCTTTTCATCTGTGTTTGTGAAAAAGATTTAAAATTATTTGCGTGTAATGATAATTATTTTTCAGTTCCCTTTTATGGTGCTGTAATCGAGTCCATGCTGTTGTAATCACAACGCATTCTAAGGCAGGGAGCATCCTATTGTGCTTTACTGCAAGACTCAAAATGGAGCGCAACGACAGCTCAACTGCCATGTCACTTTTACAAGCAGGCTATGGAGAAGACTCAGATGAGGAAACATCCTTTACAGAAACAAATTCAGTGGATAATTCCTCTGATGCAAAACCTGCACCGAACAGAGTACGGCGAAACAGTGCATACAAAGACGATAAAGATTTAAAACGATTGATTTCACAGGATAGCTACACAGATCAACCTGCTGATTTCATATCTGATGAAGAAGAACACCACCATGACAGGTATACATTGTGCTTATGTCACATATATTAAATTGAACATCTTAATTATACTATTGCTTCAGTCTTGGAATGTATTAGATTAACCTTATCATACTAAAGTTTATAGCATTGGTAGTATTTTTGCTGTCCTGGTCTGCATTCAAAAAAATAAATAAAAGATCAGTTTGAAAAGCTTGTATAGGTCTTTAACATTAGTACTGCGTGGTTTATAGTAACGCTGTTAAATAGGTGACTGGATGAAAGATAGAATATGTCCCACTGAATAATCCAAGGATCGCTTGACGTATTAATCACCTGATTGTGGTGACTGTAGTAGTGGTGATAATTGTGACGACAGCGATAATGTTTAGGTAGTCGAGGTAATCCAGAAAGTGGCGATGCAGCAATCATATGATATGTGGGGTAAAGTGCGACGTGATGCGGCAAGTTACGATTAAATGGATTCGAATAGGCCTCCCCTGCAAGACAATAACTCGCCCTAAATTGCAGAGTAGTGAATAAACAGCAACACGAACAGTGACTCTTGTCGTGTCCCTCACTTTGGGATACACTGCAGTGAACTTCCCAAGTCAGACATAAAGAAGTCATTTGTCCAAAGTTCTTGCATACAGGTAGACTGTTAAACTGAACATAACTTTAATGACTGTTAATGACTTGAGTCACTGCTCGTCCTCAAATGCTAAACGTTATTCACCCTGCCACATGCGTAGTCACACGCTCTGCCTCACGGTTAACTAACGACATGATGCTAAACTTAATGATGAGTGATCATGAAGAATGTTTGTACATCTCATCATATCCGTCTGCTAACTTTACCAAAGCAACTTACCAGCTAGGCCCAGGGCTTCTGCTAACGCTAAAAATTGCGTACAGTACGCATTAAAAGTTCGGAGGACCCCTTCAATTTTCGTCAGTGGGGTCCCATGGGACCCATTCAAATTTTGGCGAAGAACAGATACAAAATTGGGTAAGTGTAGCGACCGACATCGTAGCCCAATCTATTATTGTCGTCTGTTACAAGGTGAGAGTAACTTCCCTTGCACTGAGTTTTTTTCCCATACCAGAAAGAGTTCCACTAATCTATTTCCAAGATGTCGTTGACAGCGTGGATAAAATCATCGTTGATTTGTTGATTTTTTTTTCACATTGTAAAGGGACCACTTAGAGTTAGCCTGGGATCCCTTAGAAATCTGAAGAAAGGGTCCCTGGGACCCCAAAGAATTTAGCCTTAGCAGAAGCCCTGAGGCCTATCTGTGCTGGTCAAAACCCTGGCTCAGTGACTACCCTCAGAGTGGTATGTCGTCAGTGTATAGGTCTGTTCCCTCAGACAGTTTGTCTTTGAATGCCGTTGAGTACTCAAGGAAGTTGTTACCTATCTCCTGGCTAACACTTCCCCAGCACTGGCCAATCAGGACCCATAGCTACCTCATTGCTAGGATAGCTACCTAGTGATGCTAACACTATGTTGAATCCATGCTGACCAACTACACTGACTTTCTCTGTTTTGTAGCTTGGCATGGATTGTTACTTTGTTCAACTCAATCGATCAATATTGCACCATGCCATGACGCCTCTCTCATAGATTCCGTGTTTGCTTACACAAATCTTAAATTCCTTTACGCGTTATATCATGATGCAAAATGGTGAATTGTGTCCCCTAATAAGTGACTTACAAGTGGCTGCCCTAAGATTGTGGTCACAGATATAACTACTACAATTGAAATCAATGGAACAAATAACATGGCAATGTGAATTTGAGCCATGAAGCATTACAAAGGCACCCCCTTAAGCTTAAGATTTCCCAAGGCATTCCCCCACGACGGGAGTATCAAGGACGCGTATGCAAATGTCGATGGTCCACTAGCTGCACTGCAGTTAAAGATGCAACCTGACCCACATGCCACCTGCTCATCTGGTGGCCACCCAACTCATGGGAGGTCAGAGGTTTAGTGATGCATAAAATGCCCACGCAACAAGACCTTGGCCTCAGGACTGATATTTGTTGTTCTCCACTCGGAACATAGCAGTCAGTCGAGTGGTGGTGACTTGACAATGACAGTTGGATAGCTAGCATCATCCTCTTGCCATAGATACCAAACCATGAATTAGGAAACCAGTTATTACTATTTATACTTTTTATTGAAGAAATAAAAGCTTAAATTTTAATAGAGTGGAAGCTGGCAAAGATTAACATTTTCTTAACTTATAACAGGCTTTTTTTTCTGAACGCTGGATGGGACTGTGAAAAATGTGGTGAAATTCTTTTATACAGAGATTACTGTCTGGTGAAATATTTAGCCGAATATACACTACATCTTTTAACTGCAGGCATGAAAACTTGGCAAATCATCACATTTGAAATACTTCTAAAAATTACACTAAAATCATTTCAAACATTCATGTCTTTGCTTCTAATTAACCTAGGAACTTGATTTTTGTGCTGCTCAAACAATCAGTATCTTTAGCACCATAAAATTTTAGTTGGGGATACATCATCAAACAAAAGATTATATATAAGGAACGACTACCCTGCATTATTGTACTCCGTACATGTGCACCAGTTGACTTTTGTTTTTTACAACATTATGTAGTTTTAAAATTCAGGATGCTGGTAACTAGATGTGTATAGGGCTGCATACAGACATCATCAAGATCTTGCACCTATAAGAACAGTTGATGGTGCAAACTATTATTGTGTTTGTGGATTGTAACCTGTCTTTTTCTTTTATTTGTTTGGCTGCTTTTCCTTGAAGTGTTGGACCGGCTTACAATTTTATTTTTATGTATTTTAATACTATTCTTCTATGTTTTTCCCAATATTGCAGCCATCAAGAGGAGGAAACAGAAGATACGAAAGAAGTTCTAAGCACAATAGAATCACAAGCTTCTCAAGATGTTGTGGCACGACTTGCAGTGGATTCTATGGCTGTGTCTTCTCAGGATGAAAATTCTGGTTCTAGTTTTGCTGAAGGAGCTTCTGGAAGAAGGAAAAAAAGTTCCAAACGTAAGCATCTTATACTGTTAACAATAAATATTAACAGTAGAGGTATGTTTTATAGACTTTGTAGAAGAGTGTTTTTTATTGTATTAACATGTAAAAGTGAAGGAGTGAAACACTAGGATAAAAGGGTTAGTTTTGAATGGAAGAGTGTATGATATGTTTGTGGTTTAACTGGATTTTTAACTGTAATTGTTAAACTTATTCCTAAATTTAAATAACCTGTTGGTCCTTAAATCTAAAAGATAAAGGTTAACTGGACATTATATTTTTCTGCCAATGACTCACTAATGAACTAGCTGATCATATTTTCTATTTTATAATGATACCACTAACAGATTTAAAACACATGGAAAACAAGGTTATGCTCACAAGCCACTAGATGCCATTAACTTTTTGTTGTAGCGTCCACAAAAATCCTGGTATCATATGTAGCGGATGATGACCAGGATGAAGATGAAGAAGCCAGTGAAAGCAGTGAAAACAGCGGTGATGATGAGAAACAAATGGACCAGTCACCAGCTTCTAATAGTCCAGTAAGTGCAAAGTTTTAAAGAATGTAAATACCTCCTAGTAAATTATGTTACTGGATAATCTGAAAGGGGTGTAAATAGCTCAAAAATGTCTAAATGCTTGAATATTTACTTTGGAATTACTGCAAATCATTTTTGTCATTAACGTCATTCAAGACAAACATGCTCTGCTGCTCTAAATGTTACTCATGTTGTCTGTGTTAGAGTGAAAAGAAGATTATAAGGTACAACGTTATTTTAATTTTTTTGAAAAGATTCATACTGACATTAATTTTCTGTTGCACTTTATCTTTCAGCAAGAGATAGCTGTTTCGTGTAAGTATTTTTTTAACACACCCATTATTGATGACTCATTTTTATAGATAACTCATCCTGTCCCTGTTTATTTTCAACAGACTGGCTTGCTATAAAACTGTTTGATTGTACCTCTGGATAAATTTCATGAATACTTAAATTGTAATTTAAGGAAAAGAGGCAAAGCGAAGTTTGCAATTGATGATTAAGAAACTGTGTAGGAAGGACAGGTTTACTTGTGGTACAACCAGTGCCTCCAGTGTAGGAAGAGCATGTGTATTTGTGGTACAACAGGTGGAACCAGTGTGTCTCCTCTACCTCCTCTCTTCATGTTTCTTAAACACTTATTGGTATGGCTGTACAGCAAGTCCTCACTTAACTCTGCTGGCTGTGATCTTGTACTAGCCTAAGGTGACCTAAGGTCACCAACTGTATCTACTGTTTTCAGGAGTGTGTGCCCGTGCGCATGAGAGAGAGAAATTATTTCAACATGCATATGTATTATCTCTTTTATATCCCATATATGTATTACTGTACAAGCACTGTCTGGAGTTGCCCTTGTGGATAAATAAAGTTGTAACATCATCAATAGATTCTTGAAAACTGCCATTGTAAGTGAAAGGACATAAAACAAAATCAGCTTTACCTAAATAATATCCATGTAAGTAAGAGTTAAGTTCTGATGGTATAGTTCAAGTCACAAAACATTAATTGTCTAAATAAAGATCAAAAACAGGTGGGAGGAAATGAGAGTACCCAGAGAACAATCAGGGGGAGAATGTGCAAATTCTGAAATGGTCCTGGCAAGGAATCAATTTTCTTTTTTCTCTGATCAATACTATCATTATAATGAAGACTTACTGCACAAATAGGCCTGAAAAAACTGATGTGAGTGTTTTTTTGTAGCACCTGGTCCTAGAGGTCTGGCAGGGATAGACAGCAACAACATCCAGCTGCCACCTGAACCATCAGGAAAATGTTCCAGGGAGCTACAGGTGTTCTTATCAGTTTATCTCTGATTCATAGTATGAATATTTAGACTCTTTTAGCTCCCCTCCCTTGTCTCTAGGTTTTTCTTGTATTTTTCATAATTCATCAATTTTACGATGTATAAATATTATTGTAAGAAGGGAAAAGAAATCTGATTTTATATTGAGCAGACATGACAGTGGACGTTATTTATTATCATATTTGTTTTGCTGTCTTTAAAAATGAGTTGAATTCCATTGCAGGAAAAGATTAATGAATATTACAGGAGGACAAAGCAAGGGGATGTAGATCCAAATAAACAGATTCAGAGACTAACAAGTTTTCGGAATCCAAGGTACGGTGTCTTGAGAAGAATTCCATTTTTAACTGCACAGTGGACAGAAAGGAGAGGACGAAGAAAGACAAAAGTCTAATACCTATGATATAGTAATGAAGCTGATGAAAGAGAGAGAGTGGTGGGGAGAGACTTCCAAAACTTAAATATCAGTGGCATTGTGACTTGAAATGTGTTTAGTGTTCGCACGTTTTTTGTTTTGTAGATAAGACTGACCTCAGAGACATGACAGACAAGTCTGTGTGATGACTTAATATTAGCAAGTACGATAGCTGTAGATAAAACATCCTTGAAAATTATGAAGCTTCTTGAAAATTATAACTGCTGCCAAAAGTAGATCTTTCTTTCGGAGCCTCAAGCAGTTCACTCCTAGTTTAAAGTAATCTATAACAAAAAGTGGTTGTCTTTATGGTTGGCTGACCAAATGGAAAGTTTTCCTTATCACAGCACATTTTTGTTTTTCATTTCCTTTTCAGCATTTATGAAAAGCTAATCCAACAGTTTAAAATTGATGAGAAAGGATCCAACTTTCCACTGGTAATTTTTACATTACTCTTTATGCAGGTTGTATATTTATGGTTTCTGAATAGGACTTTAGAGAGAACAAAAATTGATAGGCAGATGTGCACTAATAGATAATGGAAAATGGACAGATTTTCTTTTGAATCAAAATTTTAAGTACTAGTATCATATCTGTCAATCTTTGTTTTTCTCTAGAACTCCTCCAGAAAGTACAGTTTCTGTTGTTACACCATTACCATTCAAGTGGAGAATCCAAGTTACAAGAAGATTTCTCATAATAATGTGTCTGTCAATTATATAGCAATATTTTTGTTTTGTTTTAATGCCTCAATTTAAAACTCATTCCATACTGGTGAAAAGCAAAGAACTAGAGTTTTTAGCATGAATAGTTATCTTGCAGTAGAGAATGAATGTGATTTGCAAGAAATATAGTTTTTGTTTTCTTCTGCTAAATTCAGATTAAAGATATTAACTGTAACTGAGAGCTCCAGTCGTGAAAGTAGGTTATGAGGCAGAAACTAAAGAAAAAGATTATTTACACAACATGTACAAACATTAAGTGCCCAATTATTAGAATGTGCATTAGACTTCAAATATTACCAGCTATTTTCTTGTCGGCTTTTGGAGTATATATTCGAATCCCAGACACTTCATCCCCAGACACTTCATCCCCTAGACACTTAATCCCCAGACACTTCATCCCCAGACACTTCATCCTCAAAATGAAATTTCAACTCAAAAATTATGAAGTGAATGAAAAATTTAATTCAAATTCAAATAATTATTTCATGTAAACATCAAAATAAGTTTGACAATTAAAATAATATACTTAATTTCAACATTTATAACATTAGTTAAAGTTCATGTGAGCTATTAAAGTCAATGTTTTTCAACATTAAGATATGAAAAGTGTTGTTAATCAATATGACAGGTAAGCTAATGATCGAAGGTACAGAAGACAATCCATTGCCTCATATCGCTGTACAATGTTGCTGATTCTCATGGTCAGTATGGCCTTGGAACTGGCTGGTTATGTTAGGGAGTCCACCTAGTATCGCCTAGAGGGTAGATCGCTAATTGTAAACCCAGCGCAACCCAGTCTTACCAGAGTTACCACGCGACACATTTCTCTTATAATATTTCAAGTTCACAAAATAGCAGTTTTGAGTGTTGTGTTGCGATTTGGGGATGAAGTGTCTGGGGATTAAGTGTCTAGAGGATGAAGTGTCGGGGATTAAGTGTCCGGTCACCTATATATTCATTTCAAATTGAGTAACCAGTGACCGTCTTGAGCATGACCAACTGACTCATTGCCTACTTTCAGAAAAAATACCTGATTCATTAACTATTTTAACTTCTTAAAGGAATAGTAGAACAATTCCTAAAATTACCAACATTTTGTTATTTATTCACTCATTTATGCACAGCATGTATTTTGTGACACTACCCTGTTCACATTACAGTGTCAAAAATAGCCACTGGTTGTGAAGAGATTTGCTTCAGTAGATGTAACATTTAAGGAAAGAGTTGATTGCTAGTCATCATGTAGTTTAGATTATCATAATCTATGTTTCACAGTCATTGCTAATTAAAATGTTCATAAAAGAAATTTTTTTCAGGACTTGTACAATCCTCATATGTGGGGAAAGGAGTCCTTTTATGATGAACTGGGTGAGTATGGACACATTTTAAACAGTATTTTGAACAGCCATTTCTTTAGAATGCACAGTTTAGTATAGTACTACACCTTCATTTTCCATTTATGATGGTGCCCCCCGAACAATGTGACATCAATCCCTTTAAAGTCTAGCCTGTCAAACAAAATTAAGCTTGAAGTTGCTGCAGAGTGTTGCGTTCCTGATAGATTGCACAATCTATTATAAGCATTTCCTATCTTGGATTTCGTAGCTGGATGTGTATTTTTATATTGTTAGGAGCTGGCAGGATGGTGTAAGGGGATTATGGATTTTTTCCTTATTTTCCAAAGTAACTGTGTATTACCTGGCATGTTCCTCAGTTAGCAAGTCAGCTGTCAGTGATCTTCTATTCCCATGTATCATGATCTGTTTTTTATCTTGTGCTTGTGTCAGTGTTGTTGTCATGTGCTTGCAGACAAGGCTCAGAAGAAGGACATGGAGAGGAGAGAAAAAGAGAGGAAGGAGAAGACAAAGGTCTGTGCACCTGAGGGGCAGATGAAAAAAGGGGAGAGGGGCAGAGAGAGATTTACACACTTTAATGTCAGTGAAATTGCATCTGGGAGGCTCAAGTGTAATATTTACACACCTCAATGTCGATGAAATCACGCATTGGGAGGTTCAAGCATAATATTTACTATGTGAAGCAGCATGTAAAGCCAATATTTACAGATGGATATTTCAGGGATGGGAGTTCTCCGTCCTGAGAAAAAATCTCAGGACGGAACTGGGACGGAAAGTAAAATGTAAAATTTTTACTGATTACAAAGGGCCAAGGACTATGAATCATAAAGCGATAATTTATCGTATCGTGAACAATACCATACGCCAGTGGTAATGGATATCACAGCTGTCTCCCTTGCGGAAACGATGGAGGTGGGAAAGGCTTTTCGAAGAAGATGCTGCAAAAAGAATATTTGAAACTTGGCTTCGTAAGATCGATGTTTGTGGTGAGGTTTAGCGTGTGCTGCGCAACAAGTAAGTATATTTCCCTTCGTTATTTCTGTGAATTGGGTACTAATAAAGTTTTTAGTGGAATAAGAAGTTGTCGGCATTGCTAAAATGCACAAGAACACCGGAGCATCAATAAAGCCTACATTCTTTGGACATTCATTTTTTTTAACGTCTCCAAAAGCTATTATAGCTCGTTTTTAATATTTTAGGACACAGTGCAATTTTCTTATTCATTAAAGTAAAAAATGCTGAATAGTTTTGTCCTTTTTAGAGAACAGAATTATTGCTAACAGATGCCTTTGGTCTCACTCTTAAATATTGATAATATTTCACTGATTGTGACAATAGTGAATCATAAATTGGCGTTTCACACGGTGACGCTTGTTAATAACCTTGTTTCATTTCATTTATTGGACACAAAATTACCTTGTTTTACTGTTAAATTGGGTGATGGTGCATTATCAAGTAATATCAAAAATTAAACGAATTACTATCTGATATGTACAAAATGTCTAATTTAAGTTTATCTGTATTTATTACCAACAGATGTTGAGATTGTTAACTCCTTCCGGTACCTAGGCTCTGTTTTTGATTGCAGGCTAAAATGGGATGTAAATATGATTAGCAACGAGTGTACCTTCAAAAACATTCGTCACAGATTGAGCCGTTTATATCAGTCATTCATTGAAAGTCTTTTATCTTTTTTCCTTCATATGGTGGTTCCACAGTTTTCTGTCCAGAGTTTTTGTAAATTGTCATTATTTTGATATTTTTATTAGAAGGATTGGATCTCTGCAAGGTTGTCTTTCACCCCTATTGAATATCATGTGTAAATGTATACAGATGGCTGCAAGAAGTACTGATGAGAGAAGCTATCTTGTCCATTGCTGACTCAGAAGGGCATAAGCAAGAGTATGGCAGTGCCTTATTAAAAATTTAATTGGTGTGACAAGAATTTTATGGAATTAAATGTAGATAAGAAAGAAGGGATAGGCAAAGACTTTAGGAAAATAAAACATGGTGCTGTTGTTTCATTGTGTACCTGTTGAGACTGTTAACTCGTTCGGGTATGCAGGCTCTATTTTTGATTGCAGGCTAAAATGGGATGTAAACATGATCAGCAAAGAGTATACCTTCAATAACTGAATAGTTTTTCAGTCAGCACAACAACATTGAGCCATTTTTATCAGTCGTTCATTGATAGTCTTTTACTTTTTTCTTTCATATGCTGGTTCCACAGTTTTCTGTCCATGATATGAACAGTTTGAACCGTATTGTCCATATTTGTTCTAAGGTAATTGATGTTAAGCAGAGAAATTTGGATTCCTTTTTATGATCAGCAAATTGTCAGAAAAGCTTACAGCATTTTGCCCATACCAGAACTTGTCCTAGCAGGAGAATTTGTTAGAATGAGTTCAGACAGGCAAACATAGTATGCCTATATGCAGAAGTAATAGGGACTTAAAATGGTTTACACCCTCTACAGTCCATCTGCTCAACCATAGATTATAGATTAATTGTCAGCTGTATGTGTGCATGGGTGTGTGATATAGGTGTACCTTAAGAATTGTTTTATACATAAGAATGCATGTTCTTATGTTTTGCTATGATGCACCACTATTGTAACTAGCAGGTTTTTTTAACTTTTGTAGCAGAACACACTTCCCAAGTTATAATTGCCCATTAGAATTAATAAAGTTGGACATTTGTCAATATTGTGAACTACCAAAGACATTGTATGACTTATAATATGTGTGTTATGTATGTGAAAACTGTGAAACGCATATGCGACCAAGTGTGTGTCGTATAACATTATATGCATATGCTCTAGTGCTACATGGCTCTCGAAAAGTCTTCAGTCCCAGGAAAATTTCCAGCTCTCACCCATGATATTTTCATTCATTTGAAATTTATAGGATATATATCTGATTATCAGATGTAATAAAAGTATACTGGTGTACATTTATACTTATATTAAAGAGATCCAGACTCACTTCACAAAAATAAAAACATAATGACATGTACAGAACCCTGCACAATGTTCTTGCATTAAAGGACAAAGTGAGTGCAACATTTTTTCTTTATGATCGGGTTAAGCTTGTTTTAAAATAATAATTCCCAAAATATGAGTACATAATTATCTTTAATTTTAAAGATATAAGCCTTCAAACTTGCATTCTTACTTGCAACTAGGAAGGCGGGGAAAAAAAACTCCTGTACTGAAGGTTCTCTTATGCGATCAAAGTATTTGTAACAGCGAGTGTGCATGTCTTCAAGTCAAATGAAGAAACATCGCTCAGGTTGTGTTCAAGAAGCAACTCTCTTTTTTGCCCAGAAAATGAAACAGCTGAATTTGGAATACAGCTCTACAGATTGGCACTTTATTTAGAAGCTTCCAATGAAGTTAAAAAATAATTTAATTTTCCGAACTGGTTTCATTCAACAGACTGTTCAGTCATTTAGATCAAAATTTAATGGGCAACAATAGTTACAACTGACTGCTGATAAGGATTTTTTACGATTAAAAACATAATGATAGTTTGAAACATGTTTATCGAAGTAAAAACTTATTTCTTCCTCATTTAGCTGCATGCAAAATTTTCTATTTACTTACTGATACTCGCACGCGTTCCAGAGAAAAATATTAATATAAAATTTTTCATGGTTCTTTGTCATAAAATACTACCAGAACATGTTTTTGTGATACCTTGTGCTTTATTTCCAGTGATTTTCGCTGAGCGCTCGTGTTGTCCTTTAATGTTCTTACATACACAGTACTTAACTTTATATAAAGCATTATGCTATCAAGTTTTCAGGTTTTACTAGCAACAGTGATCCCTCGCTTATCGCGGGTGTTCCGTTCCAGGCCCACCCGCGATAAGTGAATTTCCGCGAAGTAGGGACGCTATACTTATTTTAGTAGTTATACATTATTTTAGGTCTTTATAAACCCTCCCCACACTCTTAGACATAACCCTTTCCCATTCCCTTAATAACTTTTCCCATACTGTACATGTAAAATTTAGTCTCTTACTCTCTAACAAAAAATTTCAAATATATCGTACACAACACCGCAGATGAAAACTACACACATGCGCTAGTCGGATGCTAATGTAAAATGGAAAAGCTGAGGGGGTAGCTGTGCACAGTGAAAGAAAACAAGATGTGATGGTTACTGAGCCAATCACTGACTGGGATACATTACTATACAATATGTACTACACATGTGCAAGAATACTTTAGATGGAGTACCGCAAAAACCCATGAAACAGCGAAAATACCGCGATAAATATTTTACATTCAAATTTTTGGAAAACCCACGAAACAGCGAGTCCGCGATTACTGTATATATAATTATATATATTTTTGGCCCTAATTTTACTCAGAGCTGCCATTTCTTACATCATTACACTTTGAGCATAGCTAATTTATGTATACAGCTGTTATGTTTGGGTACAGAAATCCATATTCTGTCACTCCAAATAAACTGAAGAGTTCACAAAGCTAGTAAATTTAATCAGGAGCTTTTTCTTATTTCAGATTGAATTCATATCAGGCACAAAGAAGACTGCTGCACCACCGCCGGATCTTTCTGGAGCACCAGGTTTGTCAACTTATTAGTATTTAATTTTAAGACACGTGGATATTTTGTTTTGAATATAATCAAGAAAGTACATTATGTCAGAAGAAAGTAGTGATTGGCTTGTTGATAGGACAGTCTTTTTGCATGAATTTAACCTCTGTCTTACATAGATGAGAAAAAACGGAAGAGTAAGTGGGATGCACAGCCAACATCAGCACAGCAGCAGCAACAGCAACGGCCTGGTAACATGGCACCAGTGGGGTCTGCTGGTGTTGTAAATCTGACAGCAACAGCGACCGGAACTAAAGCAACCGTCATTTCTGCAGTTGGTACCCTGCTTAAGAAACCGTCCATGAGTGGCATTGGAAATAATCCTGTGGCTAAATGATGAGTGAGTGGAACGGATAGTCGAGTGCTTTGATAATTCTTGATTGATCTGATGTTATTTTGGCATCACCACTTGGTACAGCTGTATCACTGTGAAATGACACTACACAGCGAACCAGGAAAAAAGTGGTAGGTAACACTTTAACATGATGCTGAAACATTTTACCAAGGAAGAGACTGCAGATTTTTTGCAGATGTGTGAATGTGATTTATCTGGAAAAAAGTCATGACTGACGTTAAGCTGAACCTGTGCTGTATAAGACCATTTTGTGCAAGAAGTGTATGTGAAACCTTTTTTCAGCTTCAGACAAATTGACCAGCTCATACATATGTTATTGTTTTCACATGTATAAAATGGTTTCAGCTTACAGTTTGTGAACTGCAGATTTTTTTTGTCATTATATCTGCCTGTAGCCTTCATCAACAATGTTCACAGTTTATGAATTGTATCACGAAGAAAATGTGTATGATGTGAATAAGTAGCGTCTAATCACTGTCGTTGCAATATATCGTATAAGTACATTTTAATCACGTGTTCTTAGCAGACAATACGTTTGAATGCCAACATTTGTAGTGTTTATTGGTGACCGGTCACTTAATCCCCAGACATTTAATCCCCGATACTTAATCCCCTAGACATTTAATCCCTAGCCACTTAATCCCCAGACACTTAATCCTCAAAAATGCCCCCAAATCGCGACACAACACTCAAAGCTGCTATTTTGTGAACTTGAAATATAACCGTAAGAGAAATGTGCTGCGTGGTAACTCTAATGAGACGTAACAATCGCCCCAATTAGGCTACCTCCGATAATTAGCTTACCTGTCATATTGATTAACAACACTTTTTATATCATATTGTTGAAGAACATTGACTTTAATAGCTCACATGAACTTTAACTAATGTTATGGATGTTGAAGTTAAGTATTATTTTAATTGTCAAACTTATTTTGATGTTTACATGAAAATAATGATTTGAATTTGAATTAAATTTTTCATTAACTTCATAATTTTTTGAGTTAAAATTTAATTTTGAGGATTAAGGGTCTTGGGAGTAAGTGTCTGGGGATTAAAAGTCTTGGGGATTAAGTGTCTGGGATTCATGTTTATTATTTATTTTTATTTGTTGACCAATCTGTGGTAAATATCCTTTGCAAAAAGAGAGACTTAAACTCATGGAACAGTGTCATAACTGTAATAAATTTGACAAAATGATATTTTGCTAATTTTTTTCGAAGTGTTGAAGTATAAATTTGTCTTAAGTGAATACATGTGTTCGTTGTTCTAGATGAGCTGGAAATCGATACATGCGGAGACGCTTCCCCTGCTGCTGTGTGCTAGCATGTTGTCTTGTTTTCACATTGACAATGCCGTTAAGGCCGACGTATTTTAGTCAGCTGTGACCCATAAATGAAAAAGTTTAAGGCATTTTGCCATGGCTGGAAGAAGTGGAGAATGACAAAATGATTTTGTACAGGTACTCTTTGCAGAAAGGAAGGAAACGATCAAAACCAGGTATTATTCAGGGCACAGTTGTGGCGAAAATAAAAAGTATTATTCCAGGATATGGCGGGATTGCTGCAAAATTTCTGAAGGGCGCAAGGTCTACGAGACGGTGCATTTAGACAGGAAATGTGGAACTTAAATGGTTCACGTTCGTCGAACTGATATTAAATGGATCACCTGTTCACCAAGTTTTGGGACAGGAAGCTGCTGAAGTAGCACTTGCTTTTGTCACCCTCCTTAAAGGTAGGGGAGAAGAGACAAAGATGGTGCCGTGAGGCTGGGACAATACACCATTTAAAGTTTACCGACTGAACAGGATAAGGAGATGCTTCATTATATCTACTTTTATGAAGGCGAGATCAAAGACATGCATGGAGGGCCTAGAGAGTTGAGAGATAGGAGGGAAGAATGGCTGCATTAAAGACCGTCACCATGCGATCACTGGGTGAACTAGGCAGTTACTTAGGGCACAAGCATGGAGAGGGCTGTGGTGATGGTCTACATTATTTTTATATTCTAAGCGACGAATGATGTTAGAACATTGTCTACACAATTCCTCGTGATTCACATAATTACATCTCCAAGAAATCTGTTGTTAATTTCACACTTCTAAACTTGGCGTCATTAAATCATGAAGTCAGCCTTTCTTTATGACAGAAATATGTCGAGCCTTTCAATCAACAATGCGTTGTGCCATCAAAGATGAAACCTTTATTCTCGCCTTTCATTTTCCTCACATTTTCTATTTTTCTATTCTTTTTTCAGTGTTTGCCGTCTGAGAAAGGTGCCATTGATGGTATAAGTGACAATGAAATTATTGTACAAATGATTGTCTCGAATAAAATCTCTGAATACAATTATGCGCAAATACAAACGCTCGTTATACAGGTAAAAATGAGTTTTATTCCTTGTGATCAGTTCCCTTTTATTTTCTTGTAATGAATTTGCTGGAAAGAGGTACATGAAGTAGAAATTTCGAACGTTTTTTGGCAAGATGTAGGGCCAGTTCTACCATTAGACCAGGGGTGGGGAACCATTTTTTTTTTTTTTAATTCCAAGGGCCATTTGGATATTTATTCGCGGGATATACGAAATAATCAACTTACAAGCTAACCTTGCTATATTTGGTCAAGCCTTATATACGGCCCGCGCGCCGACCGTTTCACACTTCTGTTCAAGAGAGTCGGAGTGATATAGATGGAAAATAATAAAAAGTGTTGCAGAAAGAAAGGCTCTAAGTATGCACTCAAAATGCCAAAAGCTAGATTGTTGTGCTGTATACCAAACCTTGCTGGCAGCCAATGCCGTTCCAAAGAAAAAGCATGTGGTTGGGTCGTAAAACTTCTTACCAGCGATCTATGATTTTGCAAGAAAGTAAAAGTGCATTTCAGTATGATTATGTATAGTGTTGTTTTTAGACAAACGATAACAGACTATCCGTTCAAGTTTTTTTTTATTGAAATTCTGTCTACTATAACTACTCTTATCAAAGACTACTGTTATAGTAAAAAATACCGTTTTATTCTCTTTTCAAGGGGTTAATAAATTCTTTTTACAAGTCATGTAGCAAACATTCGCTGTTTTGGTGATAACTTATTTAATGCTCGAGCGGTCTAGAACCTGGATAATCTTTCTTTTATGTCGCAGATGTAAAGAAAATGAAAATCGAATTCAGCAAAATACTTTATATATCTACACACTCACACGCAGACACACGTATAATTAGACGTTTGACGTTCGGTGAGGGGGGGAAAAAGCAATAGTGAGTCACATGGATTTGGGACCATTTGAAAAAAAAAACTTCAACAGAATTGTTATAATGGTACAAGAAAACAAGCAACAAAAACAAATTGCGTTTAACGCTGTGCACAAGCTCATCTGTTCTCATTTTCGGGAGTGTGAATATTAATTATCTAGCTGACGCGGCTAGAGGAGGGTCGGTAAGACAGCAAGCGGCTGACATCCGGGAGAGAGAAATGAATATAATGACTAATGAAACATTACTGCCAGGGTGGAGCGACAAAGGACCAGAGCAACCGCTGGCCGTTAGGGTATGAGAACGACGCTCTGATCCCGACGGAGGCAACATGTTAACTACTTCCTTCTACTACACGAACGACAATTTGTCTTGTGTATGAATTGTCTTTTTAGACCGCTTGTGTAAAATTAAAAGAATATGGTTCCTACCCTACTTTTCATCCGTACCAGCGCTTCTCTTGCAAAAGGGGTAATTAAATGTAGGTGCCATAATTTTGCAAGTCATCCTGGGACAACTACTTTTTTGTTTTGTACATTCAATTTTTTTTAAAAGAACATTCCGTGCTGTTAAGAGAATATCCGAGTATAAACATTCCAGAGACGGTCAGCTAAAGAAGTCCTTTAAAGATTTTGTAAAACAGCAGACCACAGACATGCCCAGGAGCTGAAAAGAAATAAAAGCAACAGGTCATAAACACAATCAGAGGTGGTGGTTGGGGGGGGGGGAATACGACACAATGCAAAGAAATGGGACGAAGTTTGTAGGCTGCTGTAGCTTTAGAAACATTAGGAATAATCAATTACTGTATTTCTTTTGCGAAAAAAAGATTGGTTATTACATCACAGAAGCCAGATTTTTTAAACATTTTTTACTGTCTGTTAACTTCTTCATTAGCTCGCTTGAGAATGTGTGGCGTCCGCATTCCCAGAGAGAAATGGCTCAGCTCTATGCTAATCTAAAGGACGCATTAGCTCAAATGCTTAATTTTGTAAAAGCTGATCGTAAGATTACCATCATTCCAGCCGTTCCTGTCACCGTCCAGCCAGCTATAGCAAGAATACGACATGTCCTTTCCACCAGCTTCGTGACGCATCCCTACATTATGAAAACGGCCCAGTCACAGCTTTCAATGCTTGTATATCATAATTGAATTGAAGAAAAACAGAGAAAGACTTTAAACAACCTGTAAACTTACAATGCATCTTTTAATTAATTTTCTTACAATTACGAAAAAATGGCATTTTGGATGACAAAGGAAGAGTGAGATGAAAACACCCATTTCCTAGATTTCTTTTGAAAGGGAAATGTGCACGTATAATACCGAAGGATGGAGAAGTTCTGGAAATATCGGCTGCCCCATTCCGTCAAGCTGTCTACAAAGTGTCAGGTTGTGCAGACAGCAGGACAGGGGCAGGGTCTGGAGAGCACTACTGACATTGGCATCTGCTGTCGTGATGTAATGAGAGCTGGTGCTCCAGTCCTGGAAACTCTGGCCGCCACAGCAAGATAGCTGAAAAGGAAGTTGCACCACTTTTAAAAGTTAATTACAATGTGTTGTATTCACGTTTATTCAGAAATAGTAGGTTAAGGATATCCTGGAGGGATGTTGGGTGGGGGGGACGTTCATGCAGAATTAAACATCTGAGAACATGGCCATAATCATTGAAGGGGTTGGGGGGGAGAGATAAAACAGGAATACTGAGGTGAGTGAGAAAGGCCAAGAGAAATGGCCACTTACACGGATTATAAAGGCACAACGAGGTAGTAGGGATCAAAATAAATTTTCTCGCACATCAGTCACTTTCTTTTATATCTCAAAGATCTAGTGGAGTGCAATTTTTTACATAATAACTGGGTGAAGCTTGGTGTAAGATACATTTTTTCCCGAAAATCAGGGGGAATCGCCCACACTTTCATTCTCGAGATGCAGGCAAAGACGTTCACGTGCACAGAAATAAATCACAAACAGGCCTTCAGGGTCGTACATGGATAAGTTTTTCTTGTGAAGGCCAGCGAGTGGGAGACGTGGGACCATATGCAAATTAGGCACTTCTCTATACAAACGTGACGTCACGATTTTAACCTTTTCCTGTGTGTGGAGAAATGGTACCTTGCACTGGCTTTTTGTATCAGGCATTAAATAAAATTCCACCACACCAGATAAGAAGAAATACAACTTTAACAATCAGCTTTTTATTTGCTCTCTCTCTCCATCTGTGTGTGTGTGTGTGTGTGTGTGTGTGTGTGTGTGTGTGTGTGTAAAAACCATCAGAAACAATACAGTAAGTAAATGAAGAGTAGTCATTTCCATTTGCTTATCATGAAACCATTGTTTTACTTGTTTCTTTTTACCTCTTTTTGAAGAAGGTCCATCGCGGATTCAAAGACTGCACTGGTCCAGTACTGCCCATGAATCGTGTTGTTGATCATTCTGTTAATTGTATCCACTGCCTAAGGAAAGCACAAAACCCAGATCATGATTGTTAAGTACTTTGGCAGCTCTGTCATTCTCACTGACGACGGAGTGCAACATAACATAACTTAATCTCGATCTAGCCACTAAGATGTATTTCAGAATGTTTGCGTAGAAGCCTGTTGTACACTTTTTATTATTTTTTTACATTCTGCAATATAGATGTATATTTTTAGAACTTGATGAGATTCGATAACAGATAAAAAGTTCGTTCTTCTGGTAATCTTCTGATCACGACTGCAACATGTGGAAATAATAAACCGGTCATTCTGATTATATGATCGCCGTCCTTTATTTCTTTTCTTCTATGAGCACTGTGTGTGTGTGTGTGTGTGTGTGTGTGTGTGTGTGTGTGTGTGTGTGTGTGTGTGTGTGTGTGTGCGCGTGCGTGCGTGCGTGCGTGTAAACGTGCACATGCGCACGTGTGCATGGCTTCTTTTCAGAACTACGTGCCACGTCATACGAAAGGAAGCAGAGAACAGCCGAGATAGACTCCATGGCCCACACCGCCAACATCACTCCAAAATACTGAAAAAAATGAACAAAGTGTTCCATGATTATCAGTACCAACTTGAAACAGTATTAGATAATATTGTCTTAAATAGGGCTGATCCTGTAAAGGGGGATTACTACAGCATTATCAGCATCGAGGTTAAAACCAAGCTAGACCGACAACAGAATTATTTTCAAACTAAACAATTGAAATTCTTTACGTTTTCATGTCATCAGCTATCTTCAACTACATAGCTGTTATCTTATTAGTGGAGTTTTAACAAAATGTCATGTTCCGCTTGAGTTAACTTTCACCTCATCATTAAAAAATTCACCCTACTAGAGCTTTGCGGAGACATAAAAGGAGTAGATTGACAGTGTTTGAGACAGGGTCCTTAAACGGAGAATACATTTTCATTCGACATTTACTGGTGCAGAAGATAAATAGGCTTACAATCGTCAGCAAACGCCGGCTAAATGTCACATTTCCGAGACATCCGAAAATTCCAGCCAGGACCGAAATGACTCCAGCCGTTGTAATGAGATAAGCGGGGACAGAGAACTCCGTCCTGTTGATGACAGGGTCAAACACACCAAGCACGATATATAACCAGATGCCCAATCCTGTTACACCCGGTCCAGTCACCTGCATTGCCGAATCGCAAAGATCAGATCAAACACGTATTAAGGAAAGCATGGGTCAGAGGATGGGATCAAAAGGGTTCTTGGGGGGGGGCGGGGGGTTTGGGGAGGAGAGAGCGTTGAGAGTATCGAGAGAATGAGTGAAGGTGAAAGAGACAATAAGAAACAAGTGATTAAATACACTATATAAGATTAGTTGTGCAATAACCACTTTAAACAGCTGAATCCAGTCCAGCACCTCGGATACGTTTAAGGATTTAGAATTTGTTCCAGGCGTGAATGTGGCGTAACAGTTCAGAACTGATCACCAATACATTGAGGATCAGATGTCCCAGGTTTAGACCTCGCCTCGGGCATACTACTTTTTTTTCTGCGCCTGACACCTGCTTACAGGGTGGCTGTTTTGCCATGACACAGCTTTAGCTGTTTGTTTGGCGTAAAATACAAATAAACCACAATTCCAGTATTTTGTTTCAAATGAAACAATTCTTTTTTTGCAAGCAGATATGAACAAATTTATAGACTAGGAGGTTGGGTGGCATCTTGCCTGCTTATCTGCAGTTCTAAGATTAATGTTCTGTTTGACAAGGCAGCACTAAACGGGTTGCAACACGACAGCTGGAACACACGAAACAGCCTTCAGGTAGACTAGGTAGTACCGCACAGGTGGGCAAAATATGTCTTCAGTACCAACGATAGCTTCCAAGTTACATCTATTAATTTGTTTGTCCCCCTGTAAGACTCGTAGTCAATCAAAATATGCTTAAAAACTAAACTGTAGAACTAATTTCTTTAGGATTTTGTTTTCAGTTAATCGTTGGCTGTATACTCTCTCGTTATCTCAGCACTCGTGACCGTCGACAAACTTACACGACAGGTTTGGAATCTAACTCAAGCTGCTGGTCAGAAGTGGGCTGAAAGGAAAAGAGAGTAGCTAAAAATAGTGCATTGACTCAAACTCTCGTCTGCTCAGTCTTTTTCTTTTTCTTCTGTCAGGAGGGCCAGACAGTTGTTACACGCAAACCCCATGTAGTGTATTGACGTTGATCAACCGCCATGTCTTACTGCTCGTGTACCTTGCAGAATGTGTCGTCATTTATGTATGAGACACGTGTGCACATCTTCGTGTTTTCACATATTTGCAGACTGTCATTTACCCGCCCAGTCCGCTACACTACATGTAAAAGGCTGCACAGTTTTTTTTTAAAACTACGATCTCTTGCGACCAAAAGTTTTCCTGATGCACGTCTGGTCCTAGCTAATGGCTGAGCTTCATCACTCGATCTACCTTCGCAACAAAAATATGTCTTTTTCCTTATTGCTCCGACTATTTTCAAAATATTCCTTAAGGTTCTCTTCAAAGCGCCCTTTCCATCTCTTGGGTTTTTCTGTACTGTAAATTCCTGGAATATGTTCCCGCCTACAAGCACATCCTTTTACTGATTTATTATATCCTTTTACCGATGTATGACATAAATCTAACTCTGCTCTTCTTTTTAGCACAGAACCTTTTCTTCAGTGTTATACAGATATATATATATATATATATTGTACTATTTTATGCAGTTTAATAATAATAAATGCAAGATTTGTATCGCGCATACTCACACTCGTAAGGAACATGCTCGTAGCGCTTAGGAACAAGAACGAGACTTAGACAACATACGAGAGACAGAAGAACAAACAAATAACATATGAACGACGGAAGGATAAAAAAACAGTATTGACGACGAATATAAGACAAATACAGAAATCACAAATAGGAACCAAGTAACAAGGACTGAGAGTATCATGATTTTGCAAAAGGAAGACGAGTATTGATGAGCAATAAGCAGACAAGTTGGGGAAGGGTGTGACAAAGGACGAGCATTGTGTGGACTGTTGTTAGGAGTAATGCTTAAGGATGAGGTACGTTTTCAGTGCAGATTTAAAGGATTCAATTGTGATTAGGTGGTGGATATGGAAAGGGAGAGAGTTCCATTGTTTTGCTGCACAGTAACTAAACATCCTGTGACCATATGTTGTTCCGGTGACAGGAATAGTTAGGAGACCTTTGTCAAAAGAGAGAAGTTGTCTGGCTGGAACGTAAGGAAGGAGAAGTTCATAGAAATGGTCAGGGCAGGAGCCAGCAAAGAAATTAAAACATTACAGACAGTTTGTACTAGATTGGGAGAGCGGATGGTTAGTCTGTGCAAAAAATGAAGGAGAAGAGTGACATGATCCCGTTTTCTAGCTCTATGCATCAAACGTGCAGCGGAGTTCTGTACTTTCTGGAGTTTGTGAAGAAGGTATGCAGGGCAGCCTGCCAGCAAGGAGTTGCAGTAGTCAAGCTGAGAAACGCACAGAGGCAGACTGACAGACAGATGTAACTTGTTTATCAAGAGTCATGTCTGCAGTCTAGAAGATTCCTAGCATGTAACTTACGGTTTTCACTTCATATTAACCAAATCATTTTAAAATTCTTTCTTTTTGGCAATTACGATCACCCTTTGTCTTCTCGCATAAACGAAACTGAAGACTATTGGCTGTCGATTGCTCATCCAGTCATGTTCATTATGCAATGAAATTGAGATTGGAACTCTTATGCAAACTACTTCTGGCTGTCGCTCATCTGTCACGCTGCAGAAGAACCGTTTCTTTTGAAAAGGCCTTTTTTAGTTAAAGATTTAGTATGGTGCATTTTGTTTAATGACTGGATGAAGATGCTTTTTCCTCAAATCTGAGCAAATTCCCTTCTTCCGTTCTCCAGATGCACGCCTGCAATCATCACCATCCACAGAAAGAAGACTGGTGTCAAGGTAGTGCATAGATACTTTTATGGTAAAAAGACTTCAGCCAGTGGGAAAGCTAGGGCCATATGTTAATTAGGTGTGTATGTGTACAAACGTGACGCCACGAGTTCGACCTCTTTCTGTGTATTTCTGTTGGTTGGAGGTGAACCTAAAAATCGGAATTGAGGTATTCACCCAGATCTGGGAGAATAGTTTCTTGTACTTAGCCTTATTTTGCCATTAGACAAAAAAAGTCATCCTACTTGACCTTTACGCCACGAAAGGGGGAAATTACCGACACCACTCCCGGGGAGGGAAGAAGATTGTGGATCACTTAACACCCTGAGAGAGAACGAATTGAGACATTTTTCACTTCTGAAGTCTGAGCTGTCGTACTGTTTGTTCCCTTACTGCAATGTATTAACTGTTGTTAGTATCTGTTCTGTCACACGCTTCCCTTTACTTTCCTTTGTCAACATTCTTTCGCTGACGTGGAGTCGTACGTCCTACAATATTTCCTTCTGCTTATTTAGAATAGTTTTTTTAATTAAGAAATACGTTCTATTATTCGAAGCCATTTAGTCAAAAAAATGTGTATTCTTGCGACGACAGGTAAACTTTGCGGAGGAACAGTATTTGAAGCATTAACTATTTTCTATAAACGAATTAGTAGTAAATGCATTATTTGGTTAATTACAGAATAAATGCTTTATTACAGTTAACATATCTCGTGAAGTGCCTGGTTTCACAAAGCTAAACTATCCTCAAATAGTAAGGTGTGGAGAAGATTTGAATGCTAGAAATGTTTGATATGAATAATTACCACAACCACATCGTTACGAAGAAGAAGAGGAAGAGGAAGATAAACCATTACCAACACTACCATTTTTGCTGTTACTGTCAATAGTTTTGATTTCTGAAAATAATACAGATGAAAGTTCCCACTCCCTTTTGTAATCACCTTTGAAGTCTTTGTTACATTGAATAGTTAAAAAAAAACATCTGTCTCAGTGACTCACCCAAAAAATGGCGTTGAAGATGACAGCCAGACGCTGCAGAAAAAGCAGCCGCTTAGCCGCTTCGTCTTGTTTCGAAGAAGCTCTCAATCTTTCCGCTATGGTTAATTTTGACTTCATTTTGACTTCTTCAGAATCGTGTAAAGTATGTGCACACTCCCTCGTACATTCTGTACATGGCTTTACCCTACCCGATATTAACGATCTTTGTCTAATCTTTGAGCTGCTTTTTAAACTGATTGAGCTTGTGCAAGCAGGTGAGGGTGAGGTGGCAGGTGAGTCCGCACATCAGCTCGCATTGGTGTCTCCTCTGCACTTTATCTCGGGCTGAGGATACATTAGAAACGTGAACACCGCGGCTGCCGTTCAAACAGCCACCTTCATTTCCGATGGCTTCTCGCGAGCCAGACGATTTCAAAGTTAGCTTATCGTGAATCGTGACCCACACACACAAAATGCTTAGCACATGCCAAACGTTATAGCAGGACATGGTGAACATTCAGAGCTGAAGCAGAAAGTAGGAAATCCCAAAGAAAAATAAAAACAAATTTATTTGCTTCGGGCATCTTAAAGCTGTCCGTGCACCAGAAAAAGCAAGCTGAGCCCCAAATCGAGAAACTTGAGGAACTGTCTCATCAGTTGTAAATAAGAACACAAGATTCACCTTCCGTAGAAAGATGAGAAATAAGTTATTTTAGACTAAATGTTGTATGTCAGCTCGGTCGTTTTATGTATAGACATAAATAGGCAGTCGATGCTGTGAAATGGTCTCAAACCTTTTAAACAGATTTGGTGTATTTAAGGTAATCTCTGCTTTATAAAAGTCTTCAAGAAGGATGTGTACACTGCGATCCCCTTGTGAGAACATGACAAAATGCAACGAAGAAAAAGACTTCGGATAAAGGAGCAAATACGGCAATGATGCTTTTCGCGACTAGGATGAAGAGTACGATGATAGCAGTGTGAATGAGAAGCTGTTTCGAGTCGAGAAAATTGATTGAGCGAAGGTAAAGTTAATGAAACTGTTATTGCTGCGGCATGAGGAAAGAAAAAAAAAACGCAGTGGTAATTTTTTTCCACTAAATGTATTTTCGTAGACGCGGGATGTACCTGACACAACGCAGGGTGACATTTACACAGCTGTTGTCTGCTCTAATAAATGGTTTTGTAAACAGCGACCAGATGAAGGCACAAGGTGGTGATCTGAGTGCCAGCAGTGTACTGTACACACGCTTGCACCGCGTAAAGGAGTCTCAACGACGAGGCGTGCATTCCTTCTCGTCCATCTTCCCTGTGACGAGCTCACATCCTGGCCAGTGTTCATAACATTCAAGGACAGGAGTAAATGCGGTAGTGAGGTGTGTGTGTGTGTGTGTGTGTGTGTGCGTGCGTGCGTGTGTGTATGTGTGTTTGTGTGTGTTAACGAATCTGTACCTGTCTTCATGTGAGTAACAATTAGAGAGAAAAGTCTTTTTATTATGATAATAGTAAGCCTCACAAATGCTTGGTCAATAAGGTTAGAGCTTAGAAGGAAGAGGAAGAGACAGAAGATGACAACGATGATGATGAAGATAACTATCATGACCATGATGACGACGATGATGATGATGACTAACATGATGATGAATTTATTTATTTCCTTCTTTTATTACATGTCTTCATTGCCTGGTTAATGATGATGATGATGATGATGATGATGATGATGATGATGATGATGATGATGATGATGATGATGATGATGATGATGATGATGATGATTTCCTCCTTTGACAGCTGTCTTCTATCTCATAAGCCCGCAGGCTGTTTCCAGTGCAAGATGTATATGACTGCTAGACACAGAAGACAAGCTGAATATAGAATTATGAATGCCGGGATGGCGAGAGAGCCAGAGAGAGAGAGGGGAGCGGATTTCCCGGAAAACGAGCGATAACTAATCGCGCCGTCACACGATCATCACCTCCCCTGGCTTCCTCCTGCGGGCGTGCAGATCTGATGAATGCAATAGTTGCCTGCCCTTGTCCTAAAGAGGAAGATCCGTTTACCTCCGACCTAACTGCCCTCCTCTTCCCAGCAACCTTTATTACAAACTTTAGGATTCGCAGTGTGACATGTTGGGACCAGGAAAATGATGATGCATAGTACATGTGTCTTGAATAGTCGATTTGAAATGGTGAAAAACTGAAAATTATCAGAAAAGTATCTGTGGGAATGATAATTAAGAAGAAGAGATGGAATTGGGGAGGGGGAAGAAGACAGATTATGACAATGGCAACGACATTGAGATCAAAGACAAAAGTTGTTTACTTACTGAACATAATCTTTATGGTGAAGCTGGAGACCTGTAACAGATTTTTATCCCTCTTGTTTTGTCTTTTGAAATTTATCAGATATAAAAGCATGGAGCAGACTCATCTGCACGATGAACCAACTTCTGGTCTATTTGATGCAAGTCTTTGCAAATGTTGTGAGCAACGGCAAGGGGGGAGAGTGGTAATAGTAAGCAGCAGATCAGTGCAGTCAGGACACAGGAGAAACGTTTGGTGAAATGTATATTAAGTTCCTGGTCTGTTACATCACACACCTATTCAGCTCAGTTTTTTAATAGTGGTTTCTGGTGAAGATAAAGAAGGATAAAATACAATAAAACATTTTTGGGGAAAAGCTGGCATAGCAACTGCAACAAACTGGCTTGAGACGTAGAAGAAATAACACATGCTGACGAATCATGTTGTTGTTGTTGTTGTTGATTTTGGAGGGGAAAGTGCTTCCACCTTGAGGTGATTTCGCACTGTGGGGGATGGGGATCTTGGGGGAATGAAAGTATGGGGGAAGGGAGGGGGATTGAGGAGGTGTAGGAGAGGGTCGCTGTTGTGTCGCCGCAGATGCTGTCTTATCTTGCTCGTGTCCTCTTTTGCTGTTGGTGTCTGGGAGGTTTGCCATATCCACATTGGTGTTGAACGGTGTTTGTGCCATCTTTTCCTGTTGTTAGTAAACGAGTGTTGCCAAGCCTGCACTGGTGGTGTACTCTGCTGCTGCACTCTTTTCTTGGTGTTGCCACTTGCTATCGGTGCCTCGGAGGTCTGCCAAGTCCGCTGTGGTGGTGTACTGTACCGGCTACTGGATTCCTCGTGTTGCTCGATTCTAGTTTTTTCTTTATCTTTACTGGTATAATTTTAGCTTCTACTTTTTTAACCTGGGTTTTTGTTGATTTGATACCTCTTTTTTGTGGGTGTTTTGTTTGATTTTTAAATTCTTTATTAGGGTAAGATTTTCATTTCTAATTAGTCTTGAATTGGGATGGCTGGCTACTAACGTTACCAGTGGTGGTAGAATGGTAAGTCATAGGTCTTTTTGGTTGGTTAAGCCAGTTGTTTATGTTTGGTGCCTGTCTATACTTATCTAGGACCTCTTTCAGATCTTCTTTGTCTGTTTTGTTTTCATTACATCCCCAAAGCACATGTGAGGTGTTTAGTCTGTTCCCACATGTTCATGTTGGGGAGGGGGGGGGTCTTCTAATCTAGTCAGATAGGTTTCTACTACTTGCTGGCGAATCAAAGTCGACGGTTTCCATGCCATTTTTGTTTATTTATACCCAGGAATATCTGGAAGAAGAATATTCTAGAGATACCAGAACTTTGCTATTGATCGAACTTCCCCGGTATCCGCTGTCAGCTCATCGAAACTTCCATCACGGCTGAAAATAAAATGTAAAATGTAAGCGATATTCTTGTTGTAGTCTCGTGTCTATTTGGTCCGTCCTACAATCGGAACTGGATTGAGATTGCTGGGAGCGACTCCTGGCTTGATATGTTTCATTATCCCATTCGTCCTTCTATAGACATAATTACCTATTATATTGCGTGCATCCGAGAATGGTTTCTTACTATTCTGTGTATTTTTTTTAACCTGACCTCAAGTGGGTTTTTCTATCTTGTGTTTATTTTGTCTGTTGATATATCTCTGTACAATTGTTTGTGGACGTGTTTTTGTCTGTATCATTTTGTGTGTTTTGTGAATTTGTGTCTTTATTTGTGTCTTTGTATTCCTTGTGTAAAGCGCATTGATTTTTCTGTAAAGCAGAAAAATGCGCTATATAAATTTCCGTTGTTATTATTATTAGTATTCGATACCTTTGGAAAAGATCAATGTAAACTCAAATGCCATTCAAAGACTTCTTTTAGTTTTATCACAGTTTTATAGCATCACTACAGGAACTGGCCTCTAACAAATGTATTAAAAGGATTGCAAACCCAGAGATAATAATAAGCAGTCATTGGTGTCAGTATTTACACAGTTTTTTTGTTGCTTTTCCTAACAATCACATTAATCGTGAGTTTTGACAGAAAGTAATGAAGCGATAAATGTCAGTAACTTTTTTCAATGGTATTTGGGGTTGAAATGAATGTTGCAAGAGTTATGATAATATGTAAATGAAAAATGACAAAAATACAATCTCGTGAGGTTATTTATTTTCTACAGCTTATACCACATCCCATACTATGTAAATTTAAGTTTGTTCTGTATTAAAGCTTTTCGGGGAGCGGTTAGCCGATAAGTTACAGCAACGGCATCCAAACCCGAAGGCGCGAACACTTACCGGCATGATACTCGCGTGACGCAACGTGCTTCCTCTAGTTGACCCCGTCGTTGAACGGGAAGCTGATTTCTTAGAGACTTGTGGGAGAGGGGGGTATAAGGCAGCGAATAAGAGAAGATGGTCACCACCAACATAAAAAAATCTGGTCCCAAGATGAGTGGGATCTTTAACACATTGCTCCCCAACCACCATAAAGTGCCCGGATTACCTTGACGTTATAGTTTTGTTGACAGCAGGAATTTTCCTGAATCTCTAATCAGGTCACGACGTACACTTAAAAATGTCTCCTCTATTAGATCTTTCATGCGGGTCGCGCCTTGTCATTCACCTTGACAAGAGAAAGACACAGCGGCTGTCTCTCGGCGTTTAACACGAATTCAAACGCAAGGACGCCGATGACATGTTTTTTGTACAGTGTACAATATGAATGGAACTTTGTGAGGAGGCATGATACAATTTTACGAATAAATAGCATTACCGCTTTATTATTTTTTTGCCAGGACAAAATGCATGTTTATGTTAGTGTTGTTTTAGGAAAGAACTAATGAGATGATTACCATCTCTTGAAAGTTCACTCAGTTATTTATTATCGAGAACCCACATTTATTTCTGTGGATAAATCAGAAACACTGAACTGTAAAAGTTTTAAAAGAAAAGAAAATTACGAATGAGGATTTAAGAATTCAACCACTTCTTTACCATACGACAAGACTGATCACTTTTTTTCCCGTGGTACCCCTCTTTCAATCGTAATTAAGGACATGCACTTCTAGATTTCAAACAACGCACTCTAGCAGCAACAACGCAGACTGTTTCAAACAAAGGTGACAGCACCGATAAGACATTGTGATGGCGTGTACCAGGGGACGCCAGCATCAATACAGCATCAGATGTTCGTAGTTCATCATATCCTGTCAAAACACTTCCTTTGTAGCGGTGCGGTTACGCTTCGTTTGGCCCCAACCTCTTGGCGAGCGACACTTGGTCTCGAGAACGGCGGAGAAAAACAAGCTGTGCGTGTGCAATGCCGTGGCACCTTACTTTTATTCCTGCGACTTTTTTTAAGCGCACTGATTTGGTTTTGGTCGAGCATCTTGTCTGAACGAAACCTTCCACGTGTTTGGATCTAACGATGTGACCTGTTTCGTGACCCTCATCTCACCTCAAGTGTTCGTGGTGTCCTTAATGGTCAGTTTTCTTCTTATGTTCCTGGGGGTTTTGTCTCACTTTTACAACAACAACAAACTCTTGGCTCCGTATCATCTTTCAAACTGAACACAAAGAATCCGCGTTCTCCACGTAGTTTGATGACAGCTGGACGTGTCATCTTTGCTTCATGACACCTACATTGGGATCTTATCTTCACGAAACTCATGGTGGGACTGTTGTCATGTTGCGACTGGAATCATCACGAAATGGGTAAAAACTTGTAGCAAAGAATATGGTTATCTATATTTTCATAAATCTTGACTGTCAGACATTTCCTTCATCCTATTTGCAGATTTTTTCTAAAATGAAACAAATACATCATAACAAATATTGTAGCACTGGTGACATTCTTGAACAACAACAAAAAAGAAAGTAAAATAAAAGGAAATATTTCTGATTCTTTTCCACAGAAGGCATGTCGAATGTTTTATTGCAAGGGGATGGAATAATTGGACGTCAAATTTCAACAAGGTGTGGCCCACATATCTCAGCAATGTCTTAGCGACAACCTTTCAAGAGGCCCTACCTAAATACTCACCTGTGTGGGCGCATCGTCAAGTTAAAATACTTTCCCATGCTCTGAAGACTCTTTGTTCGATATGACTGAGCGTAAGGAAAAGTTGGCTCCCCCGCCGATCATTGCAAAAGGATCTTTTGCTCTTTTGCTCTAGGGTTTGTGTTCCACTGTCCCTATAACGAGTGCAGTGCAACTGCAATAACCAAGGAACCACAAGAAGCATCCGGACCAACGGAAGATTCCCTCGTGAACGCGGAGGATCGGTAGTGACGGGCATTGTGTGTAATCAAAAACGCACATCTTCATCAAGGAGCAGAGCACAAAAGGCAGAAACTGGCTGAAAGGAGTCTATTCTACTTTTGGAACCATTCCAAGACAGGCAAGAAATTTGGGAAAAATATTTCAATTTTTTCGTCGTTAAAGAAATAAAATGTGCTTCCTTTGTCGACAGGGAGATTTTCGAGACTGGTATTTGTAATTCTTGTCATATACACAGAAACATTGCTGACATAATCACTGGTAAAGAAGCCAAGTTTGAATGTCGAGGACTGACTGAGAGGACCCCATTCTACATTTAAAACCGATACCTAACAGGTAGAGAATACAAGAAAGACATCCTTCCATTTTTCATCTCTGACAAAAGAAATTTGCTCCATTTTATGAAATCATTGAACTAGGTGGCTGTAAGTTGTTACCTTCTCACCGCTTACATCGACATTAGTAACATGATGACTGGTGAGACCATGATTACTGTCAGAATAATTCTCATTGGAGTATGGGCGACGAAAGTGGCGGCTGTGGACTGTCTGCTGCTGAATTCCGCAGAACGCGGCGTTCTCTTCACCGTGGGCGCGAAACTGAAGCTCCAAGACGCGCATCGCGCTAAAAGGGAAGTGACGTCATGGTCGGAAAGGCGCAAGAACCTGCGGATAGCCTGGCTGGCCCCGGCGCACGGGGACAAGTTCAGTGCCAGGACCAGCGTCACGGCCCTCAAGCTCGCGCTCGACGATGCACAGTCGCGCTTTCTGCCGAACCACACCATCAGGTGAGTCACGCGCGGGTGCTGACGTCATTTCTCGTGACAAAGATGGGTAGGGTCATCAGGCTCATCTCCTCTCCTTCTAGACCCTTCCCCCGCCTCCCTCTATGCCAGAGCAGTTCGCTCCGTAGCATAATTTTCCTAACATGTCAAGAGCTCCTAACCGTTTCCAGCTTCACATTTCTTTTCGTCAGACACACATGTTGAGACCCATTCGTTATCGTAACTTACAACGCTTGAAGGTTCAAGCGCCTTTTGCATAGTCAGTGGGTGTTTAGATCTTTCTTTCAGAAGACGTGTTTCTCTCTCTTTCTCTTTCCCTCCTTTCTCTCTCTAGCGATATAACCTCAGTGCTGACTCAGCGTAACTCAACAATGGTATAACCGACAGATTTATAAGTATATCATTAGTCGATCGTTTTGGTTTCTTTAGTGGGCAGTTGTAAATAACGTTATTCGAGTAACAGGCAATGTGAAAATTCTACTTGTCAATAATTTTTTTTTATATTGTTCATGCAAGATTTCTCACAGTGTCTATGGTACGGTTGGTATTGCAGTTGTAAGAATTATTATCAACGAGTAAGCGCTATTCAATTAACAAATCAAAATGAAAGAAAGAAATAAGCTAACAGACATAGGCTACATCTAATCTGGGACCCACGTGCATATCAGAATATTCGACAAATAGAATTGATAGCAGGGATGCTGTAAATCAGGCATGTCAAATTGAGGGTCCCCCGAGGGCCACGTGGTCCCGTTTGCGTTGTCATGAGGGCCACACTCGACGACTAATTGAAGTCAGTTAATAAAATATATTGCAGAATATTTTTATTACTTAAGCTTAGAATCATACAATGGGCATACAAATGGTTTAATGGCTAGCCACATTCATGAATTCAAAGTAATGAAGTAGTTGAGCAAAAGGAAAAAAAAAAGAAATTTTAAGCTGCAATTAGACGTGTATGCAACAGCAACAAATACATTGTACAAAAATTACCACAGTTCAAAATGAACTTTTATTTAAGACTGTTTTTAGTGTTTTGTCCTGAGGCTTGACACCTCTTGACAATATTTGCTATGTCTGGCTGAAATGTCTGTGCATCTCCGACTTTCATCGCAAATGAAAGATGTTGATCAGCGAATCTTGTTCTCTGAGAAGTGTCTGTTGATTTCATAAAGGAAAATGTGTTTACACCTAGGTAGAACCAAACATTGTCATAATCCTTGTGGCAAAATTCCTGCAAGTTTTTAAAATTTTCAGGAAGGTATGAAAAGACCGATATAACAGATCTTTTCATACCTTCCTGAAAATTTTAAAAACTTCAGGAATTTTGCGAATCTTGCGGAATGCTACAGCGTCCTTAGTGCGGGCCGCAGGTGAGCTTGCAAAGGGCCGGATGCGGCCCGCGGGCCGCGTATTTGACATGGCTGCTGTAAATAGAAAACTGGAAACTTCAAGTTGACTCAGTTCACTGATACTCTTCATGTTTAAACACAGTTTATTTTATTTGTCTTAGTGTGTTTTCCTTTACTAGCACAAAGAAGATTAGGCAGCCGGTTAGTTGCAGTAAAAACCAGAATGAAGGCTGACATCCTTGTCGTTATTTTGAAATGTACGACAATCCCGAGAAAAGGAAGGGTTTTTGTCTCATAGAAAATAAATGTAGGACATTTACAGCGTACTGCACTCTCATACTGTTAGTAAACATGTTTTCAACTAGTTATGTACGAGCATCTACACACCCACACACACACACACGCGCGCGCGCGCACACACACACACACTCTCTCTCTCTCACTCACACAAATAAACACACACTCTCTCATAGATACAATTTCATACACACATATAAACACGCACAAACTCACACACACACACACGAACACACTCACACACAATCATACATATACACACTGTCTCTCTCTCTCTCTCACACACATATGGTATTCAGGAAGGGTGGCTTTCTGGGTGCTAAGGAATCTTGGCACTACGGTAAACAGAAACTAGAGGTAGTCAATTCTTATAAATATTTGGGTTTTTACTTTACCACGAAACTTTCCCTTACTAGTGCAGTAACTGACTTAGCAACTAAAGCAAAGATAAGGACTTGCCAGCTCTTGCGAAGGCTGTGGAAACTAGGTGACAGTACTCCTAGAAAGGTTTTTTTTAAAAAAATATATGATATGCAGATTGCCCCTATTTTATTGTATGGATTGGAAATGTGGGGCTATCAGGTCTTTGAGGTGCTAGAAAAAGTTCACTTATTTGCTTGCAAAAGATTTCTAGGTGTGTGGCTGAATGCGCCAAATAAAATAATTTATGGTGATCTGGGTAGATTCCCAATGTGTATACTATCTAAAGTAAGGTGTATCAAATATTGGCTTAGGCTTGTTAATATGTCAGATGATAGATTTTCACGTGAAAGCTATAATATGCTGTTGCATATGCAAGAATTAGGAAAACACAACTGGGCTCAGAATTGTTGTGTGTAAATGGTTTGGACTTGTGTGGTCACAGCAGGGTGTAGGCAGTGTTAATATATTTATACGCACATTCCGACAAAGACTGTTTTGTCCAGAACTGGCACTCTGATCTGGAGAACAGTTCCCGCTTAGAAGTGTATGCATCGTATAAAAGCTACCTCGAGCCCGAACGATACCTTGACCTCTACCAACTGAAATGTTTTAAAGTAGCTTATATCTTCTTTAGATTTGGAATATCTGATATAACAACAACACATAAGTTACGATACAGAAGTGATGTGGCCCCAAGAGATGTGGCGTGTCCACTGTGTAGAGTAGAAATAGAGGACGAAGCTCATGTGCTTTTTTCTGTAAAGCGTATTCCCAAATCAGAAAACAAGTCCCAGCACTGCAAGGTGTGGACCCTACAGACCAAGACAGTGGGGCACGAGTCATGGGAGACAACTCTGATGGAGTCATTAGGCAGATTTCACGTTTTCTATTTAGAGTTTTTAAACTGCGTGATACTGTTATTAAGCAAGAAATGTATTTACAGAAATAGTACTGACTGTCCTACGAGAATGATGTTTTGTGAGTATTGAGACCATTTTATTTAGATATGGAGATAACCTGTTGTATTTTTTAAAAATTAATGACCCTAACCCCTTGACAGTAACCCAAAGGTTTGTCAATAAAATGATCAAAATGTCAAATGTCTCTCTCACACACACGCACACTCACACATAGACACTCTTTCACACACACGTGCGCATTCACTCTTTTTTCTCTCTCTTACACACACACACACACACACTCACTCACACATACGCTATATCTTTTTCTCTCTCTCACACACACACACTCACACGAACACACACACACAAACACACTCCCTCACATATACACACTCTCTAACACACACACACACACACACACACACACACTGTCTCTATCTCTTTTACAAATACGCACACACACGCTCACACATACACACTCTCTCTCACACTATTTCTCTCTCTCTCTAACACACACACGCACACACGAATACATACTCTCTCTTTCTCATTTATAGTCTCTAACTACTTTTATTTCATTCATACACACCATTGTTGTCTCTGAAAGCACACTGTCCCCGCCGTCAGTAATAGCAGAGAGAGAGAGAGAGAAGGGAGAGAGGAAGGAAATAGAGGAAAGGGGACTGAAAATACACATTCCCAGGCTATGCGCACGCATACCGGAAATATCATAAGACAAACCTTAGTTTGTCCAAAATTTGTTGTGTGGCTGACATCGAGAGCGTCGAGTAGAATAACGGCACCCATGCCGCAGGGTACATTATTATATACACATTTATCACCTGTGTGTGATGGCCAGGTGTGCCAACCTTGCAGTTTCTCTGCAGAGCGGCTTCTCAGGTACACATCAAGCCTATCTGCCGCCTAGATGACAGATATTTTTTTATTGCATGCAATTAGCAAATGTTACCAAAGCCTACTTGACAAGCGATTCTGGTTGAAGATTTAGGAATTAAAACAGAAAAGTAATTTTAAAGTTTTTTATCATTTGAAAATCTGATCTTGGGGAGATACGAGTGACGGGAGTTACAAAAGATTAGGATGATTTGTTGAGAGTCTCAGTCAATCAGACTGATGCAAATTTAAGTTGTTTATACGCGAAACTGAAACTGTTTACACATGAACCGTAAGCTATTTACATCACAAACTTTTAAGTCTACCTGAGAAAAAAATTACGTTTTGATAACTGTTCAGACAATGTTTCTCGAAGTCTGATGTAGTTAGTTACTCCATTTCTTTGACCAGATACAAGCGTTTGTACATCGAAATCATCACCTATCCTCTCATTAACACGCTCATGAATCACCCACGTGACTTGACAGAAAGGAAATACTCTGTCCTTCCTTGCGGTGAATTTGCCATAGATTTTCCCAGAGGCCGTCATTTTGGGGAAAACAATTCAGCCTCAGGAAAAAAAGATTGCCATACAATATCCAGGATGTAGATATTAAATAAGAGTCGGTTATAGCTTCCAAAAGCGTCTTTTTTCTGCAAAGCCTACAAAACCGAATTTCGGGGAGTGCTTTTATTGTTGCGTATTATTATATAAAAAATGCAAGTCTTTATAAAGAATCGGAGACCTTAGATTCCTTAAATTATAAAATAAGAATAGGGGTAAACAGGATAACATAGCCATCCACACTGGAAAAATAAAATAAAATAAAAATTGAGGAAGAGCAATACATGGAACCCAACAAAGAAACACAATACACCACCACGGTACACGTGGCAGGACCCCTAAACACTGGCAACAAACGGCAGCAGCACCAGCACTAGCAGCAGCAGGAGGAAAGAGGACAGCAGCACTGTAACGACCCATGCAAACTTGGCAGATCAACAATGGATAAAGAGGGCATAAATACAATACACCACCCATGCAGACTTGGAAAACCTAAACACCAACAAAAATAGAGGGCATGCACAAAAGTGAAACCACGCATCAGGCACCACAAAACAGCAACCCTTTCCCCACATCTCCCCATCCCCCCCATACCCTCACCCACATCCCCAACACCCACACTCCCCAAAGACCCCATCCCCCACAGTGCGAAATCACCGAGAGGTGGAAGCACTTTCCCTTTCAAAGTCAAAAAAAAAAAGATTCCTTAAAATAATTAAAAGATTGCTTAATAGACGAGACAACGCCATATCACAACGTCATTATCTCTGTCACAATAAGTAAATATTCAGTAGTAGAGATAAGTAGAAATATAGTACTCTCATAATTGTGTGATCTTCCACAAGGTCGGTGATTTTAATTATACTTCGGAAATAGTTTTCACGAAATGGTTTTATGTTAAACTGAACTGTTTATCAACAGCTTGAATATAACACCTACTATCGTCTTTTCTTAAAGGTGCTACATTGCATATTTTTCTTGCTGAAGGCCTGCAGAAACCTTGTAAGAAGCTCTTTATTAAAGAGACATAAGTAGTTATACACTACTGCATAACTCCACTATGATAGCCTGCTGGCAATAAAGAAAAATAATTGCATTATTCGTCATTAGTCTTAAAGTAGTCAAATGACAAAATTTTCAAGAGATAATTCAGTAACCTTATAATCGTATTTTTAATGTGTTGTGCTTGTGTGCTGATACAGATTTATACTGAGTGCTTGTAGTTGACGCTACGTAAGAGAGTGAATTGAGTTGAAAAGAAAATGTTGACATGTTTATACTTGAATACCAGAAGACAAATATACAGCTCGTCCATTAGATGAGTTATTGTGAAGCGGAACACAATTAGCAACGTTGTGTCCTCGGTGTCCAATGATACAGCCTACGATACATCTCCTTTGCTCGACATGGTGTATCGGGTCTTATCGTATCTTCATCCTTCGTGTTGCTTTTTGAATCCTTCTACGTGACAGGCGTCAGCGAGAAGCTTGTTTTGTTGTCGCCTGGAACAAGTCACGTGACACTCATCATGCTGCTTCCTACATGTCAGGCTTAGAGAGACAGACGGAGATGCTGTCTGGGTGGGGCAACATCTACGATGTCTACGTGTACGTTTCCGCTGAACATTAAAAAGCGAAAGGAATATAAAGGCAGAGAAACAGATCTTTAATTGCAGCACACGTATTGATGCTTGTTTTCAGTTTATCATACTTCAGAATAATATCTCAGCTGAGGGTTTACGAAAAGCTTTTTGTGTCATAGATGGGGGTATCCAACCTCAAGGGACTGCTTTGCGCATTAGCCATTCAGACAAATTTGATTACCTCTTCATGATTGTATTTGCATAGCCTTTATGTCCTTACTTTATTTTTTTTAATTTATTGTTTTGAGAAAGGGTTTTAAGAGATAACTCATATCAATAAAGAAACGATATATAACTCAAGCCTAGTCTCTTACTCATCTGCTATTTTGATGATTCATTTAATGAGTGTAAACACTGTTATCTACCTCCTGCCATCTGAGGTTTCTTTTAAGAGGAAACTCCACTTGTTCTTCGCTTTTTATGTCGAATACAGGATGCATGAATACGTAGACAAATGTATACATACTCATTCGAAGTTTCGCCGCAAGTAGCTAACAGGGAAGACAATATTTTGCGAATGACTAATAAATCTGAGAACTTGGATCGTTTTTAGAGAGCATGCAACGACAGGACCACACACACACACATATGTATATATGCAAAAACAGAATGAGACAAAGAGTTGAAAGAGTTGGTGGGATACATAACATACATAGAAAGATCACAGATATATATATATATACACACACACAGAACGCGCTCACATACACACGCACACACGCACACACACACGCACACACGCACACACACACACACACACACACACACACACACACACACATGCTCACGTGCATTCGTGTTCATATTTTTTAAAAGGCTGGAGTAAACAATACTGTTAGTGACCCAATCTGATTTTTTTATTAACGATTCGGTGACGATAATGATAATAATTGCTTTATACATGACTAATAAATTTGCTTTCAATACATGAAAATATTAAAATTGGTTTCATAAATAATAAGAAACATAAAGTAGCTATTATACATACTAAATAATAGATGCGCCTGTATGCATATTAAATACATGACAATAAAATGTTGCTATTGAGACAAAATATATCGACTGTTACATGCATACAAACATAGGGTACTCATATAAAGAGCATTGAAGTTGCCAGGGGCTGGGGGGTATGTCGTTGACATACAGAAATACCTTGGTGACAGCATGATGCTCGTGTCTCTTCCCGTGTAAGACTGTCAGGCTGCCTACATAGGTTCAGACAAAGCGGTCCTGCACTGACGTATGTCTCGTCGCGATGTTCCGAGTTAGGAATGATGGATTGTCTTGTCACACATCCTCAGCTACTGCCGCCGACACCGCCACCAGCGGCTGTCCACAACAGGAGCCGTGCACTCAGTCTACTCTCTGTGGTTCCCCTACGAGGCGTGTGTGGTGTATGTGTGTGTGTGTGTCGTTTGTGGATACAGCCATCATCCCCCACCACCGGGCGGTTGTATAATTTACAGTGAGCTGATATTTCTCGGAACTTCAGGAGCCTCTATG
Source organism: Marisa cornuarietis (assembly GCA_004794655.1). Lineage (NCBI taxonomy): Eukaryota > Metazoa > Mollusca > Gastropoda > Architaenioglossa > Ampullariidae > Marisa > Marisa cornuarietis. The sequence continues at coordinate 6,871,421 of SMMW01000585.1, forward strand.
TGAGCTTTGGTCTTTTTTTTCTCTGAACTCGAATTAAGGGAAAACCAGAATTACAAAAAAGTAAAAAAAGATAACCACCCAACCTCCAGGTAAAAACTTTCATCTATAAATAACACACAGTGGATGGCATTTAAAATCTAGTTTTACAGGATCTGAAGACAGGGTTGTAAGGGGGGTAACGTGTGATCTGGACACGGGACGCAACATCTTGTGAAGATTTGTGGAGACGTCGTGGCCGCCATCTTGAGCCTGCACCACTGGAAATGGTGGCTGTAACATTACCTGTCTCAGTCGTCTTTTTTGCGTCGGTACTTCTGTCATCTTGTGCCGCCACTGTCATCACCAGGAAAGAGTTCCGAATCGCGTGGCTGGCGCCCAAGGAAATGCACGGGGGCTTTAGCGCTGGCACGAGTGTTAGCGCCCTCAAGTTGGCCTTACGCGCCATCGAGTCCCAGCACTTGAGGGGTAGTAGACTGCGGTAAGTTTTTGCTTGTCTTTGTGGACAAAACTCCCTTTTCCAGGACTTTCCTTTTAAATGCAGACCAGTTATATATATATATATATAGACATATTATGTGCTTTTGAAAAGAAGAAAGAAAGAGAGAAAGAAAGCTTTCTGTTTTTTTTCTCTACAATGCTCTTAGTAGTTAAGGACAAACTTCTCATAAATATCATCCCCTGGTTCCAAACCAGACTGCACTGGATAAATAGAGATTGCGCTACTCACCCTCCACTCCTTACATTGTTAATCTATTCAAGTGGGACGCACTGCGTTCTTTTAACGGTTGAATGAACTCGCCAGATCATTCTGGATTACAAAGTGCTTCGATATTGTTATAGTGTACAAGGTTAATAAATAGTTAGACATTATTTGTAAGCACGAGTTACACAGTAGCATAGTTGTAAATGAAAATAAAAGTGTATGTGTTAGTTGAAGGTGGGGTTCGGGGAGGAAATTGTCAGAGATGGTTAGTAAAGGGGGGAAACCATCAGGAACTGGAGGTATTTCCGAAATCGGTAGGTTATTAAGGCCAGCCTTGAAAATGCTAGTGATATGCTTGATGCTAGGTAACATTCTTTAACCGGACGGATTGTCGAGTTTTCTAGCTTGTGATGATTAAAAAATATATTAATAAGAAAAAAATAAATAAATAAGATCTAAAGAAAGCTAAGTTTCTTGTCTTGTATTCCGTCTTTCCTACTCGTTCTTCTCCAATCCCTATCTCTTTCTCTCACTCTCTCGTTACTACCCATCTCATGATACGCCGTTAGTCCAAGTTTGTTCAGCGTAGTATGCGTGAGTCGCAGTTTTTTCTACGTAGTGCTGTTTCATAGGGAGCCACCAGTAACATTTTCAAACAGAGAAAGTAGTAATCAAAAACAGACATGTTCCAGTTTAACGTACATCAGTCAACATTGCGCTCAACTGAACTGTGAGTGTGCGAAATATTACTAATGCACACGAACATGCATGAACACACTTGCATGCACAATTGCTCACCAACCCAGAAATCCACCGGTCTAAAATTAGTCTGTCGGAGGGACGTGCAATAACGATCAGCAAACATCGTATTGCCGTAGACTCAAATATGGTATCTGTTTGACTAGCTGACTGATTGTGGACTATTCTGCTAATAAACCAGGTCTCCGTGCTGGCGGCAAATTTCTCACTGAGCGATCGCCGGAAACGGGTTTTCTTCGATTACATCTCTTATAGCCGAATAGACAGTGAATTGCTGTCAGGTTTTCATACTTCAAAACCCGTTCATTTTACCGGAAAGAACTTGCTGGTCCTTCTGCGCGGTAAATTTCGTGTTTTCGCATAGCAAATCATTTCAAATCTTCAAATCACAGTAAATGTAAAATCACAAATCACAATAACTGTAAATGTAAAGCCTTGCCATCACAGTAAGTTTCAGTTCTTCATTGTCTCATCTTTGGGGAATACAACTTTTGTAATATAATTTTTTGCAACGAATTATTTTATGCAATATTATGGAACTTTTCAATGCTTGCCACCCCCACCAGTAACGATTGAGGGACTTTGATCAAGACTTTTAGGATCGCGAGATTAAGATTTGTTAATGCCATCACACTTGACATATTTAGAAGAAGAAAGAAAACAAAAATGACGATGATGATGATGATGATGATGATGATAATGATGATGAAGAGGAGGAGGATGATCTCAATTCCCTGTATATTTGGGCAAACTCGAAACAAAACCGCTAATCATTTGTCATCGTTTTGTCTCCAGCGTCAAGTGGTACGACTCAAAATGTGAGCCCAAGGCCGCCATCACAGCCGCCGTTGACGCTCGGAGCGACTTTGACCCCGACCTCTTCCTGGGCCCGCCATGTTCGCCAGGTAGAACTGTGCTGCCTTTGTTCATAGATCAAAAGGTCACTACATACACCAACGGATGTAAATTGTGCTTAGTTTCACATTATTTATTTATAACATTTTTAAGCAATACACTGACTACTCATTTTTTCTATTGTTTTCTGCGTTCAGTGAAAGCTAATGACTGTAAACTACATCAATGACTAACGGTCCTGTGAAGTTTAATGAGGCATTATCTTTTCTGAATACGTGACACAAAGACATTTACTTCGGTTGAAATTAGATTAAAAAAAAATAGAAACCATGAAAGATAGATGAACATGGGGTACAGAAGGCAGGAAGCTTCCGCTGACTGGTCGAATCTCGGTCGCCGAAATCTAAAAATAGTTCTGATTACTCACACAGTGTGTGTTCCACGTAATATATATTTTGCCGATGCCTCATTATGTTTTTTTTTTTTTACTCAGGAATGAGCGGGGTGGCAATGCTGGCGTCACACTGGAACATTCCAGTCTTTGGGTGGGTTTCCAACGACCATGAGCTAAAGGACAGAAAAATCTACTCAACCCTCGTCAGAGTTCTGGGACCTCTAAATCAGTTTTGTGAGTAATACACCCAAAATAGAACAAAGCAACAATAAAAATCACACACACACACACACACACACACACACACACACACACACACACACACACACACACAGACAAGCTATAGAAAACAAATAAAAAATATTATTTTAGAGGTTTGTGAAAGGAAGACAAATATGCTATACATTAGGAGATTGCCGATGATATTGAAACGAATTTCAGTAAGAGTTTGAGACGTCTGCAAAGAAAAAAGGGTAATCGAAATGGCAAAGATGGCTTAAATGATAGACGGGAAAGTCCTCAATCGTTTCTCCTTAGAACATGACGGCTTCAAACAAACTTTGAAGTAAAATCTTGTCTAAAACACATGCAGGTGCGTGCCGGTTCTTGGAGGCCGCCATGTTTTGAACTCTTTCGCGAAGGAAAACAAACTTCGTGCTTGACAAGAAAGGCGTGTTCGCTCACTTCAGGAATCTCCGTTTTCTTAGCTTGTCATCGATGTACTCAGGCTCGAAATTCTATAGCACAGTCCCTAGATCCCTGCTGCCAGTCTTTCGAAGATCGCACTGTAAAGACTTAAAGCGAACTAACGCACTAAAGGGTTTCGTCACTCGACAACAAAACATGGCGGTCTCATAGTAGCGCTCTAGAGCTGTAATTTAGACGCGACTGTTAGTAAAAAATTGCTTTACAACATGATTTTGAGGGGAAACTTTTCCTAATTTACCATTCCCCTTACACATCCCTTTAAAACGAAATGATAACAAGCGGTTATCGAGGTCTCCACGACAACTGTGCGTGCTGTACTTTGCAGCGAAGACCATGATGTACGTCAAGATTTTGTTCCGCTGGGACCGCTTTGCGATGATCTACGACGACGACAGCACGTACCGCACCGTGCATAGCGCCATCGCCGCCTACTTGCGCGAGCGCAATAACACCATCACATCCGCTCACGGCGTCAACGTCGGCAAGTCGGACAGCGAGGTGCAGGACATCTTCATGCAAGTGCGCAAATATGCACGAGGTGAGCTGCTTCCCAGAGAGTACTGCAATTAGTTTTTATTTCATAGTGGTGGTGTAAATTTGTTGATGTAACTCTTTGTAACCCTTTGCATAAATTAAAGTATGAAGAACATTTAGACACTGACTTGTATGGGGCACAGAATGGCAATTCTTTCAGTACCTTAGTGACGTTGAGAACTACCTTATCTCGCATGAAAATTAACGTTGCGTAGTGTGCATGACTAAGAGGTTCATACATTTCAACCTAAGTGAAGTAATAATACACTTACTGCCCTTATCATAAACATTTGAAGGTTTTTCTTTTCTTGTTCAAAATCTTGCTCAGATGGACAGTAACACTACTATTCCATTTTCAGTCTTTTTCAAACGTTTTGGAAAGTAAGCATCTGTTTAATTTCTCGTTGAAATGGAAGTTCCAATAGCTAAACAATGTATAATTGTGAAAATGTGTGGTATAATACAGATCAGATGCTAGAAATATTTAGCTGCTCTGACTACTTAAGTCTCACTAGCTGGAAGTGCTTAAGACCTTTATCATATAAATAATGGAGCAGGACTTCAGGGTTGACAGGTTGAATTTTTAAAATCCTAAATGCGACAGCAATATGAATCATGATAGCTGAAGTTTCATGGAGACATCTTGAGGTGGAAACGCAGGCCACAGCTTTCCTGATTTAAAAGAAAATAAATTCAGTTTATTAAAAGAGTGATGAGAAACTATCCTCGAAAAGAAGCACCAGCTGTGCCTGAGTTAACAAAAAACAAAACAAAAACAAAACAAAACAAAACAAAAACCAAACCAAAACAAACAAACAAACAAACAAACAAAAATGTTGTGTCGGGTTTAATCATGCTCCCACTTCAATCACTCATGTATTGGTGCGTGTGGACAGTTTTTGTTTTTCTTTTCTTTTTATCCTCTTCCTCTCCACTTCTGATCCTTTTCTACCTCTACGTCTACTTTTGCCTCTGTGTGTACTGAATGAATGGGATTTATGAATGAACGGTGTTTTTAAATGATGCGCTATTCCATGCTTTGACAATTGTATTTACTGAATTAAAAAAAGTTTGCTCCTTAGCTTTGTCTAAATAAGCGTATCTGAGAGTGAAACGGTTATTACAAGGAGGACCTACTTGTGTATTATAGCAGATGACCATTGTAAGTGTTCGTTATAATGTATGTTTTAGTGATAATTCTGTCCGTGCCGTGGCTGTCCATGAGAAAATACATGTTGGTGGCACATCAGCTCAACATGACATCTGGAGATTTCGCCTTCATCTGTATCAACAGTGACGTATGTGCTACTTTTAACTTTTATAACAAGAGCATGGTGGAAGTTAAAAACTTGAAACAGAGACTACATAACACATACAAATGTACAATTAAATCTTTTTCAGCTTTCCTTCTCACTATTTTTCCTACCTTTCTCTCCCTGTTTTATTCGTCTTGTTCTTAGTCTATGATTTTTATAAGAGTAGATATCTGTGACAGATTGCGAGTGATATTTGATGTTTGTGATCTGTTACTGTTATTCGTGGTATATACTATATAGTCAATGGCAGTCATAAGACAGTGATCGTACGATTTTTCGATCTCTGTAACTTGCCTTGTCTCACAGGGGCCAGCTGCACAACACATTTCTAATTTTAAACACTTTTAGGCCTTAAATCTTTTTAGATAATCAGTTTAAAGTGCACACCACAGTTATAGAATTGTTAAAACTAAAACTGATTTAAGTAAGATAAAGTTTAGTCTGACTTTCCTCCTGTCAGTGCAAGTTTTTGTATGTTTTTGTGCATCTAAATGGCATAGAAGAGATTTTGCTTCTTTAGAACAGTTTTAAGGTTTAGAAACGAGTTGTGCACCTGGCCTCAGACTTTTAAAGCTAAACCTTTAAGCGTTGATTACAAAATCAGCAGAAATCGGGTGTCCTGGGTTCAAATCTCGTCTTAGGCCTGGTGTTTGTAATAATAAATGAAAGATTTGTAAGGCGCATACACCCTTAAAAAGCATGCTCTTAGCGCTTAAAACAAAAACGAGACATGGACAACATGGACAGCATACGAGGGACGGAAAAATAAACAACAGTACTGACGACGAATAAAAGACAAATATAGAAAACGCAGAGAGGAGCTAAGTAACAAGAACTGAAAGTATCGTAATTCTGCAGAGGAAGACGATAGGAAAGTAGCAATAAGCGGAAAAAGGTTGGAGGGGTGGGTGTTAAGAACTGGCATTGTGTGGACTGTGTTAGGAGTAAACCTCAAGGATGAGGTACGTTTTCAGTGCAGATTTACGGGATTCAATTGTAGGTAGGGGGCAGACATAGAAAGAGAGAGAGAGTTCCGTTGTTTTGCTGCACAGTTAACTAAACATCCTGTGACCATATGTTGTTGTTCTGGTGACATGAATAGTAAGGATACAATCATCAGAGGAAGAGCGTTGTTGTCTTGCTTGCAGTTTATTCCTTACTAGTCCTCGAGGAGCATAGGGCCGCAACAAAGAGGAAGAGAAGTTCAGAGATATAATCAGGGCAGGAGCGTGCAAAAAAAATTAAAACATTGTACGGACATTTTGTACTGAATGCGAGAGCGGATGTGTAGCCAGAGCAGAAAAGGAAGGAGAAGAGCGACATGGCCGCGTTTCCTTGCTCTAAGCACCAGATGTCTGGCGGAGTTCCATACTTTCGAAGTTTGTGGATAAGTAGGGGGAACAGCCTTCGAGCAAGGAGATGTAGTAATCAAGCCTAGAAAGGACAAACCCACAGACAAGTTGATGGCCCATGTTTCTTTATATGTGCGGCATTTTATGTGTTTATTTACCGTGGTATATCTGTAGTTGATGTAGGTACTGCTAAGTATTCATTTATGACAGAAGCGACTTCTGTTAATGCTTCTGTTAATTCATTGTATAAGAGATTTGTGGCTTCTGATGTGTTACCTGTGTACATGTTTTGATCTGTGACAGGTGTACACACGGAAAGAGCTGCAGGAGGATGTACTGTCGGACAGAGTGTGGCACAGGAATGACACGTTTGATGACGACGCACGTGCAGCGTTCGAATCTGTCATCCACGTCATGATGGCGCCAGCAGAAGAGGGAGTATACAAGATGTTTGAGGACTTTGTGTCTCGGGCAGAAGATCTGAACTACTCTCGCTGGGAACTTCCGGCTGGAAATAACGTCAGTTCACATTTATCCCCAATGCCCTCTCCCATACACATAAGAATAGAGAGATAATGCTCAAACAAGCAAAGAGAAAAAAAAGTTCGAATGTAGGTAGGAACAAACACACAAGCTCGAAAAAAAATAAACAATCACATACAGAATGGTTTCTCTGTCTCTCACACACTCATGCCCTAAACGCACACGCTGTCGCTCTCTTACAAACTCACACGCACACATTTTATTTCTCTCTCTCTCTCTCACACAAACACACATGCACATATTCTCTCATACACGCTTGCGAGTTTCTCACGTATTTACGCACGTACACAAACACAAACACGCACGAACTTCGCACACGCAAGCACACAAACACATCATTCCCACACACGTGGACATGTACTCACAGACAGACATACAAACAATCCTTTTTTACGCATTCTGATGACCTTCACACGCATTTGGTGGCAGACCCTGGACGCCTATGCTCCGTTCCTATACGACGCCACGTTGCTGTGGGGAATTCTAGTCAACCAAACGATGGCAGCAGAGGTCGACCCCAGAAACGGTTCTTTCATCTTCCAGAGGGCGCAAGGTGCCTCAACCAAAGGTAAGTAAGACATTGCTATGAAGAACAAAAATTGAAACAGTTAAAGATTCAAGCCTGTAGCTAGATAAACGGAGAACGTTAACAACAAAAATCATTATGGTAGTGTGCACAAAGTAGATGAAATTCTTCCGGCAATCGTGACTACGGTGATGTTCTGAATCATTCGGATTGGTTTGACGAAGAACTCGCACAAGCTCAGTGAAAGTCTTAATGTGAGACGAACATTTTCTTATTCATAGCTAAAAAGAAAGTTCCGCATTAGGCGACTTTTAATATTTCAAAACATTTTAGTTTGACTTTTCACTTCATTGTTCCACTCGGAAAACCCAAAGAAACAGATGGCCGTGGAAGAAGTAAAGTTAAAGTGGTTAGCAGCGTCTAGATCACGGTCTCTGGAAGGAGACCGCTCTTGCTTAATCTTTTTCCTCCCAATAGAAATAATGTAGCAGACTGAGATTTCTTACCACAGACCACAAACGCTGATCTAAAACTGATGGACAGTGTCCTGTCTCGCTCGAGCCACCATTTTACCACTCCGCAAAGTGATGATGTCTCATTAAGAATGCCTTACCACAACATGTTTGTACTTTTAATGAACTGTCAACGATGCATGATTTTTTTTCTGGAACTGTTGTAGTTCTTAATTTTTTAACCTGACAGTTCATGTTTCACGCTAGCTTATAAAACTAGTAGCATTATATTTTAGCTATATATATATTATATTACAAATGAAAATATGGGTGCGTAGTGGCTTCTTTAAGTTCTATTACAGCACACCCAAAGGTTCTGTTCAATAGTTTTAGACAAAACGACGTTAGCAGGGACCGAATACAGGTGTTTGTTTGTTTACCTTTTTGCAGCTGTGACCGGCTCACTGGCGCTGGACATGGATTGTGATCGGTTGTTCAACATGTGGCTGCTGGACATGCAACCAGACGGTCGATTCAAGGAGTTTGTCAAGATCGACAACACCGTTGACGGTGGCTACATGGTGCCGGTGAGAATTCATTTACTATAATGTGATGTATACCGATATATTGTTTCCTCTTTAAGCTTATTTGTGTTGATACCATCTAGAGCTATTTCACTACTTAAATACTATAAATTCAAGTTATGTTGATAGAAAGATAGATACGCTATGGGTGAGCATAAAAATTGAGACATGACTTCAAAAGCTTGTATGGAAAGCAAGTTAAGGATGTGGTTGATTTGGGAGTATATTCTCGATATAGGAGCAGACAGGATAAAAAAAAATAAAGACCTATGTAATCTAGACCTTCAGGTGTCACTGTCTTGAAATCTGTGGTCAATAGTTTGAGAGGGGATAGAAAATAAAGCGAAAGTCTCAGCTTCAGGTCACAGAAATTGGGAAGCTTGTTTGGCGGTTAGTCTTGTGCAGAGCGGTGGAGGTCCCGTTAACTTTATTGCTCCTTTGCTAGGTGACGAATATCCGGTGGCCTGATGGTCGAGAAGGAAATGCGCAAGCGCCTCCAGACACTCCTGTCTGTGGATTTGAGGGGGAGCTGTGCGAGAAAGGTAACTATGCATGACTGTCGATAACGGTCTTGTTGCAGGCATGATGAAGCTGTCCAACCACTCAATAGTCTCTGTCTCTGTTTTGATAACACAAATACCATGTATGAGAAATGTTACGTCTGTGTCTTAGATGTCAAGTTTTTCTCAATGCCACATTTCTTGACTTTTATATCTCCCTCTTTTCCCTCTTTCTATGTACATCTATGTGTAAGGGTGGGGGTGGTGGTTGACACGCCTTAACAATACAGTAAAGGTCTCGATTTTTTTTCCATGCATTGATCGTTTTATTGACCTAACCATTACTCCCCATGATTAAATAAATCTTCTCTAAAGCCTCCATTGTCCTAACGTTTTCATCCATAGTTTTGACATCGCAGTGATTTCTTATCATTACAGATTGGAAGGCTGCCAAACCGAAACGTTTCTTGATGCATAAATAATAAATCATCTATCTACTCTGGCTTCTTAATGGCTGTGCGCAGGCCGGAAATTCAATTTAAGTTTATTTTTGAGTCTACAATTATTTGGCGCAAAGTCCCTTTTTGACTGACACCAGTCTTTCATGCAGAAATGTTTTTGTGCTCACATTTTGGTTTTTTGTTTATTTTTTGTTTACTAATAAACATCCTGGCATGTTGAACAGCGTTGTAGGTTTAATTGTATTAAATATGTGTGTCTGTCAGTATGTGTGCTTTCTGTCTCTATCGATGGAGCGATTAACATTGACCACTTAACACTTTATGATCAACTGTTCCACTTGACCTCCTTTTTGGTATGCCTCATTTAATCACTGGCAAAGATGTTGATATCTATGGGGAAAAGATCGATATAAAATAAACGCACCTAATCCCAGTATGACAGCTTTACGAAGTGAAATTCCCTTTAAAGGAAGCATGCTAAAATATTTTAAACATTTGCAGTTTATCAGCATTTGATTTTTTTTAACTTTAATAACTTCGCCACCTCATAGAAAGGTTTTGGAGCAATCTGAAAATCAAACGGTATTATTATTATTATTATTGAGCGCTTTTATATCGCTCAGCATCACAATCATATCAGGTCGGGCTCTCTGCGATGACTATAGATAATGAAAAAAATGACATTAAAAACACTAGATAACAATATCATACTGATACAAACAGATTTAACGACTGAGCCACAGGTGACAGAAGACACAGGTAATGAGCGTTAGAGTGAGACATTAAATGTAAAATATTTACAACAATGTAGAACTGAATTGTGCTAAGGGGTAATGGTAGCACAATGAGTACAAAAATATCAAACAAAATTTTAATAGTAATAAAATAATCCTATAAAATGTGATTAAGAATAAGCTGTATAAAATTATTTTTAAGGAAAAAAAAACACCCATCAGGAGAGAATACTGAAAAATAAGCACTGCTTTGACATATTTTCTGTTTAGAGATACATCGTTTTACAAATTGTTTCTCTCCAATTTGTGTTGATAGATAGATAGATAGATAGATAGATAGATAGATAGATAGATAGATAGATAGATAGATAGATAGATAGATAGAAGACCGTTCTTATTTCTTTTGTCTCTTCTGTTCTCTCTACTTTCTTGATTCAATAACTCCTCAGTCGTTTCTGTCTCCTTCACACCTGACACCTTCGACTTTCTAAACAATAACATTCACACTCAAGACATGACAGGATTAACTCGTGGCTGCAAGAGTAAAGGCTGTCTCCCTTTCAGAACCGGTGGAAAAACCAGCAGACGAATCTTACACGGACTCCATCATCGGCGCTGCTGCAGGATCCTCCGTCGTGCTGGCAATCGCAATCACTGTACAGGTGTTGCTAAGGTGTGCACGTGTCAACTTGCCTAGTCGTCAGTGGCACTACTAATGTATAAAACAAGCTGCATTCGGAAGTACTGTCAATATTAAATGCAGTTAGGAAGGGAAAAAACCTTTTGGACTCGAAGCTAAAAACTTCTTTTAAGGACCGACAATGGAAGAAGTAAATTTTTAACTCGATCGTTCTAAAATCATTAGCAGCATTCAAATTAAAAATGCCAACGATCTAAAAGACTACAGCTTTGATGAGTCAGTAGAAGCTCATAGGCTACCCTCAGCTCTCATTGGGGTGTGTTAGCTACACTCTGGTGGACATGTAATTACCACCTGGGAAAACGGTTCTTTTTGTAGCCAGTAAGCTTATATGCATGCCACACATTTACTAAGAACAGTAGTTTCAAAGGTTTCTAACAAGTCCTGCAAGTACTGACAGAAATGCGGATGAGTACAAGTTACAACAGCGTGGAAAAGCTATTTTATCCGCATGCAAATTGATGCCATTTTCATATTCATATTTTTAAGTAATAAATAATAAACTTTGAAAGCACATGGATAATAACTATTGCACATGAAGGATAATCTCTGGAAACACAGGAATAATGAAAATTCAAATAAGCATGTTCAGGAATAATGATTAGAACTCAGAAATAATGAAATTAAAAACACAGAAATACTAAACATTACAAACAAAGGAAACAAAAATAATTAGTAAGACATAATAGAAAGAAAGAAAGAAAAGAAAAGCGGTTTTGTTGTTCCATGGATTAGTAAACGGATTCCTGATCATTGGACATTTTCAGACGATGTCGGCGACGAAAGAAAATGAAAAGTCTGATCTGGCAAGTGAAGTTTGAAGAAATCGACTTTGTCACAGCCTTTCTGTGTGGAAGTGTGAGGGTGAGTAGCATACCCTGTAAAACCATCTTTCTCTTAGAATATTCTTTCTCATTAAGATATGTAACAGTGTGGCAGTATGTGCATTAAGTGCATTAAAATGTATTCGCAGATAAGCGTTGCTTGTCCGCCTTCGGTTTGTGTTTCTAAAGGTGATCGAAAGAGCTGCTCGTATGTGAAGCATTATTTCCATAAAGGTGCTGCAGTACAGGTGCAACATTTTCTTTCTATTGTCAACAGTCCAGCTTTCGTAACCTGGGTCGCAGAAAACAGACGGGATCAAAGAAATTACAGAAATCCAGTAGTGATATCAACCTGACCGGCTCCAGTGACTCGCCCCGGTCTCACCACCTGTTGGAAGGGGGCGCCACCATGTTCGGGTCGGTGGCATATCTCAGAGGTGAGAAATCTCTGTCTTTTCCAAAAGACCCCTTTCCCCCATAGTGCAAAATCACCGAGAGGTGGAAGCACTTTCCCTTACAAACTCAACAACAAAATCTGTCTTTTCTCGCTCATACTGAATATTCAAGAAGAAAGCAGTTCTGTTTAGTTCTGTCCTGTAGCCTGAAGAAGAAAAAGCAGTCTGTCCGATTCTAACTAGCTTTGTCTCATTTCCTGCTGTGTAAATATTTACCTGATAACTTACTGGTGATATTATTATTATTTTTATTATTTGAACTGTTCCTTGCGTGAGGTGTTTCATATTTTATTGCAGATTTAGGTTTTTCACAGTGTCGAAACTTTTTTTTTCGTTGTGGTTTTATCTCGCCCTAGCTTTCTGTATATTTTTGAATGTCTTAAGGGCTCGTGACTTGATTTCTCTCACCAGGGAGTATGGTGTCCGTGAAAAGAATGAACAGATCGAGCGTAGGATTGACAAAGGACATGCTCGAGCAGTTTAATAGGGTAAGCAAATAAAGAAAACTAAGTCCAAACGAAACCAACACAAATGGATAACAAAAACAGTGTTATTCTTTTCCTAACAGTCATACTGTACTAATACTCACAGTTAAGGAGGTGCCACGAAATGAATTTCATTAAAGAGAGAAATTTCCCCATTGCCTCAAACTTATGTTCTGTAGAACACTCTGATTTGAGCATCATCTCGGCAATGGAGAAAACTTTTGCTTTTGTACGGATACAGGAATAAGACAAGGAAATTCAACATGAAGCGAAATATGAATATAGATTATACAGACCAGTTTATATATATATCGTAGAATTTATTGTCCTAATTTTTTTAACTTTCAGCTAATGGAACTCAAGCACCAGAATGTAACAGCCTTTGTTGGAGCTTGCGTAGACCCCAGTCGAATTTTGTTGCTGTGGGAATATTGTGCTAAAGGAAGCCTGCAGGTCAGAGAAGAGTGCCTTTTCATATTAATGTTCACATATCTTTTTTAAAAAAAATCCCGTTTCAGATAGTTTTACATAAGCGTTTGCTTACTTTCAAATGTGATGAGTTTACATTATTGCGTTTAAAGAAAACAATTTGCATTAACAGCTAACAAGATTGTAAAAATACTTTTTGTCGATTAATTAAAAGAGCAGTTTGATCCCATTTGGATGTAGATTTTTAAAAAATTACAAACTACCTTTTAGAGTTTTAAAACATTTGTCATTCTACAGACATAACGTTTTCATGATATGTTGCGTGCGTCCGTGTATGTGTTCTTATTATTCTCTGTGTTTATATTTTTTGTCAAGCGCTTTGAGCTATAGCCTTTGATGAGGAGATCAAGTGTTATGTAAATTAACTTTTATAATTGTTATTCTTATTAGTAGTAAAACTATTCTGCTGCTTTTATTTGTTTCTTTCATAGGACGTTATCTGGAATACCAACATCAAATTGGACCAGTTATTCAAATTTGCTTTATGCCAAGATGTTGCAAAGGTAAGCTCTTTCCATTTACCGAAATTATCAGTCGCCCTCGCGAGAAAAAGAGTAAATTCCGCTTTTATTTCAAACACCTTACTATTTCACAACTCACACTTTCGTCATATGATGCATACGTGGTTGATTAACATGACAACTTGGAGAAACAGAACAAGAAAACAGACAAAAGGCACACATTCGAACCAGTCTTAAAAGACCCCGTTGTCACAGAAGTTATCAGTTGATCCCGAATAATCTAAGTTCTATAAACCAAAGAAATAAACAGTAGGTAATACTGAATAAAGTCCAGTAGCTGTTTTTATTTAGATATATAATGAATGTTGAAACGAATGCGGAAGCGGGAGTTTACTGTTTAATTTTTTACAAATCATTCATGACCATGCTTTGTTCAGGGGCTCGAATATTTACACAAAACACACATAAACTACCACGGAAACCTGAAATCATCTAACTGCGTTGTGGACAGCCGCTGGACATGTAAGTTAACGGATTTCGGACTGCCCAAACTTCGTGCTTACGACAAAGCCTCTGTATCTGCTGAGGATAACTGGGACAGTAAGTAAGGTCTTGTTGAGTAAATAATATAGTACATAAGTCAGTTCCTGTGACATAACTGTGTGACAGTAAGTAATTTCTTGTTGAGTAAATATAGTAAATAGATAAGCTTCTGTAAAATACGCTCGTAAATTAGTATGGAATTAGTCTGAAGCAGAAAGTAGGATCCTGTGGAATACGTCTGGGACAGTAACAGATTCTGCTGGATAAGTTTGTAGACCACAGCCTGTCTTAAAAATTAAGAAGCTTGGTGGGCATCAGGTGCTTCTTTTGTTTGGTTATTGCGCGTTGCTACAGAGCGTGTTTATTTTTATGTTAGTTTTCGATATTCTAAGATGACAGGTTAAAAATCTACTGCACGGAGACAGTTGGGACACACCTCCATTACGCATGGAAAACTTATTGGCTGTTCCAGCTACAATACAGTATAAACAGAGTGAAACTTTGAACCCCCACTTTCTCCGGTCTGTAGCTGTAGCGTGTTGCATGTTACAGAGGAGCTCTGGACAGCACCCGAGGTCCTGAGGGGCGAGACCGGGGTGGACTTACAGAAAGCTGACATCTATGCCTTGGGTATCATTTTGAAGGAGGTCTTCACACGATCCGGCCCGTACTCGGATTATTCATTCATGTCGTCTGCAGGTGCGTATTCTTACACAGCTAGCGATGAATCTGTTAGGCGTGGCACGTGCATGTAGTGAACCGGTGTGTGAGAGACACTGAGTGGATACACAAACTGAAGCCAAGGCGCTAACGAGTAAACTCTTTCCTAAAGTCTATTAGATACTTTGTTTCTACATTTCAAGCATGACTTCAAAGGATGCAAAAAAATATTCCAGAATAATAAACATTTTCATAAATTCTCCTATTGATGGTAGCTTCAGTAAGGTATCGTGACTTTTTATGAATAAGGTATAAATGCCAGTGTGATGAATGGAAAGTGAATCAATTAATAAGTCAATCAATCACTCCTAGTCTCCGAATGCTGGAAAACCCTCGTTTGGTTTTCATCACTCAAACGGATCATTTTCAGAAATCATCCAAAAGGTGAAGAATCCCAGTCTGGCCCCGTTTCGTCCCACTTTGGCACGTGACATACGTCATGATTCAGAGCTAACGTCGTTGATAAGCGACTGCTGGGCGGAAGATCCGGCGATGCGCCCAACACCTGCCAGGGTGCTCAAGACCCTCAACAAACTGAATCCATCCAAGTAAGTATGGCAACGAATCTTTCACGTACCAGCACCTGTGCGGAGCTGTTAAATTACTAGGAAAATTTGGTGCGAGAAACAAATGCAAGAAATGATGGCTTAGGTGCAGGCTTGAAGTCGTAACGAGCTTTTGCTGCTCTGTGGTGATGAGAACACACGAGGCGCTAAACAAAAGAGAGAGGGGAACTGACCACCATAATAGAGCAAATAAAATGCATGAACATTGTTACTGAAAAAATAGCGCACGTTGATGGTAGATATTGCGAGGCTAAGCAGGAGGTTGAGGTTTGAGTTATTTCATTTCGTTTGTAAACCCCTACGTCATTCATGTGACGAATTAATTACCACGGATAAGAGGATCTGGGCTAACCAGCCCGAGGGGGATGGGTCTCTCTGCTGGCTCGCTGTACCCGCTGTAAGCCCCTCACACCAAATCACCCGTGGTTCGCACTTTCCACACGCTTACGTATTACAACTACGTTTTCCCACGTGTGCACACACAACCAACAGACAAGGTTGGAAACCATATAAAATTATAATTACACACAAAGTAAAATCAGATTGAGCACACTAAAAGATCATAGGATAATATAGTGACATTCCATATAGGTACAAAGATCTGTTGAGAGTTGTTACTCCCGCTCATACACAAACAACATCAGATGTTTACACTTAAAATACATACGACACGGACCCGTAGTCCGTTCTCTGACCACCAGTCCTTGAAACCACTTCTTGAACTGCTTCAGCCCTTCACACTGGGATGGTCCACTGAACACACGCTGTATTCTTGACGACTTGTGTCGCCCTCTTCCGCCGTGGCTCTGGCTGCCTCTTTGGTCTGATTCCCCGGGAACCCTGTCCCCAGACCTCTGGAACGTACGACAGGTGTAGTTCCGTCTCTTGAGACCCGTCGCCTTCACTCACGCGGCTGCATACGCTCTTGACTCAGAGCGGGCGTTCTTCCTCTCCCTGTCAGGCTGTCTTCGTGACCTTATTATCACACCACTAGACCCGAGTGGTACTAGCTGGTGGAAATACAGGCCACTGTAGATAGAGATGGACCAACGCCGATCTCTTGTACCCGGCACCCACCTGGCGGTACACACATCTACCTCCTTCGAGGGTTGGAGCGAAAAAGCCTCTTTCCTTGTCTCTTCTCAGCGTCCACGTGGTCAGGTGTGTCAGAGGCTTCCCATTGGCTCTTGCACTCTCGCATTTCCTCGCGACACACGCGCTTCTTTACTAGCCAATCGTGCATCGGTCTACAGGTTACCCACGTGGTCTGCCATACACTCTCGCTGGTCACTGCATAACCTATCATAACCCTTGCCTAATAACCACTTTACCGCGCCCCATCGTCTGCCTTCTTCGCTCGTCACAGACGGCCCGTCTACTGCAAGGAAAACAACCGCCATTGTCCGGGCTAGGTGCGCTGGGCTCTCAATTAGCGGTCTACCCCTTAGGCGATACTAGGGTCCGTTCTTGCCTAACCGGCCAGTTCCCAGGCCCTACTGATACTAGCGGTCGACCAACGGTTGTAAAAACACACTTAACTCTATTGTTCCCTCACCGCTTAGTATTGCTGAAGGTCCTACTTTTACTTAAATTTAGAACTCGACCATTTTGCTCTGGCCTTGAACCAGCCGGTTCGTGACAATTCATTATACGCGCATTTTCATGCCACCACCCAGTATATAAGTACTCTTAAATGTAAACATCTCCTGTTAGTTAAACGTTTTGGAATACTGTATGGAGTAAAATCACTTTTTTGCGTCAAAGTAAAAAAATAAAACCCCACCCCTCTTGTCAAATGTCTCCGTCACCACTAAGCAAATCAAAGCTGACATTTTTGTTTTTGTCGCAGGCACATGACAGTTATCGACAACATGGTAGCCATGCTGGAGAAATACGCTAACCACCTGGAGGAACTGGTGGCTGAGCGGACTTCCGAGCTGGATGCCGAGAAGCGAAAGACAGAAAATCTGCTGTACCGCATGCTTCCCCAGTGAGTGACCACGAACGGCTTACCATCGTCTTTTCGGGCTAGCTTTTCGTGATTACTTTAATTAAAAAGGAAAAGCAATGAAACTTAAAGGCTAGGCTTCAGGGATCAACGCTGACGTTCTGAATGGCTTCAGTTCAAACTTTCGTGTTTTCCTTTCCCATTCCTAGCCCTCTGAAGATGCCCTAGTGGGTGCACGTTGTGCAGACATTGATTATCGGCCCCTGCTTGGTTGTCCATAATTGCATCTATGTGCATACCTCTTCCATTTCTAAAAAAAATATATAGTTTCTTAGAAAAAAAAACACTCGGAAAACTTGATGATAGGGTAAAAAGTTTAAGCGCTGCGAAAATAACGCGTCTCAATGAACATGCAAACAATAATGGTGGGGTGCTTCTGCCGATCTTGGACCAGATATCGAAGTTGGAATTAAAAAAATCGTATAACGTCTATAATCCTAAAACTTACCACTAAAAGTAAACCCTATTTAGTGTTTCTACTGCGCATGTAGCTTGAAGAATGTAATCTGCCATGACCACAGGAACAAGTTTTTATGAGCGACAATGGTGTTGTAGGTCGGTGGCAGAGGACCTCAAGATCGGGAAGCCAGTCAAAGCAGAACTCTTTGACGAAGTCACCATTTATTTCTCTGACATCGTAGGCTTCACCAAGATCTGCGCCGACAGCACGCCTATAGAGGTGGTGAATCTGCTGAACAGCCTCTACACACTTTTTGATGACATCATCACCGCCTATGATGTTTACAAGGTAGGACAAGACATTCTGTTATTATTTTAGATTAACTCTATGATGTTAACTAGTCGTTACTTTGGAAGGCAGACATTTTTTTAAACATTTTGTTTTTCTTAATCAGTTATTGTTGTTACATGAAGGAGTGTTGTGTTTGCAAAGTAATTATTAAACGATGGAACCTTTAGCAAGATGTTTATGGATTCGATGAACTACTTTTACACTCCCATCAATTTCCTTTTCTTACTGCTTGCTTTTGAGGAAGTTTGATTTTGCACAAAAGGATGGTCATTGGGTGACTGTAGCTACGTACGCTGTGTTTTATGTGATAAATCATAACATTTGGTGGGATTTCCCACTTTATTCCTTCAAGAAGTGCCAAGACCGTCGTTGCCGAAGATAATTGTGACTCTCGACTTGCTCACACTCGTGCAGAATCTCAGAATTGTCGGTTGTTTTAACCGTACACCAGCTAAACATCACATGTCACGTACTGTATGACCTCACGTGCAAGTAACGTAGCTTCATGAGTCAGCAGCATCGTCAAAAATAAATATGAGCTGTGAATCTTGTTGGTGTCCGGTAGATGTTGATACTTGCGTCTTGTTGGTCTCAGGTGGAGACGATCGGAGACGCGTACATGCTGGCCAGCGGTCTGCCCAAGCGTAACGGGGAGCGGCACATCAAAGAAATCGCAGACTGTTCCATGGACATCTTGGCTTCCATCGGCACCTTTCGAATCCCTCATCTACCCGAACGGCAACTGATGATCAGAATAGGTAAGCAATTCGACACGCTAGCAACGCCTGAAATTTTAATCACCCTTCTTGCTGTCTGTAGTTCAGTATGAAAAATCGACTTGTTCTGTAAAGAATTAAATATATGTTCTTAATTGAAAAACGAAAGTCGGAGCAGGACACTATTAAGCTTTTAGTAAGTCTCTAGCATTTAACGCAAACATTTGTTTCTTGGGTGAGAACACGCCATTCCAGATTAACACTGTTTACCCAAACTGTTTTGAAATAGCCTAGAAATAGTACAGACAGTGCTCATCTTGATCTGGGAACAAATGGGCTCGCAAACAAGAGACAAGGGCTGTATGAAAATTTATTGCTTCGGTTCTTGTCACAGGGATCCATACTGGCGCAGTGGTAGCAGGGGTCGTGGGTCTGGCGATGCCCCGTTACTGCCTTTTTGGCGATGCTGTCAACACTGCCTCAAGAATGGAGTCGACGGGAGTGGGTAAGACTCCTCTCCTTCATCTCCTCCGTTTTTGGCAGTTTGCCTTTCATTCTGTGTGATGTTTTGCTTTGTCAGTAGTTCAATCATCATTGGTAAATCACAATGTCGAAACCTTAGAGGTCCTTTCCTCAGGTTTGTCGTGATTCTGAATGAGCATAATTAGTTTAAAAAAAAATAAAGAAAGAAGGCAGTTGCGTAGCAGTGCGGTCATTGTGAAGCGAAGTGTTAAAGACCTCACTTTTTTCGGGGCCAGGTTTTTGTGGAGGAACCTATTTCTATTTTGTCACTTTTTTGTGTGTAAAGCGATTTGAGCTCGGCTGGTGCAGAGGAAAGGCGCTAATTAAGAACGATGATGATGATGATGATTTCGACCGCAACGACGACGACGACGACGATGATGATGATGATGATGATGATGATGATGATGATGATGATGATGATGATGATGATGATGATGATGATTTTGGAGCGCGTGTTTGTTTCGTTGCTAGCCATGAAGATTCACCTGTCGTCTCAAGCTCGCGACAAGCTGATAAATTATCATGGCTACCACATTGTCCCGCGGGGTGAGATCAGCGTGAAGGGTAAAGGCACCATGTCCACCTACTTCCTGTTGGGCCGCGAGGACTTCCACAAACATCTGCCGGACGCCACCGACTACCTGCATGGAAGCTCCGACAACAAGCTGCCTGCGTACATCACGTCTGCCGCGCAGCTGGCTGGAGGCCAGCCGTCCGTCTTTCCAAGTACAGTTGTCCATCTGTCGGAAACGGACTCTTCCCCCAAGCAACGTCCCCATTGCAGCGGTGGAGGTAGCGAGATCGCACTACCTGTCCGAACCAGTTCTGTGGCGTCCAGTCAGGACGACGCCAGTGAACTCCAGGACGTGGATGTGAAGATGTTGAGAAAGAACTTCGAGCCCATGTCGAGGGTTTCGTCAGAACCCTTCACAAATATGGAGCCGCGCCTGCCGGAGCTGACCAGGGACTCCGTGCAGCACATCCTGGACATGCTTCATCACAGCACGGCTGGCGAAGAAAAGCGGGTGAACAGCGTTGGGCGCACGTTGAGAAAGATGCTGCAGAAGAAGCAGCAGGAGGACGCAGACAGAAAAGTTAAAGATGTGAACCCACTGGAACACCTGTTCGTGAACCCTAAGGCAGAGGTAGGACACGATGTTATTGATAGACTTATGTCCTGTTCAGTCATTATATGGAATTTATGATCCACGGTATAATGTCAGAAACATATTAGAAACAAAAAATTGTGGGATTTGGTTTAGATAATCATTCCTAATGTCATATCCTGTTAATTTATGTCGGTTAGTCACCTCCAAAATGTCCTTTGTTCGAAATTCCTTATGATTTGTTCCAAAGATTGGTGGGTGTTTGTTGCATGATGTACAGTTGCGGATTTCTTTAAACATTGTCACGAAGGTGTTTCAACGTTTCTTGCTCTCTCGAGACAAATCAGTCAAGAATATCCGGGAGGATATTTAAATGTATTTAGTTATTTACGGTTTTTGTTCTTTTCACACACACACACACACACACACACACACACACACACAGAATGCCATATATACATCAGGTGGCGTGCTTACAGTTTTTTCTTTCAGTGTAGAGGTCACGCACCGTGTTGCCCCCCTCGCTTTCTCCTCAGTCTTTTGTTACGTCCAGCGCGCCCTCGCCGAATGCTAATCCCACCTTAGCCGCTACATAATAAAAACATTTGTTCTAAATAATTCGTCTGCCTAACCCTCTACTAAGATTATTTAAGACTATCACTAGCTAGTTTTATCTATTGTAACGCTACCTACTACTTAACCAATAATACTCTACATTTACTAAAAGATTATTTTAAAGAATAACTTACCCTAGAGGTCTAGACCAACTAGGCAATTTAAAAACGCTATAAAGCGCCTGTTGTGTTCCGCAGACTGCGCGCTGCGCTGAGTCTTCTCACAGCAGTACTGACCCTCGGGCCCACGTGGTCAGTTTCCTCCAATCGTGGCCCACGCTACCCTAATGACCCGATGCTGACCTTCCCTAACCCCCCGCTATTTTAACTGTCCGCTGGTCCGTCTACCCAAACAAAGAACTAGCCTTATAGATACCTAGCCTTATATGCCCCCCTCACCGTACTTTTAGCGCTAAATCTACTTTCTTATTTTAGAGTCCGATGTCTGTGACAACTATAACCTGCTGCATTTATTATTATTTATTATTATTTATTAAAGCAGATTTATATAGAGCAATTTTCAACTCAAGAGTCGACTCAATGCGCTTTCAAAAAATAAAAATGTATGGGGTTAGTTAACAGCATTTAAGGCACATCCTTTTGTTATCAATCCTTCTCTCTTTCTGTTTTCTTTTTTTTGCAATGAGGGTGGATGAGTTGATGATATACGGTTAGTCTGTGTGGCTTATTTAAAGCTAAAGCTGGTCAGTGTTGTTTTGTACAGAACAACACACTCAACATCGGAGCACGCAACGAGTCGACGGTCTCGATGCTGGAAATGACAGCCAACATCTTGAACCCGATCACGGAGGGCATGAAACGTCTTGAACGTGACCTCAAGCGTTCCAACTCGGACGCGCAGGCTCGACGTGCAAGTGTCATGGCTTATCTGCACGTGGAGCCCAAGAAGGCCAACACGGAGCACAGGAACTCTCCCAACAGTTCAAGGCCGGCGTCACCCAAACTGGACGTGTCTTTGCTCAAAGAGCAGATCTCTTCCCGAATTACCAAAGCCTTGGACTCTACACCTTTGTGATGCAGCCCTTTGCTGTCTGCCATAGACACTCATCGTTGCTGGTGACGTAGTTTACAGACAGCTTCTGTTGGTAGGGTAATTAACTCTTGGGGAAAGGGGAAAGAACTTTTAATTATGCTGTATTGATGTTGATAATCAGGAATGTGTCATGATGAACACTGATGCCTGTGGCGAATTGTTTTAGCAGTAGACCTTGTTTTCTAGAATTTGCATTTGATGATCAATGTTTTAAAAAATTAGGAGCCACACAGTTGTTAAAACGCTTTTAAAGCAGCTGGGCGACGAATCTATTTATATCACTGTACATAATACCACTTGAACAGATCTCTACAGCCCAATGTTAATGATATTGTGCATCTCAGAACATTTTTATGTGTGATTAGGAATCTTCTTCGAATAAAGTTGAAGGTTTGAATTGCAAATCAGGCATGGAAGAATGTGAAGATTATGATCTACGACTTATCTGCTTTTTAATTAATCGCTACTACTTTTCGCTTATATTCGTGCTTTTTCAGTCCTGATGAAGAAGAACTTTGAAACCCTGAAATAGTTGTGAATAATTTGGGGGTTGAAAACGTGAATTACATACGTACGTTACCCCTCCTAATGTTTGATTCGTTTAATCTGAAAAAATACTGCCATGGCCGTTTGGCAAGTAGAATTAGTTGTTGGCTTTTTTTTTACAAACTAAATATTAGTGCTGAATGTATAATGAGTCATTATACAATCATATTGTGTTAGACTTCTATATTTCTTATGTTAATATTATCGAACTTGAGAGAAAATCGTCACGCACTGCCTCCATTAACACTATTCAATGCCCCAACAAAAATTGCTAACAGTTTGTCTTTTGACCAAACGCTGAAATCAGAGGACGTAGATATCCAGGTATCTAGGGGTGGTGGTGGCTAGATTTGGAATTACGAACATACCAGGTACCTAAGTATAACAGATCGGTCACATTTCGGAAATTATTTTATAAGTTGCTAGGGCCATAGTATCAAACGCTGCAACCCCCCCCCCAACTGAGTTTTAAGCGTTAGGTAATGGCCGATACAAAACCAACGTACCGTGGAAACTTCCCCCCAAAACAGCACTTGTTCTGGAGCATGAAGCGATTATGTATAAAGACGATGATGTTTTATTAATTTTGTCCAATTATTGACTCGAGTAGCATTTATTTAACTATATAACTAAAGTAACATTTATTTATTTGATCTGGCTTTGGTCGAAAAAAGTAAACAATTTCTTAGCAACATTTTGTGAAACTCATATTTATAATTCCTCAACAAAGCTTTTAAATGTTTAGGAAATGTGGAAGTCAAAACTTGGGAAAATAAGTGTTTGAATATTTGTAGCGTCTCTTGTTGAAATCCTAATTCATAATGAATTACTTTCTTATCTCCGACAATCTGCTGTCGCATTGATCTAACACACAGACATACAGACACACGCAGCACAATGGCGCCGACTGTTATGTAAATCACAGATAACAAGAGTTCATGGCCTTTGGTGTTTCTTTTCATCTCTTGTTTATTTTGAATCACTCGTTTTAAAAGTTACAAAGTGGTACTAATATTCTCAGTAAGAAAAACGACAACACAGAGAGCAGTAAGAAAATTAGACTTTTGTAGGAAAAGATAATGTCAATGGCGTTCTTAAAATAGGAAACTAGGGATATCTCTGACATTTCGTAGTAAGGGATTGGACAGTTCTGGAGCTCACGTGGTACGAAGGCTTCGTTTCTCAAATGTGAACGATAGAGACTCGGCAGGTGTGTTGAGAATCTGCATGCTGATGGGTAGTTCATCTCCATTGTAAACAATGTTAAATCTCTGTAACAACTGAAACAGGAAATCTAAATTAATGCAGTTGTTCTCTTTCTCATACTTCTAGCCCTCCCTCCCACATATATATATATATATAAAGAACTATCAACTCAGTGATAAAATCGTAAAGTGCCCTATGGCAGAAGATCCAACACGTCTCTCACTTTCTTGTTTTATCTTTTGGAGAATTATGATTATCGCCTGAAATAATCAATCGAAATTTGTAAATGTTATTGTGATTTATTTTTAATTAAGGTATGAGTCCGCATAATGCAACCTCAACAAACTAGAAGCCATGACCAGTTGATGTATGATTTAACTTTCGTGGCTAATCAACGAATCGACGACAGCGTTGCTTCTTTTTCGTTTATTGTTACTATGCGCGATAGATGTACTATATTTTCAGTTTTCCTTTCTTGTAATACAGGGGTGATATAACCCGCATGAAAATTGCTTTTAAGTTTTGAATCAGTGTATGCTACTATTTACCTTGGCAATGACTATACCGACTTCCTGCACAGCCAGACGTCGCCCTGGACAGCTGCGGGGTCCAAAACCAAAGGGTAATGTTGTGAAAGGGGAGATATTTTCTCTGCTGCTGCGCAGCCACCTTTCAGGTAAGAACACCTCCGGAGCAGAAATAAATCGGTTGTCTTTACCTGCCATGTCGTAATGGAGAACCACATTCGTCTGAAATCACAAAGCAGAAAGTGAGTAACAGGTTTCATTAAGTGTCAAGTGTTAACTGTCAGTACGAATTACTTTCCTTTCTTACTGCAGTCATTTTAGCTGGCTGGCCTTCTTTGAGATCTTATAAATGATTAAATGTCTATGTCTGTGCTTTTTTTCGCTCTCATATTGGCTCATCATTTAGATTCATTTTAACAAAGCTGAAAGAAATAATTGGCAGGTCCTGGAATAAATCAGGTAACGCAAAGAATATGGTTCGGAAAGATGGAGAGATTAAAGGAAAAGATAAATAATGCTTTACTTACTCCTGCTGGGACGTGATAGCCTGCTATGACAGCATCTGACTGTAAAGTTCGGCCGAGACCTGGAGCCACTGGATACATCCTAAAACATTCATAAAAGGACGATTAGGACCTCTCCGACATTGACAACTACAGCTACAAGAAATCAAATACTATGTGGTGTAACCAACTTAAAACTGTACTCTCCAAGATGTCGAATGTAAAACAATGTTTGAATATTCGGTTTATAATTGTAGTACGAAAGGAACTATTCTTGAAATGAAGGGGTGAACGCAAGGAATGCTTGATAAAACCAGAATCCGTTGACTCACTAGAGGCAAGCGTATAATGCCTGTTATTTATTGTTATAATGGTTTTAACTAACTGGCTTCCACTTACGCTTAAATCACTAATTAATTAGGGTTTACACATCTAACTTCATCAGTTGACTGTCGTGTTCATGAAATGCTACAGTTTAAAACACAGAAATCAACCAACAGACTGACTGCAGCTCCATTTAAAACAATGCATACACCATAACAGACTTTAAACATTCATTATTTACTGATTTTGCTTTTGTTTTCTTTATTAAATACCTTAGTGATTCTTTCAAAAAGGCTCTCATATACTGCGCAGATTCCAAAGCCCCGGATGTGAAGCTGCTGTCTGTCATATCTTTGACTTCGTTGTACAATTTCTTTTGAACTTCGGGATTTCGCCCCAAAGCAAATAAAGTGAATGCCAGGAAGTGTCCGGTCTGAAAAGTAATATGAATACCATTTAACATCACGTGATACACAGCCACATCATGCAATTAAACTTCAGACAAATGACAGAGAACAAAAGAGATGATGCAAAAGGAGTTTCTGAGGAGAAATAACAGAGATGGTAATCTCTACTTCAGTGACTAATAACTAAATTCAAATTTAAATAAACAGTAGATGAAATAGCAAATATAGTAATGTATAAAATAATAAACATAATCATAAATAATAAATACAATATTTGATCACTATTCAACTGTTTACAGGTTCTTTGCTCAATAATGCGTGCATTTGCATTTTACTGATCAACCATGCATGCATTGACACAAATTTTAATTCAAATATTGCTGGTTTAGGCATTGTTTAGGTATTGTAGTTCTGACCATTGACATGCTGACATTTCAGTTAGGCATGTATTGGTACATGTGGACAGTTTTATTATTATTATTATTATTTTGATTGTATATGCATTACAGAACAATTCAATAAAAAATTAATACAATATTGAATAAAATAATTAATACAATTATAATAGACAATTATAATGTTAATGATTATATTGTTATTACTCATTGAATAAATGCTAAAAGTAGTGTTACTCTCTGTAATCGTTACAAAGGAGAAAGGAAACTAATGGGCCATAACCTTTAGCCGGAGGATAGAGAAAAGAAGAAATGAAGAAAGAAGGAGAATAGAAAGAATCTAGAACCTACTGTGTCCACTCCAGCAGAGAAGAACTCGGCAAGAAACGTGAAAATCTCGCGATAGGTCAGTTTGGTGGAAAATAACAGGTAGTTGACCAGCTTGCCTGTTCCCCCATTCTTCTCCGGGGTCATGGCCAGCTGGAGGAAGCGATGCGTCAGTCTGTGGACCAATCAATGAATTTTAATTAGTGACCTTCCTAATCTTAAACATATAGACATATGACATCGCACTAAATCAAATCATAGATGGCGTGAACTGATACATGAACTCAATATCTTCGTTATTAAAATGAGCTTGAATTCAGAGTATGGTCTAAATCACATCCAAGCTACACAAAGAGTGTAAAGGAGTCTAAAGAGTAATCTAAGGGCTATAATCTGAATACCAAACTGTCCCCCGTCCCCTCAAGTACAAACTTACAAACATTATACATTAAAAGAGATCAAAGCAGTGACATCATTATAACCTCTACACTATTTCATTGGCTGTAGTCTTGACAAAGTGAAGCGCATTTTTTGATATCGAGTTGCATGAGCTCTTTCTCTGCATTAAGATTCATGTCGGCTTGTGTCGCGAGAACGTAAGAGGATTAAGTCATGTCAGAGAACAAAAAAATTATTTAACATGTCAAGGCAATGACTGCAAGCATCAAGAATATGTCTTTGCCGGTGGTTATATGTCTTTTGAGTGGCATAGAGTAGTCTGTATGTATGAATACGAATAAATACACAAGTTCATATATTCATGAATAAAGTACTTACATATCGTCACATTAAAGTTTAGATAGTTTCTCACCTAACACCGCATATAAATAATGAGAATTTCTAACATGTCATTACAGTGTACTTTACGGCTTAAAGCATTTCTCACCTGCGGATGACACGCTGAGCGGCCGAGAACCGCTCAAAGACAGGTGTCGGAAGAATCCGATACAGCGGCAGGAGCTTGAGCTCTTTCTGCGTCAAGGTCAGACATTCGTGTACGGCTTGGATGAAAGCTTCGCCGTCTGCGTTGTAGCTGTCGTCGCCAGATAGGAGGCCGATACGATGGTCGAAACAGACGGTGCCGACAGCTGTAACATAGCGGAGGGAATCAAACAGGCCGATGACAATGAAAACACAAAAATGGCGTCTAGCGAAATGCCCGTATGTAGGCATCAGCAGGAAAACGACACGTCTGACGCTAGTGTTTTGATTAAGATGTGGGAATTTTTAAAGACCAGCTTGAGTATTTCGTGTTTATTAAAACACGTTTGTAAAGACATTAGGCGTTTACTTTGAAAAGATATCGCGTGTGTTAGAGCTGTTAATGTAATTGCACAAACTTAGAAAAATTAAAACCATTTATCACTTAGAATCTGGTAGCAATAGGAAAACAATACTAACTGTGCATTTAACGTTTATACGAACAAATAATAACAAAGGTCTTGTTAAGGGCTAGCACATTTTCATGACGTCCTTAAATTAAATGGTAACATCGTGTAATAATAAAAACAACAACAACAAGAAGGCGCAAACGTCCAGCGCAATTTCATGTCTTCATAAAATAAAATCTTTAATGATTTATTTTTTTTCCTTAACATTAAATAAGCACAAAAATTACGGTCTTTACCACAGCTTTTTTTGTAAAAGGACTTCTTTTATACTGTTTTGTAACTGTTCTCTAAATAAATTAAAATACAACTTTTGGCAAACCTAGTGCACTCAGTCTCTATGAAAGAATTTTGCAATTTTGTAGTGA
Organism: Marisa cornuarietis; assembly: GCA_004794655.1. NCBI lineage: Eukaryota > Metazoa > Mollusca > Gastropoda > Architaenioglossa > Ampullariidae > Marisa > Marisa cornuarietis. The sequence continues at coordinate 6,899,850 of SMMW01000585.1, forward strand.
TAGTACCGAACACTTTACCAATCGACAAAAAATAGCAATGAAGAACCTATCAGTTAAGATCGTTATTAACACGAACAACATCGTCAAAAGCGCACCTTCCGTCGCAAATTTGTAGATTTCAGGAAGAAAATCGTCAAGGATGGCTTTCTTCTCAGTCAGCCGAGAAATGTGGTCCACAAAGTCGTTTGAAATGTTCACTTGTTGTTCACAGTAGCTTCTCACAGCCTTCGGAGGCAGTAAAGCCTGTTGCACCTCTCGTCGTAGATGCTTCCACTGCTTGCCTTGACTGTCATCATCATCATCATCAATCATCAAACAATTACTATTGTATTTTCATATTTGGTTTTCGTATTACATTTGGCTATGGTGTGTGCTTATACCTAGCACTTGTTTAAATCCTCGTTAACACTAAACGTGGTATAGTCATTTCTTCTTATAACAACAGCAAGAATCACATACTATTACGCATTTTCATCTATATCAGCAAAATTTTTCTGTAGGTGTCAAGCATCGCATACGTTTTTGACATAAATTGTCTAATTACGCATTTGTCTTGAATGAGTAGGGGGAGGGGGAATAATGTGATATTTGAGAAGAAAAAAAGAAAGAAAGAAAGGAAAAAGTGAACTAGCAAGTTACCTCGTGAGAAGACCCTGGACCCCTTCGTTGTTCACCTCGTTGTAGCGATTAAGCAAACCAAACAGCACCCTGTGTGGACTTTCTCCTTCCGCCTTGTAAGCATCCGCGAAGTCGTGCGGGTTAAACAGCCTTAAGACCGTAAGTCCTGGCACTATTTCCTCACGCACTACATCACCATACAGAGTGTGCAGTCTGCGTATTGCGTCGTTCAGATCCAGCCCGTAAAACCTTCCTAGAAATCAGAACTGGTTGTCAAGCAACTGTGGGTCGGGCTTTGTTGGTTTCGTGATGCATGATACACTGTTTGTATGACACGTAGACTCTTTATTTGTTAATGCTGGGTGTTAATGAATGCTTGAATGAGCTCCAGAAACCTTACTTCTGGTACAGTACAAATAAAGTTTTAGTAAAAAAGCAATAATAGTAAATAAAACACATTCATGACCGTGCCATGTTTTATGATGAACGTGTCATGAAACAACCGACATTAAAAAAATTCTTACCGCCAGGTAAGTACTGCCACATCGCCCCGATTCCTGGCAAACTCCTTGGTCCAGGAATATCAGTCATTTGCAAAGAAGCTGGGTGTGAAATGTTCGTTGTTTCCTCTTGTGTCTTTATTGAATTGTTGTAAACTGCGTGACTGGAGGGGCTCACTGCAGACTGGAGGGACAGACTGGACATATGACATTGCTGGCCCATTTTCTTTTGAAGAAAACGAAGAACTTCACGCACTTTGGCCATATTTGTGAGTTGCGATAGCTGCAAAAATACATGGAACGCATAAAACCAAGATAGTAAAATGTAATTGCAGGTCTTTTTATCCTTGACACAGTCATACGGCTAAAATTTGACGTAAATGGGATTCGTCTTCTTTGCGGGAAAATAAACATTATTTCATGCGATGTTAAGAAATCATCTCAAAAATCTGTTTAGTCTACAATACTGATTCGCATAGACAAATATTTTATCCAAAGTCAGGAATAAAAATAACTTTTCACGAAGACATTAATATCTTGCTCAATACATATATTTTCGTTGAATAAGCGTGAATTATTTTTATTACCTGAAGATTATAGGTATGTCAAAAAAAGAATCGTTGAACTTAAACTCTAGTAAGAAAAGATTATTATGCATACATTTCTATTTCTTTCTCTTCTGGTTCGTTTATTTCTGAAGGAAAATTAAGTGAGGGTAAAGTAAACATAATTCTTTCATCTTTCCCCTGATTATATAGACGTCTTAAAAGCATTTGATGTAATACCGTACCTGATGGTCGTTGTTGCTAGCAGCAGTGATACACAGAAGAATGAGCCTGTTTCCTTCGCTGGACTGGAACTGCAGTGACCGCAGCTGATGGGGGAGGTCTTTTATACCGTTCACCACTGTCGTACGTCCTTCGGCATCTGCGGGTTTAGCGGATCACGCAGCAGGGCCCGGCGGCTAATCCAATCAGCCTTGATTTCAGTGCGAGATGCTCCGTAATATTCCCCGAGTGATGGCGTCATTGGGAAATCCGCCATATAAGGACATTTTGTACGCTAGTGCGTGGTTAGAAGGGAGTCAACTTAAGGTCAGGTCTGGGCCACACAAAGTGGGCGACACTGCAGTGTTCGTCAGAGGAGAAAACACGAACCGTAAACACGAAGAAAACACTGAGTTATTGTCATCATTCGAGGCACCCCTGCAGACTTCTGCAGTCATCGCTAATCAGATTTCCCATTGCAGATCACTTTGTTTCACAATTTTCAATCCCACACTTTTTACATTTCTCTTAGCTCTTTAAAGGCTGTCTCTCTTTCTTCTGGCGATCATCATAGCTGCGCTTACTTGCACTCATACGCCATTCGTATTCTGTTTCTTAGCGTAATCGCAATTTCGACAGCATCTACCGTGCAGTGCGCATCCAGGCAGTAAAGTTACCGCCACTAAAGCTCTCAAATATCACGGACCGGGGCTACTATAGCTAGATGTCCCTATTAGACGGAGTACATTCGACCACCCCTCTAGCTGACACGGTCCACGATAATAAAAACTATGGAAAGCCAGCACGAAGATCATGGTTAGTCTCAAACAGTCAGTTAGTCCCATTTGCAAAATCAGTGTAAGTCAACAAAAAATTAAAAAACCTCTCCTTTCCGTTAAAGAGAAATAGACCATTCTAACGCGGCCCAAACTAAAATTTGTTAGCTTAATAGCTTAAATCATGCATTATGTATTAACGCAATGGGCATTCTTCACAAACGCAATTATGCATAGGGAACAGTGGGATAAAGAAGATATTTTAAAAATTCAATAAATGATGATGATGATGAGAGGCAGATGTAACGTCAAGTATCGTCTCTTCACTAGTACATGATGTCCAGGAACAGTGTCATGAGCTCTTTTGTAAAGACTTGGAACAGGTTTCAAGAGTGATACTCGAGGAAGTTGGAGGCCAAAAAAGAGCGAAGCTAACTGCGCCCGGATCACGATCATTTAAAATACTTTTTTGTATAAGACAAATCAAAGATGACTTTGAAAGGCAGCCGTTAACTTATAAAGTATATTGTAATTGAAAGTAGGAGATTATAATGAAACTTGAAGATAATCAGACATTAAAAATAGAAGTCTGAAATACTACTACTTCTACTAGTAGAATGGCTACTACTACTAATATTAGTAGTATTAATAATACTAGTAGCAATAGTAGAATTTGTGAAAATTTGCCCGTGTCGATGCTAGCTCTATGCGGTGCGCACGAATCGACAGTCAACCATACAAAAAACATGAGCGCCAGCAAACAGATGCCACTTCGGCAAAAACATAAACTAAGTGGGTGGATGAAGATTTCAGGAAAACATTTTTGATTATTCAAGATATTTCGTGAAGAGATGGGATTTGAGGCAGGATGTAAAGTCTTCGAACGTCAACGCAGTTTAAAGGCGGAACTTCTTCGGACCATAGAGAGAGAATGGTTTTGCCCGTCGAGGGAAGGTAGGTGTACACGCGCTGCTGACAACTAGCGGTCAGTCGTCTCTAATTACTACCCCTACAATAGGCAGGGTAGAGATCACAGGCACTGCCGACTAGCCTAGCAATAAAACGTCTTCCTCAGCCGATCAGTACTTGCTGTAGGGTCTGAGAGATGAGGCGCAACGGCTTCCATCTGAACATACTGCCTATAGGAGTGAATGGATTCTCCAAAGAGAGAGAGAGAGGGAGAGAGGGAGAATATAAAGGAGAGAAGGATGAACAGCGGAAAGGATGCGAAATCACCGAGAGGTGGAAGCACTTTCCCTTACAAAATCATCATCAACAACAACAACAACAACAACAACAACAACAACAACAACAACGGAAAGGAAAGATTTCCAAACAGTGGGGCCTGAGAAGGACACAGAACTTCTGCCGATTACCTCGTTCTGATTTGTGGCACAGAGAGGAGGACAACACAGCCATGCCGAAAAGAGCGACTCGGGTGGTCTGACAGGTCAGACAGGTATGTTGGGACAAGGCCTTGATATCAATGATAGACAATGATATAAGTCTTTTTTTATACAAAAGAAGAAAAGAATTTCTGGGGTAGCCCTTCGCCCCAACCCTAGGCCTCTGACTGAATCTGAAACTAAACCTTTAAATTTCTCTCTTTTAATTTCTTCTTTACCTTGTAAGCATAATTTCTTTCAACACCTTCAAAGGGTAGAAGTTCAACATTTTTTAGCAGCTTTTATGCTAGAGTTTTAAGAGGAGCAATCTAAGGTTAACCATCTTGACCTCTTCACCCTTGACCCATTTACGTGTATGAACCATGATAATTTGTCGTGCAGAGGATCGATATCCCAGCATGCTCGACTGACGCGCGCGCCCCAAGCAGCCTGCTGCTTCATCCTCTTGTCTCGCGAGCATGCTGTGTTCTTACGCCACTAGCATTAATAGCGACACGCTAAGATTTCCAGCGACCTTTTCATCGCAAAAGAAAGTTCTCGCAGTCTCCCGTCCCGAGCGTTATTGTCTGAGATTCACTAAGCCGTACCAGGTCAAAAACCGTGGAGTACTATGATAGCATAGGTTTCAGTGCATCTGCTGGAGGACCTCTGTACTTTACGTAATAGTCTTATTTGAACATTAGAAAAAACAAACAAACAAAAAACAAACAAACAAACACGAGGCAGATCTTTCTCCTCCTGACTGTATCTCAGAATCTTATCTCCGCTGGTTATTGGATTAAGTATTAACAAGTGGTTTCGCAAAAAAGAGTGATTTTTTTACGCGCAGACGTTAATTAGAACCAGTCTTTGATAGCTAGTGTACTAACCTAGCTTAGACAGTGATGAGAATGTGGGGATAACTACCGGTAATAGGATAGTATGGCAGTCCAGGAAAAATAATTCACATAAAAGCTGGAAGAGGCTGTGAATTAAATATATATATATATATATATCAATACAGCTGAAATAATATAAATGTGAAATGCAAATAAAAGTTGTACCAAATATTTTTTTGTTTCATGTACTGACAGCTGATAAAATTATCTTCCCCTACGTCCCGGCCACACTACTCCACTTTTCGTCTGATGACCTTACGCAATCTATCCCTGTCACCAGAATAACCATATATGATCGCCGGATTTTTAGTTACTGTGCTACAAAGCAGCAGAACTCTTTTCCCTTCCATATCTGCCATCTACCCACCATTGAATCGTTTAAACGTAGACTAAAAACACGTCTGTTCCGCGATCATTACTCCTTACAGGCTTACACCAATCAACATAGTTGTCAATAGTCGTACTTATAGTCTTTTGACTAGTCTGCCTGCAAATTGATGACAAGCTCCGTCTTTACTGTTTGTGTCTTTTATTACATGTCTGCATAGTTGTTTCTCCTTCCGTCCTTTGTATTCTATGTCTCCTACTTGCGTTAAGAGCAAGTTCCTTCGTGAGCGTGGTTATGCGCTGTATAAATCACATGTTTATTATTATTGTCAGTGGTATTGTTTTCTGTTGTTTGGCTTAACTATTCCACGAATGGAAGATTAAAAACATTTCAGACTTTTGTGAAAGACTTTTATTTAAAACAATTTCGTAAAATTAACTAGTTTGCAGTTTTGCAATGAAGCGAAATCAATACTGCAAATCCATGAACAAACAGCCTTTAGAATTCGAGGAAATATTCAGGTAAATGTAACATATACTCGCTTCCTGCAAAACACACACACAAATACACACACACGCATGTATGCATCAGCATAAGCACGTGCACATCCCCCCCCCCCAAAAAAAACCCGCCTCAATTCCACACATTTTAGTATTAGTTGAATAAATAAAAGCTTAAATATTGGCTGGTTTTCGAAACATTTGTGATTTTCTTTGTCCTACCCCAAACTTTACAAAGTTTCCTCTTTTCGACATATTAATGTCAGTAGCACTGAAACTTTTCTGCAGTAGAAAAGAAAGAAAACACAGATTATCTTCTGAAGGCAACCCGTTACAAAACACACACTTCTCATGTAATTCTTTTTCACCCGATTAGAAAACACACACCTCTTATGTAATTCTTTTTCATCCGATTAGAAAACACACGACTCTTATGTAATTTTTTCCGTCCGTTACAAAATACACACCTCTTATGCAATGTTTTGCAACATATGTGATTACATTTTCGAACTAGTGAAATAGCAAACAAACTCGACGGAAAAATCTCAAAATGCTAAGCCATCAAAAGCATTTGGTGTCTATTGGTAATAAACCACACACTTAAATACTGAGCCGGATTTAGTTGTCAATAGTTCTGGGAATAGAACTGTTGTTGTTGCTGTTGTTGCTGTTGTTGGTAGTACACCTGGAGCAGGCTGGCCTCGTAATGCTGTTGCTGTGCTTGAGAATGATCTGCCGTCAGTGCCGCAGCACTTGCCACCGACGTCATTTGATCGTGAAACGGGTCGGACTCTTGCTTGAAGGCGGCGGGGGTCGGGGTGATGGCGTCGTAGGTCGGGGTTGGCGAAAGCGGGGCCGGGGGACTGATGGGAGAGTGCTGCATGTACAGGTGCACCTGGGGGGCGTGCGGGGGATCCGGGCAGGTGACGACGGACTGCTGGACGAAGGAGGATGAGACTGCCCCCCCAGCAGAAGCCACCTGCTGTAGCGCCAGCTCCCCCTGCCTCAAGGCCCCTCCTTCCACCACCTGCACTTCCACACCCCCCAGATCCACCACCCCTCCGTCCACCCCGACTATGTGGTCGTCTCCCTTGACAGCGTGAGGATTGAGGGTCGTCGCTTGCACGACCAGGTCGTGGGAGGTCAGCGGGTGCATGGCGGTGGTCGTCGCTCCCACCACGGTGAAACTTGCGAACGGCTGCTGCTGCTGTTGCTGCTGATGTTGCTGGTGGTGGTGAGTGTAGAAGCATTGATGGTGCTGCTGCTGGAATGTGTGCATGAGATTCTCCGGAACGATGATGGCGGTGGTAGTTGTGGCTGAGGTTGCTGCTGCTGCAGTTAGGCTGGTGGACGGGTGCGCATAGAAGACGGACTCAAGCCCCGGCGGGAGGAGGGCTAAGGTGGTGGCCACCTCTCCGGGTACGTCCAGCCCCAGTCCCGCGGCGGGTAGGCCACCCGTGGCTTGCAGCGTTATGACGTTGCCGTCCTCGCCTTTGCTGTTGTCGTCTTCACATGGCCCGCTCCCGCTGCCCGCCGGCACCAGCATCATGTAGGCCCGACTCACTAACTGCTCCTCAACCTCCGGGAATCCTCCGTCCTCCTCCATGCGCATGCGCAAGGCTATGTCCTCGTCGACCACTCTGTCGTCTGTGGCGGTCTTGAGGAATTGCTCCATGGCGCTCGACTCCAGATCTGCCCCGAGCTTCTCGGGCATGCAGACGATTCCTGACAAGGCCGACTTCTCGTGGCTCCCTCTGGTGCTAGAAGATTCTTTTTTCTTCCTCCTTCTGGTTTTCGTTCGGCCTTTTGTTTCGGTTGGCTGGCCGGACACCTCCGTCATTACTGTCTCTGGCGGTCGCTGAGATTCTACTGGGTACAAATGTGATATGGATACTTTTTTAATAAACAACAACAACACACACACCCCCACACACAGAGAAGTAGAGCAATAGCATCGTCTAAAGGGCAGTCGAGCCCCTCTAATTCTATATTTGTGAATTTCGCCAACTGTAAGGATAAAGAAAACGTTCTAGCTGAACGCCAAAATCTGAAAGAAAGTGTGCCAGAAATCGTCGTCTCGGGAGACTTTTCTCCGTGCTACCCACCCTGTAGCCTAGCAATAAATTAACTGCAATATGGTTGTAACTTGACCCTGACCTTTCGACGTGAGCTGCTGGGCGCGCACGGTGGCCGCAGGGTCCGTGTCGGGCTTCACATCTTGCATAATGTCACGTGATACCTCGGGCGCCATCTTGTGCCTGTTGACGAGGTGCATGCGCATGTTGCCGCGGGTCGTGGAGCGGTAGGTGCACTGCGGGCAAGCGAACGGCCTCTCGCCGGTGTGCGTGCGAATGTGCATATGCAGCTGCGTCCTGAAAAACGGTCACGTTAACAACTAAATCACCGCCACACGACTCAAAGACCAAAATCTCCGTTACTCCTGCCATGAAGCTACCAACTCCATTATTACCACGTGCATTCTCTTCTACTGCCGCCTGTATCATTATAGCTATACTTATACTGCCCCACCTTGCTTAAAACAACACTGAAAACACACATACACAGATGACATAACTGTAAGTAATTAGCAGTACCATCCTTTGTTTTACATACACAATTCAGTTCTAAGGCTATAGAATGCCTTCTAGTCATACGATTTCGTACTTTTTGGTAGAATACAGTTCATATTTAAAATCAGAAATCACCAAACAAAAGTGACATTATATATGTGCTGTACGCTGCACATTTAATATTTCACTGTTTGAAGCCTTAAAACGAGGCATTGAGGTTAGATGCCTATAAATATAAATCGCAGTTTGCATTAGAACTTCCTCTCTCTGTGTTTATGATGTGTTCTACAGTAAAGATTTACAGTACCGGTTTCAATCTGTGTACGTGACGTGTTTACAGTCAAGATTAACAGTTCCGTTTCAATCTAGTCTCACGGCACACGTGCTTTTCTCATACACGTGAGCTAACTCTTCAAGCTACTCCTGATGAAATGTGTCTTTTTCGACGGGCTCTAAAGTTTTTTGGTGCTATATCTAGCTGAAATGTGCTCATCATTAAAAACAAAATCCTATTAAAAGATTCAAAATGTGAGCTATAGTTTTATAAAACTATTATCTTGTAGATGGGTTTATTTTTGTCACATTCTCCCATCGACTCTCTATATAGGAATAATTTTCCTTCAGTGAAATGTCTTTTTTTCAGTTTTGTGTTATAGTTTTGCTTCGAGAGATTTGACTTATACTTAATGTTCTTATAAATCTTAAGTCTGGGTTTAGATACATGTTGTCCTGCTGCTTTTATAGCGCAGAATGAAGTGCCCTCCCTCAACATATATATATATATATTTTGTATGGTACTTATTTAATTTTTTTAGTACAATAGTAGTGGAAACTTGGATGTGGTTTTGTATCTGTATCAGTCCCATTACGTTTTGGCTTGACTACAGATATACTTCTAAGGAGATTCAAAAGCAACTCGCATAAAAGAATACGGAAATGTAAGTAATGCTTAACTAAGTCATGAATCGTGTTAATAATGGGTTTTTATTTAACCTTTCAATTTAAGGTTTAAACATATAAGGATCTTTCTTTAATCTATCCAGAATTCAACGGACAGAAAAGCAAACTCAATAAATATTGTATTTAAAGGCAAACTGTTAGGAGAGTCATTTAAGGTAATTTACACTACACAAATCTTCTCAGTCTACAACAATAAATCAAGCACCAAGTTTGACAGGTTGAAATGGAAATAACTGGACAAAATTCTTTCCATGCGAACGTTCTTTAAACATAAATTACAGTGAATTAGCCTTGATGTTAGCTGTACAAGACAAATTTTATGAATTATCTCTTCGTTCACTGTCTAGAAAGCTCGAAATGGCTACTTGGAACTACTCCATCAAAACTTGTGAGTCCACATTTATTCGAAGATAAGCTGTTATGGTCTTAGTTCTCGAAGTAAACTGAGTGCAAAACAGTACTTTTTACATAATATTGTTTTCTGAAAACGATCCTCAGATGCCCATCAAATACTACTTCTTGCTTAGTTCACAGCTGGGGTACTTTCTAACATCAAACCTTTTGCAGTTTCGAATTGTTGTGATGGAGCCTTGTAAATACACAAGAAAAATCTTAAACCGTCTCTTCGCTTAATGAGCTAATACTCGTCTCTGATCAATAGTTGCACTGAATGTTTAGTAGTTACTGTCTCTTACTCAAGTGTTTTTGCTGTAAATTATGTTTTACTCATTTCATAATTTTATTAGCGCTAGAATGCATCATATAATTAAAAAACGAATTATATAGCTATACAATGTATGTATTCTATAATTATAAAATGAATTGTATAAGTATAGAATGCATTCTATATTTATAAAACAAATTGTATTGCTGCAAAGAAAAAAAAATTAAAATTCCCCTCTTGGTGCCCCTTATGAACATGGCCATAAAAAAACAGCTGCGTGCAGGAGGCGATCGTCTTACTTGGTTTTGAACGTCTTCTCGCATTTATCGCACGAGTGCTTTTTCTCCTTGTTGTGGCGGTGGAAGACATGGCTGTGCAGGCACGTGCGCGTCTGAAAGCCCTTGCCGCACATTTCGCACACGAACGGCGTCTTCTCCTCGTGCGCACGCTTGTGGTCCTGCGCAGAGTACACTTTGTTGTCACTGGTCTGATTCCCATTCTCCCACCCCAACACACACAACATGTCGCACAGGACCAATAATTACAGAGCAAGAGATTGACAATAGTGATGGGCCCCGTATTATGAAGCGATGATTTGTTGTCCAGAAGAAAATGAAGGGCAAGCGTTTCGTCTCTGTAATTATAAAACGGCGTTCTGACTTCGGGGATGTTGTTTATCCCCTAGGACTAGAGTTAAAAAGAAGTGGTAAAGATTCCCTGGGGTAAAGTAAATAAATCAACATTCATGTTGTCTGGATAGCATGTCTAACCACGGAGACAAGAAATTTGTACTCATTCATTTCCCAATTTCACCCCGGGACGTATAATTACCCTCGCTTCGTGAATACTGTCCCTATACAGCTTTCAACACTTCTGCATAATCCCCTTACCAAACTAATGTTTTTATATTTGCCGAGTGTTACCACAATATTTCTTAATATGCTCTACAGTTTTCGTCTGGACAAGCCTGCCCCGTGAGTGTGTAGGTATGTGAGTGCGTAAGTGAAAGAGAGAGTGTGTGTGTGTGTGTGTGTGTGTGTGTGTGTGTGTGTGAAAGAGAGATGTTTTAGGTAAAGCGATGTTTTAATGATAGTGTCGGTGGACACAATTATTTCATGAAAAGGGTTAATAAAGATGCATATTTTGTGTTGTGTGTGTGTGTGTGTGTGTGTGTGTGAGCACGCGTGAATACAAGAGAAATTATGTTGCATATAGGTGCAATGGATGAATTAGCAAGGATGGAAGTGTGCGATTTGTGACTTTTGAGCAAGTGGTGGCTATCATTAAAACCTGTTCCTCGTGCGATGTTACTAGAACGAATAAACGTTTGAGTCCAGTTACGAAGATCATCAACGCATGGGTATTTAGCTAGACCAGCTATGACCAAAGCTGTGATAGTATTGTAACACCTGTGACCTGACTAATGATTACTTCTCGGGACTGACCTTGAGCTGAAATTTGGTAAAAAGTTCCTTTCCACACACGTCACACTTGTACACACTCCATCCTTTTGGTAAAGGCACTCCATGTTTGAAGTATTTGTGGTAGTGAAGGTAGTATGTATGGCCATCACGACTCTTATAGCCACAGATGTCGCACACCTGCAACAAATAGGCAGCTCAAATACCGAGTGAAAGAAACATGGATAAAATGATGACAAGGACAATGCCAAGAACGACAACTTAACCTTAAAGCCCAACCCGATTGCTGAGCAAAAATCGCTGGAAACAGAGCACAAAGTAGCACAAAAACATGTTCCGGTGGTCTTTCATGACAGAGAGGCATGAAAGATTTTATATTAATATTTTTCTCTAAAGCACACCTGGATTTGTTGAGAAAACAGGAGAGTACTTTTTTCCCCCGCCTTCCTAGTTGCAGGTGAGAATGCCGATGTTTGAAGGCTTATATCTTTAAAATTAAGGATCATTATGTACTCATATTTTGGGAATTATTATTTTAAAACGAACTTAACCCGATCATAAAGAAATAATGTTGCGGTCGGCTTGACCTTTAACTATATAAAGATAATAAAGGATTTTATCTGCTAAGTTCGTATCTATTTTAAGTCAGCAGTTTTTTTTTTTTACTAGCTACCAACGTGCCAAAATACTACAGAGGGGTAGAGAGTGTGTGCATAGCCGGCGCTAGGGTAGGGTAGCAGGGCGACCGCCCAAGGTCCCGCGCCTGATGGGGGCCCCGCGCTAGCAAGTTCACCCTCGGGATGAGACAGTCCGTAATTTTCTTGAAATTCTAAAAAAAAAAAAAAAAAATAAAGTAAAATATCTTGCATCCAACAATATGGCGTTGAGGGGCACAAGAGAGAGGCTTGGAGACCCCCAAAATGGTCCTTTTCTGGGCTTAATGGAAATGCTACCAAAGCATGATCCCACAATGAAAGAACATAGTCACAGAATCAAAAACGAAGAAATATTTGACCACTACTTGGGCCATCAGATTCAAGACGAGTTGATTCAACTAATGTCATCAGAAGCTCAGAAGAAGATATTAGAGAAGGTACAAAAAGCAAAGTATTTTCTTACTCTTGACTGTACTCCCGACGTGAGTGATAAAGAACAATTAAATGAGTTTAGTGCTGCGATTTGTCGATGTGAGTGACAAGGATGTAGAAGTGTCAGAACACTTCATCAAATTTTTACATGCCGAAGATTCCACTGGCAAAGGGTTGAGAGACACTCTGCTTGAAGCACTTCCAAAACATGGGCAACAAATCGAAGACTGCAGAGGTCAAGGCTTTGATAATGGAGCAAACATGAAAGGCAAGCATCAAGGTGTTCAAGCTCGAATACTGCAAATAAGTCGCCGTGCTTTTTATATGCCCTGTCCTTTTCCACAACCTTAATGCGAAATGCAATACTCAAACCTTGACTTTCTTCGGTGTGTTACAGAAAATATACGGTGTCTTTGCAAGTTGCTATGGCAGGTGGAAGATATTAAAAGAAAATGTCCCGTTTCTTACACCAAAAGCGTTGTCAGCAACAAGATGGGAATGTCCCATGGAGAGCGTGAAAGCCGTAAGCTATCAAAACGGCTGAAATTCAAAATGCGTTGCTACTCGTTTCTGAGACGGACAATGATCCAAAAGTGACAAGTGAAGCTGGTTGCCTTGCAAACTACGAGCTGTGGAATTTTGAATTTCTGGTTGCCGTCGTTGTGTGGCATGACATCCTGTTTGCCGTCAACACCGTCAGAAACCTTGCAGTCGTCACATATGCAACTCGATGTAGCCATTAAACGCGTTCAGTCTCTTATAAATTTCTTCATCAAGTATAGAGACAATGGATTTATGTCAGCAATAATCACCGCAAAAGAAACAGCATCATCAATTATTATCGAACCTGTATTTCAAGAGCGCCGCCTTAGGCGAAGGAAGAGGTGATTTGAATATGAAGTCATGGATGAACCACAAGAGACCTGAAGAATCTTTTAAGGTTGGGTATTTCTTGTGGATCGTCGATCAAGCATTGGGATTTCTGAAGAAACGTTTTTTAGCAACTAGAGCACTATGCCGGAATATTAGGCTTCCTTTACAATGTTTCACAACTACGCACAATCACAATGAATGAATTGAGCAAACATTGCAAGGATTTGGATTGAGAAACGGCGATTTCCGGGATTTGCTTCCAAAGGCCCCGCAATTCTATTTGCCCAAGGCCCCGCACCCCACTAGCGCCGGCTCTGGTGTGTGCTACAAAAATTTTGTAATGGCCATGATCCTTTCCGTTTTATAGCTATCGACACCGGCATAGAAAATGTTGTTTTTGACCCCATTTTACTACAACCCTATAGCCTTACTACCACTACCATTTACCCATCTATCGACGTTGTAAGATTGCCGTCACAGAATTTAATTCAAGTTAAGGTCAATATAATGTAAAGAACAAAATGTCATCTGAAAGTTAGAGATCTTCTCTTATAGCTGAGTCGTTCCCGTCATATTTGGATCTACCACCACATATTTCTACTTACAAAGAGATAGCTACTACTCCAATAGAAACAAGAATATAAATATATATTTTTAGCATAAATGATGTCAACAAGTAGCAGCAGGAATCTTTCCTTTGATCAGTCCCCGGCTGGTGATATACTGTTGTATAACCTCACTCATCCTCTTTATGTGATTTCTTCAAGAGCTACAGTTAGAGTTATCGACTGCTTTCTCCAGCAGGATCATCTCCCCTTTTTTTACCGTGGGATCGCTGTCATTCCCATCACGTCTGCGTACAGAGATGTTGTCGAGGACTTCCTCTTCCGGGATTTTGTGGGTGGTCAAGACGTGCGAGATGCAGCGGCGGGGCACCATGAACTCGTTGCTGCACAGCCGACACTGGTAGTGACGCTTGTCCCCCTCAGGTAGGTCCAGGGCGCAGACACTCAGCTGAATGACCAGGTGAGTTAGACTGTCGTTCTTGATCCACCGGGCGCGCCGGCCCTCCTTGTAGGGTAGCTGACAACGTGAGAAACATAGGGATTGTAGCAGGGTTTAGGGACCAGTTTACAAGGCATTTGACAGTGCAAGAAATTGATAAAAATCAACTAACTATGATATGATTTACAAAGCTCGTAAAAAATCTGATGTCCACACTTTCGGGTAAATCAAAAAGGGCAAAACAGTATTTATTTCTGTAACTTATTACCGTAAGTTTGCTATGAGAGAAATTTAAAGGTACTGATGTATCAATAATTCAAATAAGCTAAGGATGTATTTACTACTAATGATGATCATAATTATTATTACGTTATTTTTATTTAAAATCATCATAACCATCTGAGAAAAGCTCTCCAGATCTTGGTAATATATAACATACAGCATATAAATTTCAATACATTTAAACACTTCTTTTAACATAAGGGGGAACAAAGCCCTCAAATCTGGCTACTGTGCAGCAAAACAATGGAACTCCCTCCCTTTCCATATCCACCACCTTCCTGCAATTGAATCCTTCAAATCTGCACTGAAAATGCACCTCTTCCTTGAGCATTACTCCTAACACAGTCCACACAATGGTAGTCCTTCTTACCCTCCCCCCTTCCGCTCTTGATACTTTTCTACCCTTCTCTGCAGAATCACTATATTCTCTGTTCCTGTTACTTGGTGACTTTTTGTGTTTTCTATCTTTGTTTTCTGTTTGTCGTCAGTACTGTCGTTTATTCTTCCGTCCCTTGTGTTCTATCCATTTAGTTCATGTCTCTTCCCTGTTTTAAGCGCTAAGAGCATGCTCTCTATCAGTGTGAATATGCGCTAGAAAATATCTTCATTTATTATTATTATTATTAAATCTCAAAGAACCGTTACAATCAATCCTTTATCCTTCGACTGACCTTCGCCCGCCGACCAGAAGTCGTCTGGTGGGACTGCAGCTCCGCGTGTTTTTGCCGCTCGCTCTCTTTCGTGGGAGTTCCTGCTTGAATCACCGCCTCGCCGGCAGAAGGCGCGCCGGCCACCCCTGAGTCCTCCTCTTCGTCTTCTTCCTCCGTCTCCTCTCTCATCATTTTCTCCAGCTCGGCAAGCTCCATCTTGGCGCGTTTCTTGGGGGGAGCTCGAACCCTCACCCCCCCACTGCCACGAGAGAAAAAAACTCATACATGATATATATGTGTGCGCTTTCTCGCAAGCACACATGCTTCATAACTAGTGTGCTCTTAACTCGTACAGGCTCTCAGAATGTTCACAACATGTAACGTTTATATTCCAGATTTTTTTTTCATTTTCTTTTATTTTCAAGCACTTTATAAAGCAATCTATGGGTATTATCACTGTTGATCTCTCTCTTCTGCCTTTCCTCCCTTTCTCGCTCTCTTATTCACTGAATTCCCTTGTTTCAGCCTCCCCTCCTCGTTCTCCCTCTTAAGAAGGAAAAACTCTTCAAGGAAAATAATTTCCTCCTGTCCTTCTCTAAAAAAACACGTGCACATTGCCTGACCTTGATTTGGCTTTTTTCCTCCGTTTCGGGGCAGCCGCAGGAGCAACAGATGAGCCTGCTTGTCCACCATCCCCACCGCTGTGCGACATGGTCATATCACCAGCAGGTGGCACTTGAAGCGAGACCAGCCTTGTGGCAGCCCGCTCGCTCGACGCCATTGTCTCCATGTTCTTTCCTGGGTTGACGCCAGTGCCCACCTCCTGGCCGCCATACTTTCCGCTTTCAGCCACTGCCGCTGCCGCAGCCGCTTGTTCCGCCAGAAGCTGGTTGACTCGCTGCGACTCCGAGACTACTGACTGGATCAGACGCTTGCGGTAACCCTTCGGCGTCGTCTGCTGCGGTGGCATTGTCGTCGCGATAAGAGAAACGGTTGACGGCACGGCCGAGGTCGACAAGTCAGCAGACGACGTTGCTGGCAAGAACAGGTTTGGCAGTGCCAAGGGATTCTGAATATCTTGTCTCTCGTGAGGGTTCGGAGACGCGGTCGCCAGGAGGTTGACAGACGACGATGAGACATTCTTAAACCCCTCCGAACTCAGAACGTCCGCTATGCGCCCTTTTAGCGTCCTTCCACGATGTTTGATCATCTGAGTCTGTTGGCCCAGATCCTCATCCGATTTGAGGACCGCAACGGAACTGCTTGTTTCCATTTTGGGCTTGAAAAGGCTGGAGGGTGCAGATTTACCATTTTCTTTGCTCAAAGGCTGTGAAAAAGGAGTGACCAGAACTTTGGCAGGGGTCCTAGCAGCAGCCCTGGTCCCGTAAGAATGATGTATGGTGCGAGCTGTTTGTCCGGGGAGTGGAGATGGGTAGGTCATGTCTTTATCTAACGAAACGCACGACGTCTGCTTCTTGCGTGATTTGATGACAGATCGTGACGCGCTACTGTCGGCCTGCACGGCGCTGGTGGCCGAGCCGCACCCCTCCACCAGCCGTGAACTGACGAGGTCGCTAGCTGTCCCTGATCTTGACCTGCAGGCCTCCGACGCCAGCTGCTTCTTGTGATGAGGGTTGGTTATAGTCGCGCTGGCGATAGTGGTGGTGTTAGCTGTGGCAGCGACTACTGACGTTGACTTTAAGTGTGCCGCCGTTTCTGGAGTGTTTGTGACTGGCGAGTGGAGGTCTCCTGCTTTTCCACTCGTTCTCACACTGACCGTTCCTTTGGCGTTTAGGCTCAACGTGCCCAACCCACCTACCCATAAGGCGCTGGAGGCAGACCTTCTCTCTCCTGACAACCCGGAAGAGGCAGGGTTGCTCTCCGTCTGACAGGCCACATTTGAGTAAGTGGACACGGCATGACAAGCGTCTGTGACCACCCCCACATCCTGAGTGGGCGGGACTTCGCGAGGTACAGGGAGGTTAGCGGAACACGCTTGGTCCCGCCTGTCCACGTGCTGTTCCAGCAAGAGCAGTTCAGGGATGTTCAGATCAGTATCGCTGTTTAGATTCGCTGTCCAGATCATTTCTTCCGATGCTTTCTTGAGGGTCTCCATCTGATTGACAAGAGAACAAGCGAAAATCTTCACCACGTCAAAACTCCATTAACACTGAACAGACATTAAATCTACTGCTACTATACTTTTATCAGAAGGCATGGTACATCGCGTATTGTGAAATTGGAAGGATATTCGGCCATCAAACTATCGTCAGAGACAGTTGGCTCTCGATGATGATATAATGCCATGACACCATTTAGCACTTTCTCGTACATTTCCTCATTCTAAAAGGCATTCTTAACCGGACACATCATGTGGCTGTGCCACTCAGATTTTTAAAATGGCTTTGTTAAAAATGTTGTCAGATATGTCACACTGAGGACTGTATATAGAATTAACTGCCGGTTGTCTGTTGAAACTCAACTGTTATCTTCTCGCGAAGTCGTAAGGTGTACGGTTTCAGCGACCCCTTAGAAAACCAACATTCGGAACAACAATATATGTTTCTTTTCGGCAAAAATCTAAACAAAACAATAAAACCGAAACCAAATCAAAATCGCCGACACCCACTCTTCCTTCGAGCTAATGAACCGAACAACCAAGACCTTAAAGATGTTAAGATTTTGGACCTCCGTCAATGCGAGAGCTCGTATCGTCTGATTTTCTTCTGTGTGTTAATAGAAAAAGTATAAGCTAATTTGCGCAAAAGCCTCATTCTAGCAATTAACGAGGGAAAAATCTTCTGTCAGCAGTCCATTCTATACATGGTCCTTGGACACACATATTCGGTAATGTATGTCCAGATAAGATGGTCGCTATCGATGCCAACAAACACTCACATGCAGACAACGTGCCATAACGTGCAAGTCACGGGCGTTTTTGACTGACAGCGCCACGCGCCCGAGGTAGATGAAATCGATGAAGGCATTGAGGGAAGGGGCCGGGATGTCGGCCTTGAACTGGACGGTCAAGGTTCGGCCGCCCCTCTTGCCCATGTTGGTCTGACTTAGCACGCCACACAGATAGGCACTGGCCGAGCAGATGATCGCCTTGTGCACCTGTAACATCATAAAACACCTGTAACCTGCTATAACGTGAAGGTAAAAAAAGTAAAGCGTGCCATAGCCTGCTGCCTGCGCGCGTTAAGTGGTTCACCATATCTAGGGCAAAACACGCCTTCTCCTTCCGCTGTCTTCGTCTTCCTTCATAAATCAGTTCCCCATGCTTACTTGGTTGGTTAGGAATGTACGTGCGCGAGAGAGACACAAGTGTAGTGTACCTTGATGGAGTGAAGGTTGGTGGCCATGACTGCGTCACAGAACTGGTACTGTTTCATCATCTCGTACAGCCGTTCGCGTGATGACGTTAACGTGTCGGCGGAGACCAGGGACTCATGTGGGGCAAAAAGCGTCTCCACCGCCTGTTTAACAGAAACGAGTAAAACACAACGCCTTTTTAAAAATCACGAGTACAACACAACGCCTGTTTAACAGCCAAGAATAAAAACACCGCCTGTTAAAGTCACGAATGAAAAAAAAACCAGCTTTTTAGCAGTCACGAGTCACAAACGACGCCTGTTTAATAGTCACGGATAAAAAAAATAACGCATGTTTAACAGTTAGGAACGATAGACACTGTTTTACATTCATGCATCAGAGACATCACCATCTCTGCACAAAGCATCGATCTAAACAAATAGACAAAAAAATTTTTTTTTTTAATCAAGCGACCTACTTTCGCGTGAGACCGTGATGTAACTCAGGAAGAACCAGACATTTATACGTACGAAGATAAAAATTTTGTTATAGATCTTGAAATTTGATGCAAATGAGTAAAGCCACCACTAGAAGCTAGAAAGCTCTTACCTTGTAGACTCCTGTGGAGCTCAGCAGAGGACGATGAACACCAAGATCTGAGTATGGCGTCGTCAGTTCACGCCTGAGTCTGCTAGTCTCACTTGCCTGATGAAAAATTAATTAAAAGACTACCCATGACTTAGCAACACAGCCTGGCGGTTCTCTACATCTGTTATTAGCGTACACTAGTCAGTAATCATAAACCTGACCATAAGCGACATTGCAATTACGCACACAGTACAAGCATCTCCAATTCTTGCGAAATGTACACAGTTTCTTTTCTGTGAAATGTACATAGCTCTTCCGATTCCCTGCAACCGCTCCCTGACCTCATAATCATTTTATCTGGGGATGAAACGTGAAGATCCTCCCCTAACCTTTTTTAAGTCCTTAGGTAGAGAAATGTTAGAGATCTTATTTTTCTCGGAGCCAGCTGCATGTGAGGGGCGGAGCGGTGACCATATCCTCTCTCGCTACCTTATCTTCCCCCCAATCCTCTAACAATGCATGTCTTGTGACTGACAATGTGATTGACGGTAGTAAAGTAAAAAGGAAACAAAATATATGAAAGAGGAGCGAAGCGAGGAAGGGTGGGGAGAGGAAAAAAAAACGAAGAAAGAAACCTGCTGGCGAGAGAAATCCGAAGACGAAATCATTCTGGAGGAACAATTCCCCACGTTTGATTCCTGCGCTCCCATCATGGCCATGGCATCACGGGATGCGGCGAGCGATAAAAAGTTAACGGGTGTGCTGGTGGTCTTGTTGGCGCCACCGACGGTTCTCATGTCCGCCGTCTGTGCGGACACCAGCCCCTGGCGTTTGCTGCCGGAGCCCAGCAGACGAGATGACGTTGAGTAGCTCCTTGAACTGCCTTTGGTGACGGTGTTTGCTGCCACGGTAAGGTCTGGGTAGCCATGAAATCGTAACAACAAAGTGTTTCAAGATGTAGAAAAAACGTTTCCTTTTTACTCCAATTTATTTATTTACAGCTTGGAGTCTCTAGACAATTTGTTTATGCAGAAGATTAACGAATGCCTTACGTCGAAGAAGCAATAAGGTTAAGATAGTACTAAAAAGTTTAAGGCAGCAGAATATAATGATTGCAGGGGTAGTGTAGGAATGTGACGACAGCACTGACTTCTAAATAAGATGACAAAAAGTGAAAAGATTAAGATCAGACCAACGCAAACAGCAAACCCACCACTAACATCGGTGCGGGTGGCAGTGCCGAGAGGCCCAAGGGCCTCCAGCGCCCGCTGAAGGTCGCGAGGGCGGTGGATGACGTCACGCACGTGCGGAGGGTCCTCGCGCGTGGCGCTGGAGCGGACGAGTGACGCCATGTCCACCAGGTCGCGCGCACTGCCCATGCCGATGACCGCCAGGTCCTGGGGGTGCAGGCCCAAGCTGGCGCCGCCCCCACGCCCCGCTCCGTCCGCGTGCTGGCCCCCAACCACTTCCTGCGCCATCTGTCGGGCGGCGGCCCGCCAATCAAAACACAAAGCACTAGACGACGTTCTCCCTACGGTTGCGTTCAGTTCTTGTAGAGTGTTACTTTAACTTGCGAATCGTTACTTTTGCATGTTCTTACTCGAAGACATGCGAGACATGCTATAAGACATACAATTTATCCCGCCTTTGCAGTTTTTACAACGTGGTCCCTTCCTGCCACCCCTTTTCCTTTCCCCAATACTATATAATTATTACAAAGTATGTAATATAATTATTATTGTTTTCAGTATATAAATATAGGAATGTTAGCACTGTTAGCACGCGGTATAAACGAAGCATCAGTTTGACTCAGCTTTACAATCAATGATTAATCATCTTCATTGTTGTTCATCAAAATAAATATAAAATAAAGAAACACATAGGCAAATATTCGTAACGTGTCAAATCTGCGACTGTGAGTGGCGAACACGCGGAGAGAAGAATGAATCTAGAATTTAGGCATGTCCAAGTTACTTCCCTTAGACAGCATACCACCAGATTTTGCAAGTTTGAGAACTGTCCGCCTATACTGTCAGTAGCACACACTTGTACTTCGCATTCACACGCCGCCTTTTCGAACGTTTGAATACTTCTAGTTTTATATGAGATTATTTCAATCGTTTATTTTTCGCAGATTCGTGCGGGTTAACTGAAAGATATTTTTTTCTTTTTTCTATTTTTTGTAATTGCCTGTAATGGTTGTAAACACTCCCGATATAAGCGCTTCTTGTGGCATTCCAGGAAAAGTAATCTCCAGCGTTGAAAAATTGCCCCTCTTTACACATGAATCAATCAGTTTTTAGTAAAGCAATCGGCCAGTGCTTTTTGCCACCTTGATCAAACTATCTCCTTTTCTTACCACCAAAAGCGCTCTAATGCAGCGCATTGCATACGCGAAGAAAGTCACAAAGATGAACTCACCACTGCCCGATCAAGATCCCGCTGACTGTACGGACTGAGATCGTGCGGCAAGGTGGTGGGGTCAAGGGCGTAGGATGAGGACGACAGATCTGTAGTGGCTCCGCGCTGTGAGGGCGAGACATTCT
Organism: Marisa cornuarietis; assembly: GCA_004794655.1. Taxonomy (NCBI): domain Eukaryota; kingdom Metazoa; phylum Mollusca; class Gastropoda; order Architaenioglossa; family Ampullariidae; genus Marisa; species Marisa cornuarietis. Next base: position 6,921,585 of record SMMW01000585.1, read on the forward strand.
GACCCACGCTGAGGTCCAGTTCTCTCTGCAGTCCGACTATGTCCCGGTGCAGTTTGGCCAGTTCTCTGGCAGCCAAGAGGTCATCTTAGTGCTGTTGGTTTTTCACTAATCATACCTCACACCCCAAGGCCATCCTGGGGCTCAAATGAGAGTGGACAGCCAGGTAAAAGCATACAAAGGAAGGCTGATGTCAAGGGTGCATAGAGAAATATGCACGTGTTGAAATAGTGGGTGGTAGGTACACAACCAGGCAGACAGCATTTCTGACTTTTTGATTAGACAGTGAGCATTTTAAGAGTTTCTTCCAAAGGTAGTTTTGTTATTTCTTTAGGGATTTCTTTAAACGACTGTAGCTGTGCGAAGAAATATATACATCAGCTTCTAAATAAAGTATATTTAATTTAACTAGTAAAATTAAGAATCATTCATAAAGGCAAAGGCCGGCTCATCTATCACCAGCTCACACGCGCAAGCGCGTGCTGAAGACAATGACTGCACGAAGATGCAGCAGTTGTGTACCTGCTTCCATGACTTGACAGATAGTCCACAGCGGAGGTGCGCTGGCCGCCGTCCACAAGATCCTTGGGCAGGATGCTGGCTTCCAAGTGCCTTCGCTCAAACTCGGATTGCATTCCGACATCCAGGTCAACCTTCACAATAAATCATCAGTTTCCAGGATGAACGTAACATCAATAAAAGAACCCTACTGTTTCTGGCGAGTTTTGTGTTTTGCCCATCACGCGGGATCGCGGGACCACTAGCAACGAGAATAACCGACATTTTGATTTACAAACTGAAAAATGAAGGGGAGAGAAAGCATCTCTTCGCTGCCACATGTAAACTAAGCATGGCCCCTGTTGCTCGACATGTCTTTGCTCAAAATGTTCGCTTGACTACTCATTGTTTCCAGAGTTGCAGTAGTAAAACAGTAAACAGTAAAGCAGAATAATCAGTGAATTTACTGAAAAAAGAAGATTAAAATGTGCAAATGGCAGAAAAGGGAAGAGGAGAAAGAAAGATGCCCGGGATCAAGCCAAGATAGCCATCAGAGCCTAATAACTGGAAAGGGTAAAAGAATAAACAGAAAGTACGGTAGTCGTCAGTTTGAAAGCAGCATCAACATTCATTCTGTTGGCACTGATCATGAGAACCAGATATGTGCCCTACCTGTCCAGAGTGGTATTCCGTTTGTCCACCAAGTCCCCGGTCGCTGGCCTGCCCCCCGTGGTAGCCGCTGGCCTGCTGTCCTCCCATGCGCTCGCCTTGGGTCCCGTTATGATATTCTTGCCCGCCGAGGCCGGTGAGCCTGTCCGACTGGCCCACATGGTACTCCAGCTGGGCGTGACGCTCCTGCTGCTGGACTGAGTGGTAGTCGCTATGTACCATCCTGTCTGGAGGCTGTCCAATGTGGTACTCCGCCTGGGCGAGCCTGTCGGAGGTCTGACCGGCATGTCCGTACTCACCCTGCACCAGTCGTTCCTGCTGTTGGGCCGAAGAGGAGGAGGACGACGCGGAAGAAGAGGAAGCGTGGTGGTAAACCTCCACCGCCAGGTGGCGCTCGCCTTGTCCGCCGCCCACGTGATCGTGGTAGTCGGACTGGCTGGCGGTGGCATGCCGGCTCCCCTCGGTCTGGCCAACAGGGTGATATCCTTCTTGGCCCAGCCGCTCACTCTGGCTTCCGTGATACTCGCCCGGAGCAAGCCGCACCGATAGCACGTCCACCGTCGCCTGTGACGTGTGCAGGCCGATGTGGTCGGTGTACATGGAGGCGTGGCCCCCAGGTGACACGGGAGAAAAGTGCCCCGGCAGCTCCGTGCTGTTGTTACTGGCGTTGGTGGTGCTGTTCAGTCCCGACGTGGAGGCTGCAGCAGCCGCCGCGGCCGCCCAAGCGTGATACTGACTGCTCAGGCTGGTGCTGCTGGTCTGGTAGCCACTGCCATCGCCTAAAGACTGAGCGAGAGAGAAGGGACTGGAGTCGCCCTCGCTGTCCATCTTGACGTCACTGACGAGCACGGCGTTCAGCCACCTGCAGGAGCCAGGACACTTTCGTCCAAAGCGGAAAGCATGTCTGTACAGTCGAGGCACAGGAAAAATTCGGTTTCACATCAGGAGTGGATGAGGTCATCTGACATAAAGTACAGTAATTGCCGGTAATAGCTAATGTCGTCGAGGGAGTTGTGCCGGGTCAAATAGCCGCTCTCTGTGACACCACGTGTTTTTGGCTTCCATCTGAAGAAGAATTGTATTACATGGGTAGACATTTGGTATTTTGACATTAGGTTGTCACTTGTCCATCGTCAGAATGCGATAACAAAAATCCCGACATGTTTCGGTTCATTTATGCGAGACGGAGAAAGGTGGTCAAGTCACCGACAAGATGAATATTGTAGAGAACACAACGGTGACGTCGTCAACGTGAGGAGGACAGAAAAATAAGCAAGAAACCCCTCACCTGCACAGATGCCAAGTCTTTGCTTAATTTTTTTATTTGTACACATATATTAGCGATTGCAAGTGATTTGTGTGCGACGTTCTCTTAATCAAAATAAATGATAAATGAAAAAACACATGGCTCATCCCCTTCCAAGATTACCCTCATCTGACACACAGTTTGTGACAGTCGGTGTGTTTACTGTTGTGGGTCTCTCTCTCTCTCTCTCACACACACACACATTCCCTGTCCAACAGATTGAAACATACTTAAGTTTGATTTTCATTCCCAAGACACACTGCTGTCGCCTCGGGCGACATGTTGTCTTTTGCATCTTCGCCCCATAAAGAATTATGAGAATTATTACTTTGTGGATTATTTTCTGCTTAGACCTCTGGATTTAAAACACACACACACACACACACATTCCTGTCAAACAGATTTACATATTTGTGATTTTTCCTTTCCGCACTGCCCTTGTTGACGTGATGTCTTGTGAAGCACATCCAGCTCGCCTCCGTGTGAGGAAATGCGCGATACAAATCATATTATTACTGCTATTACCGAGTCATACTGTTGTCACCCCGAGCGAAATGTTGTCTTTTGCATCCTTTCCATATAAAGAATTATTATAGAATATAATATATAATATTTATTAATTTTCTTTTTGCTTAAGCTTGGATTTAACACACACATTCTCACACACCAGTGTAAGCGTCGATGATAAAAATGGACGAAGACTCTCGTTTTGCTCTTCTACGTTCCTCCAACACCCACATGAACATGTGTACCTACTGTTATCCTTATAAAATAAAGAATATGTCGCCTCACTCACCTCTTTTAAACAGAACATTCATAACTGAACATAAAGATTGGGAACACGTACATACGCTCGAGGAAATGATTGTGCACAGCGGAACGTTTATCGTTTTTTTTCTTTTTTTTTCATTTTATCAGAAATGACACATTTCTTTAAACTGCACAATCATTTGAGTTCTTTGATGTTTCTTTCTCTTTCTCTTTAGTAACAGTTTTCTCCCATTTTACCAGGTCGAAGGTCGAGGACTGGATTTACGAAAGCTTTTTATACATGGATTTTGTTTTCATATTAGCGGATGTGTATTTTTATGTTTTCCTGCAGTGTATCTTGTGTTGTAAAAGTCCTTTATAAAACTCATTTCTTAAGTAACGAAAATATCTGGATACACAGCATTGAGTCAAAATAATGTGGAGGCATCATTATCACTTTCTTTTTCAAGAACAACCCCGTATATTTATCATGTTCTTTCTTCGTGTTGCGTGTGATTATACGAGGTGCAAAACGTTGTTTATTAAGACGTAATTTAAATCGTGCAATATTTCAGATAAATCCTTTTCATATTTCCAATCTGGTTACATTTCTACTATATCGATTCCACATCAAGACCATCAAATTCGACCTGATCGATGACGATTTGTTTACCCCGCATCCCCAGACCGTCTATGCTCTGTTCTTCAAAATGTTTACTGACTTGTTAGTAAATCTCGAAGTCGCACACAATCGGTCAACCTTAATGCATTCAATATAAGCATAATTATTTAATATAGATGGAAACAGTTACATTTAACTCTGCTTTTTAAACTACTTTAAGTCGCAAAAAGGCAGTTGCAAAACCGTCACTAAATATTTCAATCTCCACCCCTCACCTTCCAACATAAAGCTACCATGCCTCTAGTTATGCTGACCGCTGAATACGATAAATACCTTCAGGACGTGCTATTAAGAGATCAGACACTAGTAAAATGTCTCTGAAATATCAAAAGCTTACTGAATTTCTTTCTTTATTTATCTAGCTTCGCATATTTAGAAATACTGCGCGATACGTAAACAGTCGAGACAGGCCATTTTCACAACTGGGTTCGACAGTTATTCTCCGTTCCAATATGGCTTCCACAAGAAACTAACCATAAAAGTTGGAAAGTAAAACACCGATCATATTTCAAATACTCACAGCCTAGAGCCATAATTTTACAATATGTATCAAAATAACACGTATAGTGAATTACAGTAGCAAATTCGATGGAAGTACTGAGGTTACCTTCTTCACGATAGGCTCGTCGCTAAGCTTGAAAACAGACTTGAGTCTATCAGTGACCTTGCTCCCGATCAAAGTCGTACGGCGATTGGTTCATTTCTTTGTTGCTGGCTGTAAACCGTAAAGAGAAAGTCCACTAGCTTTTGATTGAAATACGCTTTGATCCAGAGGCATCCGACAGCAATTTTACATGCATATAAAATTTTACTGAGTTCAAACATATCAGTTGTTAAAAGAATGTTAACTATGTATCCAAGTTCCGACAGTATTTGACTTGCACACGAGGTTAGTTGCGTATGATTCTAGCGTGATCTGCAGGTTTGGTGTCGAAATATACGTTACTCGTTCAAAGAGAGTAATATTAATCTGGCTTGGAATAATTGGACATTTACTGTGCGCTTGTGTTGTAAAGATAAACACCGTGACGTTTAGTATCATAAAAGAGACATTATCCGAGACAATCTGGAAACTGCATATTTTTATGACAGTGCACAAGCAGGGAGGGATAGACATCTTTCCAGTCTAATATTTAGGTGAGAAAAAAATTCTTTAAAGTGCTACACTACAGGTGCTAGCATACAACACACACTATTCAACACAATCTCGCTGTGATCTTGTTACTAACATTACCAGATAAAGACATATTGGCAGAACTTTGATATAGACTAACTCGCTACGTCATCGGCCGGTCTATGCTATTTTGTCAGAAGTTTGAGGTTAGTGATAGGGTTTGGGGTAGGGTTAGGTTTAGTTTATTAATTATATTTGAGTGGAGCGAGCAGACGACAAATGCCGCGAATTACTCAATATCAAAGCTGTGCCGAAATATTTTCTATAAGGGATTTACATGTTAACTATTTTCCGTGTGAAAAGGTCATAATCATCAAAATGCACATTAGGTATTGCACAAATAACAATTCTTGTAGGTATCATATGATCATTTAGTACAGTTTTTTTTAAAAGGTTATTCTGTAAATTTCAAAAGTATGTTTTTCCACTGCATCTCTTTTATACTAAAGCAAACATTTCAAATTGCAGTGGAGTCGCATCAAAGAAAGCATTTTTTTCAATAATTTTATTATTAAATCATGACAATGCTGTGCAAATCACAGTTTTAGCAGCAATTTATTGGAAACAGTAGGCTGTATATTTATATACAAATAATGCCGGTATCATTGAAATAAAGCCTTGCCATAGGTACAAATATAAAGAAAGAGTGATGCTATTTAGGTAGGCTGTTCAAAAATACATGCAAATGTAGCAGATATAATGATGAACACAAGTTACAGTGGTTGCATGATGATTCCAAAAGCTTGATGTTATAGTTCTAGTTCATATATCCACATTCACAGAACGTGCTCAGCTGTTGCAGTGAAGGCATCTCCTCTTCAAGCTTTCATTACTCCTCCAAGCAGCAACAAAAATGAATAAATTTCTTTAGTCAAACAAGCACCATTTCATAACAATGAATGATCTTTACAACTTGTTTAGGTAAAATATAAATGCCAAATTTAGAGATTGTCTACTGAGCTCAGCTTATGATAAAAACTATTGAAAGATGTGACTGCAACAGCAGACTTAAGATATTGTACACAGACTAACTTTATGCAATGCTTCTGCTATATTGGACAAAAGGTTTGCATTATTTTACAACATATTACAGTGTTTAATAATGTGGTCATTACATGGTCATCTTTGTCTCTTTGCTTACAATGGCTCCCACCCATTGTTGTAGAAGCCCGAAAATCTAAAACTCCTCTAACTTCCACACAAGAATTGGAAATTTTATGAAATTATCATGCAAACTCTATTCAAGAAGACTGATTGTGCTCCCAGTCCTTTTCTTCAAAGGAATTAGACTGGTGTGAACAGGAGAGTTTATAGCATTTTGAAAATTACTTTTTCAAAGAGCTTCTTGCACATTGTTAAGAAAATAAAAGCCACTGTTTTTAGACCTTTTTTGGATTAGAGAATTTGAAACAGACCTTAAATAATTGTAAAATGCTAAAACAAAACATGTAGTTGAAGTTTATCTGGGGAACATCTATGCACAATCCTTGCACCACCTTTATAGTGGGCATCACTCCACCATGTCACTACAAGTTATATTTGTTGTGAATCCAGGATAACTAATTAATAGTATCACACAAATGATTCAATGGCTATACAAAACCTTCATCTCATGCACGGAGGTGTGGCTTCTAAGCTGCCTGCTGGGCCTTTTATGAGTAATGTACAGTGTACCATTGCACAACACTGAACAAAAGTAACATACAAGGAAATAATTAAAAGAACTATGCTGCACACTTTTTCTCTGCAGAAACAAAAAGACAAAAGGTAAGGAATGATTTATAATAAAAGAACACCCAAAATTGCAACAACAGGTTTGCTCATAGGTAGCACTCAAACAGAATGCACAAAAAAAAGTTAAAGCAAGGAATTTATGGGAACCATAAATCAACATGCATCACACCCATTAATATTTCTGGCACGAACCCTTTCATGCTTTTTAAATGAATCTAAGGCATCAGTCCAAAATATTCAGTAAAGCTTGATATTCTACCTGAGTAATGCATGCATCGTTTCATTTTATTCATTCCGGAAATAAACTGCTAACTCTACACTCGTGTGCATGTAAACCAATGAAAGTAATCATTCACTAGGCATATACACAGCCTAACAGCTCTGGACTCAAGAAAGTAGTATATAGTATGAGTATCCAAAAAGGTTTCTGTTAAAGTTCATTAACAGGGTTTACCTTCATCTCATTACCACAAGATCTCAAGGTAAATGCTGAAAAAAAAAGGTCTTTGGGGAGTCAGAGACCATGCAAGGCCAGCATTCTTTCTGAGGGTGGGGCTCATCTCTTCTATCCTGGTTCTTTACCATTTTCAACGCCAAAGGATGCCCATTAAACAGGTGAGTGAACAAAAAATTGTAGGTTAGGTCACATAGTCATGTGCATACCTTTGGCTTTGGGTGCCAGTCATCTAACAGCTAGACTATTTGTTTTCACCTGCCTCAAGGTACAGGGTTTACTAGATAATGTTCATTTTCTTTCAACATATGCTGAACATGATCAGGTTTTGCAAATCTGGTTAATGCAACATGTTCATCTTAATTTCTTCCATTTCATTGTTGAGCTAAGATGAATCCAACATTAAAGGGAAACACCATCATGCATGCTGACAATCAGGGGTTTTTGTTTTCTCTTGTTTCAGGGTGTTCTTTAATATTATGTGTGAAATCTTGTGTACTTCTCTTTGGAAACCTCTCAACATTCTAACAATACAGAACAAAATTGTATTTATATACTTATGTACATTTAAACATTGTGTACGGAATTGTGCACACAAGTGTGCAGGTTTGCATGCACACTTGCAAAGACTCTACCATGTTTGGGATAATTTGTGAGTAAAAGATAAAAAGGTAAAATTCCTTCCTAGTTTAATTTTAGTGCACAAATAATGATTATGTATACATTTTTGTTTGGGAAGAGGGCTCATGTAATTTTTCAAAATCATCTTTTAACAGATCAATGATTAAATCCAAAATAATAAATTTATCAGCAATACTGAATTGATCATCAGTTTTGTCAAAAAATCTAAAAATGGTAGCCACACATACCTGAAATTTAATAACAAAACCAGGTCCCTTTTTTATTGCTATTGTATATCAAGTATCGGTGATTTTCATACAAAAGCAGCATATTACAGCTGTTTGTGCCATGATCCTTTTTCTCTTTTTTTTTAAAGTGGCTCTTAAATCCTGGTTATTATGCATTCTTCACTTCAGTGAGTCATGCAAGACACAGATGAGTTCAAATGCAATGCATGTAAACAGTAGGGATATTTGCGCTGCTCAAAGACCTGATACAGTTATGTGTGCTATATATTCTTTGTAAAAAAAAAAAAAAGTCTGCAAAAACAGTCTAAAAACAACAGCAATAAATAAATAGAATAAAGAAATCGAGACCAAAAGCAGTATTGGTAGTGCATATAGAACACTGTAATTTGACCCACCCCCACCCTCCACCCCCAGCAATTAAAAAGCCCAAGCTCACTGCTGTCACTTTGTAATAAGGAAATATTTTATTCTCACTCTCAGACTGGATAAAAACAACATAATACTTTTAAAATGTAAATGTAACACATATTTTCATAACATACTATCTAACTGATTGATTTGGTGCACCATTTGTCAGAAGTCTTCATAGAATGGATAATATTTGTGATCCAAAGCACTGAAAAAGAACAAAAAGCCTCTTAAAAAAATTAAGAATGCCAGGGGTACAAATGTAATAAAGCTATGCAGTTACAATTATTTAAGGATCACATAAAATTATTTAACCCCCTAAACAGACTTAAATGAGGAAATCAAAATTAAAACATGGGGTTGAAGACAGTATAAGACAATCAATAAATGGAAAATGACATTTCCTCATTTGTGTTTAAATATGTTTTACTATTTCATAACTTAAACAATAACATAGACTCATCCAGGACAAGCTTACATTTCCTCTCTGTAGTTTCGAAAGTTTCTGTTTAGACTGAACAGTTGGGCCATTTCTTCTTCTGTGAGTTTAAAATCATACACCTATAATGAACAATATCAAAATTATTATAGCTAATGTTTATCAGCTTTATTGTCTTTAAAAAAAGACCTACAATAAGAGAATTTAAAAAGAAGCAGCGATCACAAAGTAAGCGCTAAAACTCTTTCTAGCAAATAATATCACAGTCACAAAAGTGAAGATTATTGCATTTCCAGTGGAAGTTTAAAAATATGTCTTAAAAAGATTACATGCTATCTTAAATGATCTATTGTCTTAAAAGTCAAAAGTACAAGTATGTAAGATCTCTATCATAACTTTATCAACTTCAAGGAGGCTTTTAATAGAGTAGACAAAGCATTCACATCCTACTAATGCACAAAAATGCTGCAAGGACTGTAAGCCATATAATTGTTTTCTTATAAAATTTAATACACTTTTTAAAATTACACAGTAATGCCAGTAAACACACAGCAATACCTGAAGGTTTTCTTCAATCCGAGCAGGTGTGACACTCTTGGGAATCACTGCAATATCTTGTTGAATAAGGAATCTCAGGGCAGCCTGTATTCAGTCATCATTAAATATCAGTGTCAGAGATGTAGCCAGCCTCAAAACTAATAAAAACTGTCTTATAATGTTAAAAGTACATGAATACTAAAAATAGCAAGGTTGTGCAGGGAAAGAGAACATTCCAGACCTACTAGTCAGCGGTGTTGAAAAAAACTTGTACTGATAATTTTAAGGGCATTTCAAAGCTTTTAGATCTACATCACACTATAATCTGACGATAAATATCCTGAAACAAGGAATCTTAAAATTTACCTTATCAAAAGTTTTACTGAATACTGATAGTGCAGACAGTAGACTCTTTGATAGCTGGATTTTTTTTTAACTTTTAACACTGATGTCAATTTTGAATGTCAGGATGAACATTTTCTCCAAAGGAAAAATAATTTGTCATTACTTTCTGTAAAGATTGTAGTGCTATCTTATGCTTTTATGGCTTAGCATTGCTAACATATAACTGTATTTGATTTAGTGCAGTAATTGAGAATGAATTAATCTTCAACAAAAACATTTTATTTCCTTTGCCCCTAAATATAGCTATAACTAAAATTTGATCACATTCAACTCTGGTATCATTATGAAAGATTATTTTACCTGAGCTGATGATTTGTTGTATTTTTGGCCAATCTGAACTAAAACAGAATCTTTTAGGAGATTTACACTGCCACTGCAAAAATAAAAAACAAAAATTAGTCTCACATAAAGTTGTTAAGTGCAAATAATAAAGCGGCTCACATTGCCATTGCACATTATCGTGTATGGTTGTTGGGAATTTTAATGTTTGGTATAAATAAGAATTACAGACGTATTAAAGGCAGGATCATTATCCAGGATACCTAAAATATTTAGCTTCTTCTGAGTGTTATATATGCTAGCCATATTCTCGTTAAACTCAATGTTAAGTAAAGAAAACAAATTCAATCTCAGTTACAAAAATGTTTCTCACAACAATATGTCCTAGATATTCACATTAGCTCAGCCTTTGTTACTGTTTCTCACTTTTTGCCAGGTGTGCCAAGGGGACCAAATGCAACTGGAAGTATGTTTTTAGACTTGCAATACTCAACTAGTTTCCTGTTTGTGAGGTAGCAGTTGACCTCAAACTGCAACACAAAATTCACCTTAAAATTTTTCAGTTAAGGCTACCAATTCACAAAATGTATGATGGCAATAAGACAATGGTCTAGTGCAAAAAAACTAACAAACAAACAAAAACGTTGTATACGTTGTCAAACAAAAATGATGAAATAGTAGAATAAAGAGAACAGACAGAAAATCATTTAGTAATCAGATACCAAGGAGTAGGAGAAGGGAAATTTGAATTTTTGCCACTACCTGATTAACGGCTGGCTGAATTCGAGCTTCATCAAGCAGGCGTTGCAGTTGTTTGCTGTTGAAGTTGGAGCAGCCTATTTGTTTCACCAAGCCAAGGTCTACACAATCTTCCATTGCCTGAAAAAAATGTCACATATACCTTTTATGATTGTGGTTATCATTACTGATAGAGGAGAATGGTATCTCAAACAAAACTGGTGACAACTATCCTCTTTTGAGTTTCTTTTATCCAAAACATTATTGTTTTTAACATTGTCAGTCAACTGTCTTCAATGAAAAAGAGTTAACCCATGATGTCTGGTCATCAGACGTGTGAAAAACCAGACTTTGGGCCAGCACTTATTATTTGTTTACATGAGGGTGATGCCCATCCAACACAGATAAGAGCCTTCACTATCTCTTCGTTTCCATCTTTGATCAATTTCGTTGGGACATTGTCCACGCCCTGGAATTTACATCACTTCAGGCTCCAATTAGCCCACTTCACCTCTTCTTGTAGGACTTGCAGGTCCTCTGGGTCTGCGTTTCTCTCCTGGTTGTTCTGAAGGATGCTCAGGTCTGTCGTCAACAGAAAGGTGTAAAGGTTGCTGTAGCAACAAGGCCTTGCATACTCCATCAAGGCACTGTATAGCGGCTTCAGGAGCTCAGTACTCTTGTACAACCAAGTGAGTAAACTCTTTCCCACAACCAGATGTGCCAACGACACCCTCTGTCCCCAGTGCTGTTCACGTCTACCTGGGGAAAATCATGCACGATACACTTCAGGACCATCACACCTCTGTGTCCATCAGATGGAGGTTGCTCAGTAACCTTTGCTTTGCTGACATCAATCTGACGGTGGGCAGAAACAGCAAGCTACTGACCCTCACCAACAAGCTCACTGCCAGTGTAAGTGCATAAGGGATGGACAAGAGCAAAGGCATGGTAAATACCACTGGATCTAGCACAGCACAGACAAGGATGAACAGTGTACAGCTGAAGGAGGTGCAGTTCTTCAAAAACCTGGACATGACCACTTCAAAGGACAGCAGACGTGTGGCAGATCAAGAGCAGCAACAATGGCAATGGCCAGCGTCAGCAAGATTTGGGACAGCAGAAGTGTCAGCTTCCACACCAAATTCAGGCTTTACAAATCTCTCATTGTCCCAGTCATGTTGTATGGCTGCGAGACATGGACCTTACTCATGGAATTGGAATGACAGATCCAGCCATTTGAGATAAAGTACTTCAGGAGAGTCTTCCAGATCTCTCTACAGGGAGCAAAAGACAAGCAACTTTGTCTGCAGCCTAGTCACTTGTCTGGTGGGTCCGCAGCCTCTGCTCGTTATCGTCAAGTGACAGAAGCTGCTGTGATTTGGTCATGTCATCCGACATAACACCTTGCTAAATACTGTTCCTCAAGGATATGATGAAGGCGGTCATCATCGTGGCAAACAAAAGAAAGTCTAGGACTAATGTGAAGCAGTGGACCGGCTGTTTGCTGGAGGATCTTTTCACGCAGGTGCAAGATTGGCTCTTCTGGTGTGAGTTCATCTCTGCTACATCTCATCATGTCTTCCCTGCAACTGGTACCACAGGTGTCAGCTATGGGAGGAGAAGAAGAATAAGATCCCATCTCCTTCTGTCCCTGCATCTCCAGAAACTTACTTAACAGCAGGTCAACTGAATGAAATATGCTTCCTCACACGGTTATTAAACCAGCTAGTGTGTATGCCTGATTTGACATCATTGCCCTACTACACAATAGTATGCAAAGTGAATTATGTCCTAACGTAGCAGGAATAACTTTGTTATAGTAGGCTGTTAAGAAAGTGATTTGTAAAGACAATGGCTGCCATATTTGACTTATTCTCATTACCATTTGTTGACCAAAAATATGCAATTAAAGATAATTTTAATCTTTTAAACAGTAATACATGCAAGTATATGAACATGATGCAAAAAAGTACATTTTCACTAAAGATGCCATTGTCTAAAGCACTAATGTAATCAAATGAACTTACACCCCATGTTTCAAGGTAGTCAACATCTGAAAAGAGAACTTTCCCATTTTCATCAACAGGCAAGAAATCTCCACCTTCCTGCAAAGGACAAAGCAAGAAAAACCCACAATGATTTTTATGCAACAAAAAATGCATATAGATACAAACACCTACAAAGGTGTATACAGGTGAACAGTAATGCAGATACTGCAGACAGGGTCTTATTTCAGCCAGATTCTTACTAATAAGAGTGATGATGATTCCTTAACAAACAATAAAATTATATATGCTGCATCTGTTATACAGTCCAACTGATTTTGCTGTTGAAAACAACATTTGAAACAATGTACATTGTGTCTGCAAGATAAGGTGAAAGGTTTCATACCCAAGTAGTTTTATGGGAAGTGGTTTACTATATCTAGGGTACGTCATTTTGAAGAAGGATCACAATCCTCTTCTGGCACATTTTACCTCCCCTGATACACCAGGTATTCATTAAGATCCTGACAATATATCCTTTTATATTGAGTTTTCTTCTCTTTTCAATGCTTGTTTCCCCTCTCAGAACCTGTCCTCCTCTGAAAGAGCAGGCATCCATTAAACATCATCCATCCCCCAACCCCCCCACACAAAAGGGCTAGGATTATTAAGGGACCATACTCATATGATACAAACTATGTATGCCTACATCCATTAATTATGCCTGCATACACATGTATAAGCCAGCATGCCTTTTAAATCATAACATCCTTTACCAACCTTGTATCCCAAAGGCCAGTGCATCAAGTACAGGTCCAGATACTTTAAACCCAGGTCTTCTAAGGTCTTCTTCAAGCTTGGCTGTACGAGGTCTGGTTGATGACAGGTATTCCACAGCTGAAAATAAGTGTGACAAACCCTCTAATACATTTGCATGCACTGAGCATTAAAAAAAAATGATTATATTTTATGCATATCAAAGAAATAAGATTCTTAAATCCTTGAGGCCCATAACATGCTTGATAGAGTAAATGGACTGCAACGTGCACCTGTCTCATTGCCCAACCTATACTTCTCAGGAACCCACATTCATAAGCTGGCTCAACTGAAGAAAGTAGTGCATGCCACAAGTCTATGTGTGCATGACACCTAGTAAATGTGCCACTGGCCTCTGAAGCTTTTTATTCCTTGACTGCCTGCTTCTATACTAAACACAGTATGTGGTTCTGGATCACCTTCAGCATAACTTTACCATGCAGGCAGGCATAATTTGGTCAGTCCTGATAGACACGAAAGCCTTAATCTAAACTTGACAAAAGTTCACAAAACTCTTTCATTGATTTCTTTTTCTTTTTCCAACAACAGTAAGATTGACGAGCTGTTTAGCCTGAGACTGAAAAAGCTACAGTGAATTCTTTCCAAGACACAAAGCAAGCATGCATACTGTTGCAACATTTTTCTCTCAGCACATAATCTTAAAAGTTGATTAAAATAATGCAAATAATGGTCTAGACAAAGCTTAACATGTGTGGAAATAAATGTATGTGTGCATATGTTCAAAAGGAAACAAACAGTAAAAGGGTCAACTTTTTGTTTAATCTGTTCAACCGCAAAATTTGACATTTCATTTACAGTTAATAGCAGTCATGTAAAGCACAATTATGTTAAGCAGTTTAATGCACACAAGTATCAGCTTCAAAGAAAAATAAAGATGAAAGAAATTCGTGAAGTAAGCAGCACCCACAAGTTTCTAAAAGAACTCAACAGGAACAAAAGAATAATATATACCTTGCTAGTGATAAAAATGTCTTCTCTCTGTATTATGCCTTCAACAAATAGTTCCTTGAGAGCATGGCCCACAGCACGTTCATTTCTGTAAATGGCTGCACAATCAAGGTGACGGTAACCACATCTCACTGCAGCCTTGACTGCTTGAATTACATCTTCTTCATTCTGTGGTCACATTTCAAAACAAAGAGGAGATTACATATGACTGCAATAAATGTCTCAAAGAAATATAAAAGGAAAAACGTAAAATTATATATGAAGAAAAACTAATTTGAAGCCTTGGCTGGTAGGCCTGACGAGGGGGGGGGGGTCTTGTGTACCCAGGCCCACAGCTGTAAAGAGGGCCTGGCCTTGGTCAGGGGATTTCTTTCCTTCTTTTTACTTTTCTTGTTCTTTTAAAGGTTGACGTATCATCCCTCACTCTGGGGATTTTTTCTATGAAGCAGGGTACTACTGATTCTTTAACATAATTTTTTTCTCATTGACTAACTACTCACATGTAAACAACTCTATGCTCAAGTAGTGATGTAGATCCTATAGTGCACTTCTCTTAATGTTTGCAGTCTATTTTACGTTACTGAATGAAATGTAGGTATTGACAATCGAATTGTAAGAATATTACTGGGAAAATAATTTACGATTACAATTACAAGGGACCCGGAGAATTTGTCTGTCTCGGGGTCCATGCTGGCTCTCGGTGGCCCTGTGGGCTGGGTGTTATGTGAGGTTTTAAAAGTAAGTCTTAAATCACCAGTCTCTATATGGTTGATGTTCTTAAATATAGTCTGAATAGTTGACTTGCCACTTGAGACTGGGAGCTTAAAACTTATTTTCAAGACCACAAATCCACACAAGACAATGGAAATGTTTTAAGTTTAGCTTGGACTTAATGTCAAGTGTGGCTTCGATCCTCATGACAATATAGCAAAAATAACTATAGAAACATAAAATTACAAATGTACATTTAAAAAGATATTAACTGGAAAATTTGCATGCTTTTTTTCAACTCAAAGTAATGGAAACAACTTTTAATAGGTAAGAAGGGAACTGGATCTACTGATGGTCTCTTATAAGATTAATTAATGGCTTCTGCTTCAATTTACTGAGGATGTAATATTTAGTGTCCTTTCAACATGATCTAAGTTTTTTATTTTTTAAGGGCTGTCATCAGTGCCAGGTGATATTAATGCCTTAACGACCGTGAAATGTTGCTATAGCCACTATCTCATATGAAACTATTAATAATCTTTATCTTACTAGGTTGCAACATATGACCCTCGAAAGTTGACAAGAACGAGAACGAAATCGATCAGAAGCATCTTAAAAAAGATATGCAGTTCTTTTATGATGAGGACAATTTTTGGTTTTGTTTATATGGTCCTGGAATGCTATGAATTTCTACATATTCAGGAGCCTATTGTTCGCGAACTGGTTTCGTGATGTGACATAAAATGTATGGCTACGAATAGAGCGTGAGAGCATGGAGGATCTCTTTGGGGAAAGAATAGGTGTCAATATTTCATTAAACTTCAAAGCGTCAGCTGTTACGTTTGGACTGTGCTACTTTTTTGGAGTTTGGGTTATTACACTAATCCAATAATCACACGACTGCTCAATCCCTGTATGCAGACAGTGGAGCACAATCAGCGCGGGACGCTTGTGGGTGACTGACTGCTCCCTTGCTGCTCGGCGAGCCGCCCATGAAAGAAAGTGTGTCAAGTGATAGCAGACGACGCTGATAGCAATGTACAAAGATCGTTTACTTCTTTTGTACTCGCACACTAAAAAGTTACTGCGTCGGGCTGTTGGGTGGCATTTCTGAGGGTTTTTTTTTCTTGTTTGCGAAACACTCGGGGATTATTTGAACTGCGTTGACTTCCAGCAAATTGTTATAGATCTGCTTTATGTAGCCAGTGATCTTGTTTGGATGGGAGGGGGAGGAGTGAAGAAACGTGTTGGTGGAGAAAGGACGAAAGTCGACCCTAAATGGTTGGAAGCAAAAGAATTACAAATTATATATACTTTGTAAAAAGACGTACAACAGCTACCAATAATGAATCCAGCTTTATTAAATGGTTTCATTTTCGAGTGTTAAATAAAAACATCGAAGATAATATGCTTCTTGAAAGGTTGACTATATCAGATTAATATATGACTGACTATAATCAAAGTTTGTTGTGTAACTACATTTAGAATAGCAGAAGCTCCACAAAATACTACAGAAACTTACATATGCCTCATTGCAGAATCAACATCTTAAATGTAAAGTGTTAATTAGTATATGCATAGAATATTACCATATACATATTACCATTCAATTAAGCTGCTACTGCAAAAAAAGCTACTAAAGTTCAAGAGAAAAAAAATGACTGAAGTTGCTGTAATTCTGGAAGGAATACTAAAACACAAGGCACCAGTTTTAACACACAGAAAGAGAAGTGGTAAAATATATATATACTAGTGCATGGTGTTTCAAGTGCATCATTAGGGCATTAGCGTCCTTGTACATGTGAAGTGTTTGTATAGTGCACTTAGTATGGAAAGTCACTATATTCAGCTCCAAGAAAATACTAAACAGGTACTTCAGGTGAGACTGCATAATTGCATGTTAATTAACCAGAATACATCCTGTATTTATGACAAAAATATATTTATCATAATAAAATGTAAGAATTTATTTGTAAAAAAAACTGAATAAAATTCCCTTCCCTACCCCAAAATACCCAGTACTTTATCTGCTTAGTTTTTATTTCAAAACTGAACAAACTCTCCCCTATTATAATTGTCCATTGGATTAATTAACTTATCATTTGTCAGAGAAATTTGTAGTTCTATCAACTTCAAAAAAAATTAACTGAATCAAGGTCAAGGTTAGTCTGTTTTTGAGATCTACATTATTTTCTGTTTATACAATATGTACATCTGTATAGGTGATATCTATGATAATGGTATAATTACCTTGCCTATAGTTTTGTGCTGACCTAGGCATGCCAGGTAAGTAGATCATGTGTTCCATATTCTGTCCAGCACTAAAAGTACTTACTGCACGCGGTGTAATGCTCCACACTGATGAACTATTTTGCGTTGCTTTGCATTCCGAACGCAAAAGCTGTCAAATTAGGGTGAATGAATCCCCGTGAACAAGAGTTAAAAAGCGATTACAGCATGCTCAAATGATAATGGTGGGCTGTCAACGTGGCCTGTATCACACGTTATACCGAGGTAGGGCAGGGTCGTAATCATTACAATAATGTATACACAACAAACGTGTGTCAGAAGTCTTCGCAATAATAGGTAAATTATCCAACACGCAACAACAGAAAAACAGTATAAAGTTTAGGTGGAACATGATAGTTTTGCAATTTTTTTTAAAGGGGGCTTAAAAACAAGAATGGGCTATAGTAGGGCGAGGAGCCACGAATGCGAGCTAAAAAAAAAATAAAATGTTTTGCAAGCCATCGCAACGGTGAGGTGACTGCCGATAACCCACAGACTAGCATTACCTCTCTCGGAGCATACGTCCCCAGGCCGACAGCGGCAATGGAACGCCCGTTAAAAAGTTTCAGACTTGGGCAGCCAGACGCCATCGCGCGTTTTTTTCTCCTTTGTTTTGTCCACAGAAAGTTGACAGTCTTCCCCCCCGCGTAGCAAATCTCGATCAGCACCAGATCCTTTCTGCACAGATCGTCTCACGCGCGGCACAGCTGACTGCGCGGCGAGTAATCGTCATGCATGCACACAACCCTTGACCTTGGCTTTTGTTTCGCGTGAGGTCAGGCTAGGTCAAAAGGGAAACAACTGAATGAGACGGGTTATTGTTATTGGTTCATGTTTGTGGACGAGAACTCTTGTAGATTTTCTTTCACGCAACAACACCAGCTGTTGCAACATATACTGAGTCTAGGTGGAAGGTGGAGAAAGGAAAATCGAAGTGCACGCAGTGGTGGAAACCAGCGATAACATGTGCATGATAAACGTCACTCTCAACACAGACAACTCGACCCCGCACTTGACAATGCACGGCCTGTCGGGGGGTCGCCAGCTAATAGTACCCTGTGTGTAATAATGCGTTTCTTAAAAGGATCTTTTATTCAGGCCACTGTCTGTATAACTTGCTGACTTCAGCAGAGGTCTATGCATTTTTAGAAACCGACGACCTGTCAGGCTTATGCTATGACACAGACGTCACATAAAACCATTATGTCCAGTAAAGAACGTGTGTGCGTGTGTGTGTTGGGATTGACTTGTGCTTTTTACTCTTAATACAGGTCACTCAGCAACAGTTTAAAATTAACTGCTATGGAGTGGTGAATGAATTAATTATTTGTTAGGAAACGTGATTATAAAACACAGTAAATGAATGCTAACAAATCAAAACGAGCTTATAATTCTGCGAGAGTGCACTTTTTTAATTGGCTTGCTCAAGTATTTAAAGCCGAGACAGACGTGATAAAAGTGACTAATTTATCGTTAAAAAGACTCTTTCGGATACGGTTTTGAATAAATAAGGGAACACGGCTGAAGAAAGTGCAGCTGGTGAGACTTAATGTGCAGGAAGAACAAAGGGTTACTACACGTGTAAGCAGGGCACAGCCGTTCTAACTAGTACAAGTTTGTGTACCTTATCGTACTCAACAGTTTTGTCTCGCTGGCTGATAAATAAGTATAAAGGTGAACGACAAGTTGTGACGAGCAGTTTGACAGGATTGATGTAAAACATGCATCACGCGACATCAGGTTGGTTTACAACCTGTGAAAAGTTATTGGTCGAGGAAATTAAATGTCGTGTATCTTATGAAACTTAGCCTACAATCGTCATCAGAGCTAACAAACTTGCATAACTTTATAAAAGTCTAGCAAATGCAAGTATTGTGCGATATATTGTCAAGCACACAGCCTTCGTTGCGTCTGGTTTTCTGGACACTATCTCAATGCTGGACTATTTCTCTATTTTCTCTGACAAAAGACCACCTTCTTCTTCCATTGCTAAAATCACTTATCACTTTCCATCAAAACGTTTCCTTTTCTCAAACACACAAAACAAAATTTTAAAAAGACCATAGACAGGCAGGCAGGCAGGCAGCTGGTGGGTAGGCAGGCAAGAAACGTCGATTAGTACATGCTTTCATGGACTGATGGACAGATACATAGCAGCTGAGTATAGCTAACCTAGCAGGTAGGCGAATACGCCATGTACCGCGGAATAACACGTTAAGACACTCTTCATCACTTCCAAAAATAATAATAAAATACCGGACACGAGTTCTCAAACGTTCAGAAAAACGCACATTACTGCGAAATACATTTCGCTGCAGACAATGTGATAGGCGTTTGTGTAGGGACTGTCTTCAGAAGAAGACCATGTCCTCTGGCCAATAATAGTGTCGGCTGGAAAAAGGTGTTTTCCGCTGACTGCCGATGGTGAAATCGAGCGCACACCTTTGCGCTGCGATATGCGGACGTCCGAGTAAAGTTTGTTCACGCCCACTTTCGCTAGTGATGCTACGTTACCTTCACTGGATGAAGCGTCAGATACAGTGTCGGACAATCGCGGCAAAACTCCCTGCCACGTATAGTCCTAGCTCATTTATGCAGCTCGTTGGTTCATCGGTCTTCCTAACGAAACCAACCACGAAGTTGAACCAATAACTTAATGAAGTCACAGGTAAGAATACATACATATATTTTGCATCATAATTCATGTCCTGCTTTCTTCAGGATATGCTTAAAATAGCAGCTCATTAACTTTGATATGACATCATCTGAATTAAAGACAAAATCCAGAATTCCCGATCAATCACGTATAAAAGAGGAGAGTTTGATAGCCTTTAGACAAATGATTGACTTTGTACGAATCTGGTCACTAGTCTAGACATACCATTTGAAAAATGAACGCTTTGAGACCAGTGACATGTGGTTTGTTGGCAGTCTCTCTTATTCTGGGTGAGTTTTATTTATCCCAGTTTAGTTTTCATTTAAAAACTTAAAGCAATTTGTACTGTTTCTCACCGGCGTCACTATTAATTACACAAACCTACCATATAGGTTTATATATATATATATATATTTGTATTTTTTTCAATTTGTCCAACCGACTGTTATTCAAACCATTGCGAGCCGTCCATAAAATTACTTTAAGGGATGCGAATAATAAAGAAGGTTGTGTGTGTGTGTGTGTGTGTGTGTGTGTGTGTGTGTGTGTGTGTGTGTTTGTGTGCATGCGTGGGAGAGAGAGAGAGAGAGAGAGAGAAAGAGGAGGGAGGGAGGGTAAAACAGATTTAAGCGAGTTGGCTGTCGCAAACACTTAGGTAAAAGGTATAAATTTATAGGACAGAAATTTTTGTCCTCACATTTTCATATGAAGTTTTGTACTTGAAGCTGTCTCAACATATGTGAACGCAAGCGCATTGCCACCAGCACCAGTCGACCAATCAGAAATCTCGACCCAAAAGCTGCAGGAACTAAAAGACGTCATCACGCAAGCAAGAACGGATGCCAATCGTACTTTCTGGAACAATGTGAGTGTAGAGCATCGGGCATGGCTCTAGTAAGGTTGCTGTTGTTGAGCGTTAAAGTAATGCATATCTGGCCTCTCGTACTTGTTACTGTTTGGACCCTTATGTCTATAAGTAGGCAGGTAGTTAGGACAGCAGGTAGACAAGGAGGTACAGTGTTCCCTCGCTACTTCGCGGTTCGTTTATCGCGGACTCGCTGTTTCGCGGGGTTTAAAAAAATATTAATGTAAAATATTTATCGCGGTATTTTGACTGTTTCGCGGGTTTTTGCGGTACTCCGGTCGCCGATTGACTCAGTAACCGTCGCATCTTGTTTTCTTTCGCTGTGCGCAGCTACCCCATCAGCTCTTCCATTTACGTTAACAGCCGACTGTCGCGTGTGCCTAGTTTTCATCTGCGGTGTCGTGTAGGCTGTTTGTGAAATTTTCGTTAGAGACTGAATTTATTCAAGGCCTGCGATGCCACCTAAACGTTCATAACTCGCAAGAAGAGATCTGTTACGCCTACGCCTTTAGCGGAAGTAGTAGAAGCTACGTCCGATGCCGAAGATACTGCACCACCCGATGAAGTTGTGTCTTTAGAAGAGCAGGAATGCTCTTCTTGGCATTCTTCATCGCCATCGTCATCAGTACTGTTCAGCTAATTAATCTATTATTCTAGCTGTATGGCGTATCTTCAATGGTGACTACCCATATCAAATTTTTAAAATTACATATCTAGGTTTAAGAATTTAAAACATTTTTATGAACATTTAAGTAGAAGTATTTAAAAGGTACGTGTACATTGTGGGAAAGGGATATGTATAAGAGTGTGGGGAGGGTTTATAAAGACTTAAAATAATGTATAACTACTAAAAATAGTATAGCGTCCCTACTTCGCGGAAATTCACTTATCGCAGGTGGGCCTGGAACGGAACACCCGCGATAAGTGAGGGATTACCGTATTCGAGATGAAATGATAATTGACTGGATGGATAGTAAGGTGAACACCTTTCTCTGTGGACGCGTGTACTATACAAAGTATTTTTTACACAAGTGGATTTAATCTCTGCGATTTTTTATCTTCGTTTTTTTTTAATTCTTGACGCAGTGCCTGACAATAGTTTCAAAACCTGCCTGCAGCAACAATGAAAATGAGTCACCTGACAGGAAAGACCTTCCACACTTTGTGTTTCACCAGAACGAATCCCAAGGGGTGAGGGCCTACTGAACGACAGTAGGGAATTAAATCATTGGAAAATTACAAGACAAAATTATGCCACATATGAGATATATATATATATATATGTGTGTGTGTGTGTGTGTGTGTGTGTGTGTGTGTGTGTGTGTGTGTGTGTGTGTGGAGGGGTCGGGGTCGGGGAGAGAAAAGAGAGAGTTGGGGGAGCAGAGAGAGTATAGTTACTCAAAACTGAGTGAGATGCTGTGATTGTGATGTAGTTTTGTAAAACTTACTCAATTTCCAACTTTTTGTTATGTTTTAGGACGTGCTTGAAAACATGTACAAAGTCTGCGTCGAGTTCAGAGACAGGTTTTTAAGTGACGTCATCGCGCAAGAGCTGCTAACGAACCTCAACATTGGTCTCCGCTCAGTAACAGGCAAGCTCGTGCAGCTGGTGAGTATTTCCCAGTAGCACGTCTGCTAACAGTCCAAAAACGCTGTTGTCACAAATACTTCGGTTCTGCTGCTTTAGGTAATCTTCTGGATTTTGACATTGCTTCGACAGAATTTCAGGACGAGAAGGAGAGCGCAAGCATTGGTGATTCCTAATCAAACATAATATTATATCTACATAGCCATTAATTCATTCGTGACGTCTGAATAGAAGTAAATTTTAAGGTCTGTAAGAATTCATCTGTTACAATGGAACACTCTTCCTTTCCATATCCACCATCTACTCACCGTCGAATCATTCAAACGTGCACAAAAACACATCAGTTTCACGAGCGTTACTCCTTACACTGATCATTATAGTTGTCAATAGTTGTGATTATAGTCAATTGACTAGTCGGCCTGCTCCTCTTCCTCTGCAGATTTATAACACTTTCCATCCTTTACTGCTTGTTTCCTGCTTTCTTTTTGTGTTTGTCTTTTATTACTTAGTTACATAGTTATTTATTATTCTGACCTTCCTATTTGTCCATGTCTTCTACTTGTCTTAAGCGCTGAGAGCATGCTCCTTTCTGGGTTTATTATTATTATTATTATTCACTTGGGGCCAGTTGCACAACACATTTCTAATTTTAAATTCTTTTAGGCCTTAAATCTATTTAGATAATCAGCTAAGTGCACACCACAATTTTAGAATTTTTAAAACTAAAACTGCTTTAAGTAAGATAAAGTTGTTTAAGTCCGACTTTCCATCTTGTCAGTACAATTTTTTGTATGTTCTTGTGCAATGCATCTAAATGGCACAAAGAGATTTTGCTTCTTTAGAACAGTTTTAAGGTTTAGAAACATGTTGTGCAACTGGCCCCAGTTCTTTTCATAGAACACTAGATAATTCTTCAGTACAAACTTTTCAACGTTTACTTGAAGTCCAGTGTTTGGTCCTGATTGAAAATTTTAGTAGCCAGGATCGTTAAAAGATTTGTCTTTTTATAATCTTTTAGATGCCGAATGTGCCGACAATGAAGCTGTCTCCTGAACCTGTCACGTCCTCTGATTACAACAGTCACATCATGGCTGTCCTGCGGATTGTTGCTCGACTAAAGACAGAGCTGAATAACATGCTATCCTACCTTGATAAGCAGAGTGTTTGACTGAAACAGCCTACTCGCCAAAACACTACTTGAATGAACTATCTCACTGAATACCGACCTGCCTCATAGTGGGGCCTACAGTTGGTTTCATTTTTTCAAACTCATGGGAAGTAACCCATTACACAAAGTAAGGCATATTGCCTTATATGTTTTGTTGCCTAAATATTTCATATTCTTCGTTCATTGCTATGTGTGTCATACTGGGTGATGATTTAATACTTGCATAGTTTTATTTGTCATATTTGTTGTCATTGAGGTCACTTCATGTTTTGCCTTGAGTGTAGATCATACGTTATGTAAGCTGTGTTTCTTGCAGTTGTTTACATCGGTGAACCGAAAGTGAGAGAAAGAGAAAGAAAGAGGAGGGGCAGAGTTTTATAATGGAGGACAGTTGAGATAACTTGATAGAATGCTGCCTTTGTGGGCAATAAGAAAAAGGTGACGAAACGTTTTTGTTTGTTTAGACTTTCACTTTTAAAAACTTTTGTTTAGTTTGATTTTAGTGGACATTGTTGTCCTAAGTATGACCGTGGACTATTGTATTTTGTAAAATTTACATTATGTTTTTTGTAATATTGTCCTTTGGCATAAATATTTGATTTTCTTTGCAATAAAAAAACCTTCCTTTCATAAGAAATACCAAACATGTAATCTCAAAGGCAAGGGGTTCAAAACTCCCACACAAAAGCAAACAAACAGACAAACGAAACATTTAGTTGAAAGAGTTTTTGGTATCAAGAAACACTTATATTGATGTTTTGTATAAAAATTTTCAATGATTTATCTAATTTAATTGAACTAGACCTAGCATGTGATCCTAAGTTTTTCATGTTTCCTTCCTGAACAATAAAATGAAATATTTGAAATTATCTTAGTCAAAATATGAGTGCGTATGTGTGAAAAGTCACGATATGTAAGTCACTTTCCGTGTGCGTGTCACGTGTAAATATTTACTTCTTTGAGCTTGTTAGTGACGTAAAAAGAGTGACCACCCAGGCTGAAAATATTGACTGTACTTCGGTAAGTACAGAACTTAATATGTGCGTTTCATGACTTTGTATCTAAAAACCAACCGCATATTACAGTGCTGTAGTCAATGAGCTATTTTTTTTACATAAAACAAGCGAGTTGTCTGAAGATCATTCTAGGATTTGCCCGACCTTTTATATCTCTGTCCTTAACGTGCGTCAACTGGGTAGCAATCATATGGGAAATACCTGAACTTAAGAATGTGTAAACAAACATGATATCAACGAAACAACAATTGTAATAACACAAAATCAGAGTTGCTTGTGATACTGATAGAGACAGACCACAACAGAGTTACTTACTTTGTTCTAAAACTGCATGAAAGGAACATACAAGTAAGAGCTAATGTACTAACACAAAAAAACAGTACTCAAAAACTGAAAGTATATTTCGTACATACTGCAGTGGCGTAGGAACCAGGGATCAAAGTGGGCGGCCGTCCCCTCAAAAAAAAACATACCGAGGGGACAAGAATATTTCCCATCCTCGCCCCGGCCCAGTGATTGAGATGTGATTCTTCACAAAGTACAAAAAAGATAAAGAAGTTGAGAGAGAAAGAGAGAGAGAGAGCTTACCTTCCTAAAAATAACTTGTTTTTCATGGTTTAGTTAAGTTTATTGCATATTAGCACTCTGCTGTAGGAGAGCCGCAAGTGGCTCAGTTTGTTTGTGACGATGCTTTGTTGGGTCATCGGCAATCATTTCACACCTACGAATAGGTCTGCAGTATATTTATTATTATTTATATTGTTGAGCTACGGTTCTGCTGGCAGTGGTAGTGCCGTGCGCCATGACTGATTGGTATGGAGAAGCTTATTTTTGATTAGGTGAATTTGAAGGTGAGTGTGAATATGTTTCTCCAAATGTTTGGAGAGTGGTCGATAGTTTGAGGATTGTCTACGACGCCTGATTTATGAATTCGGATGACTTTCGTTTGTTTTAGTAGGGATTTGAAGTGGGATTTAGCAATATTAGGTTATACAGGTAGGTCAGCGTTTCTGCAGTGACTGGTGCCTAGAGTATTTTGTTGTTAATGTTGTCAGGCCCTCTGGTGTTTGTTTGCTTTTTGTGAAAGCGCCATGCACACATCCAGTATATTTATCAGGAAACGTTGAGAATGGTGTTAATAGTCTTGAAAGCCGCAGAAGCCTTGTAATTTTTCCAAGTTATTTTCTTTTGATTTGTCCCTTATAACAACGCTGCTCGCAACGGATGCAAAGTGAGAGTTTAGGGCATTCAGATCATGGGACTTTATTTTAAAGATTTATATGTTAGGGAATTAATGGATTTCCATATGCTTTTAGTATTTCTTTTGCATTATACGGGCTTTCAGAAGTATGTTGTCTTCTTTTTTCTTTTCATTGCTGTCACTAGGTTTCTTTGGTATTTGTATTCGGCTTCTTGGCCATTCTTATTTAGTAAATCTTTATCGTGGATGACTGCTTAAAGTTCTTGGTCGAGCCATGTTGGCTTACGGAAGTATTTAACACGTTTAGTGCACAAGAGTGCGTGTTTGCTATATTTACTCCGAAACTGGTTGTGCAAATAAGTAAAGGCTTCGTCTTTAATGTGCGGTATAGGAACGTCGTTCACTGTCAGCATGGAGTTTGCCACCTCCAAAACCGAACATTTTCCTACACCACTGGCCTGCGTTTCCCCACTCCTGGAGGCGAGAGAAGGTGAGGCTGGAGAAGCACTCGTGCTCTCCTCCGACAGATCGAGCATGACGCTGACCGCTGGGACCTTTGAACTGTGGCCTGCATGTCAGCAGAAAACTTTCACTGTGACAGTTAATTGTAAGTGTAACGGCTGGATCTCGGATGGTTGTCTTTGGAAAAGTTAGAGAGTTCTTACACGTCTTTTATTACTTTTTTCAAAGTTTGGTTTAGCATGTGCTTCTAGAATTGTACAAGATCTGTGTCAAGTTTACACTTGTTGGGCCAGAGTTGAGTGTCATGAAGGAGCAGGGTGCGGAAACAAAGCTGATGTAGTACCGCCGGTCAGTACACACGCAAAAGTAGTCAAACATGGAGCTGATTGGTATTTTCTAGTGATACTAGTGATGTTTTTATAAATGCCTTAATTTTGAGTCACAAAATAGAGTCTTGCACAAAAATTAAGGGAAAGAAGGAGAATGAAAGTAAAAGACGTTCACTTTTTATTGTATATTTAATTTATAGTAAATTATGTTAAAATTTTTAAAACAAAAATGGCTAAGATAAAGCAGTCTGTACAAACTGACCCGTCCTTTGATTTCAGCATACGCGACAATAGAAACCTACGAACTGTTGCACGAGTAAAAGACAAAAGTGTCTAAATTTGAGAAGCAGAATTTGTAACCAGAAGCGGCATGCGAGGACGCTACTCAGATTTCCCGTCTAAAGGACTACCATTCTCAACAGTTCTATAGTTTAAGTAAAAGGTCATTATTTTCTTGTTGAGTGGGTAAATCTCAGTGCAAGATACTATTTCTCCAAATCTGGGCGAATACTCCACTTCCGTTCTCGAGACACACGCCTACAAACATGACCCTGCACAGAAAGATGCCAACAACACGGACACCAAGAGAGTGCATCAATACGTTAGCGTTGTGATAACCTCAGCCAATGGGGGAACTGGGAAAATATGTTAATTAAGAATATCACGGTGTCACGCGAGTGACGGATGCCAGGTAAAAGTTTATACATTAACACAAGAAGCAGCAGCCGTTCAGTCATTCGTCCCTTGACGGGTACCTGTTTTTAGGGAGGAGCACATGGATAGACGCGGCAGCTGAGAAGGCCAAGTACTCAGGCCTGTTGTAGGTGATAGTCAGCAGGTCCTGTACATGAAGACCAGTCCAGTCTTAAACGTTCGTAAGCCAGTTCTTCCTCTGGTTACCGCGATGTCGACCACCCTCCAACGTACATTGAAGCAAGGTTTTCGACAAGGTGTCGTGCTGGCTCACATGGTCAAACCAGATCATTAGTTTGACTTTACAGTTACAAGAAACAATACTCAAGAAACGAAAGTAGATTTCCTACCTACTCCGGCTTTTCAGATTACTAAACAACAACAAAAAAACGGGAGGGGAAAACTATTTCAAGATTTTCATTATCATTGTCAATGTATTTTCAGTGTCAACTTTTGAACTCAGTGACTCAGCTCGCCTTGTGGTGGGGGCGGAGGGTCAGAAATGTTCTAACACAGATTTCTTCCCGCATCTTCTTAACCCGCTCTATCTGCGCGTGCAAGTACTCACGATCAGGACCTGATTCTGTTTGTGCAGATCGTCACTTCGCGTGCACAGCTGACTGTGTGGGTAGTAATCGGCATGAATGCACTCAACCCTTGATCTTGTTTTGTTTCGAACAGGTCAGCGCAGGTCAAAAGGGAAACAACTGAGAACGGATCTTAAGTTTGACATTAGTGATAGAATTGATGTAGGCCCTCGTTATTTCCTTCCTCTTTTTTTCTTTTTTTTTTCTTTTCCTCGTTTTTATTTCTTAATTTGTTTACCTTCCTTTTTCGCCAGGCAGTGAAATGAGAGAAAAAAAGAGAGAAAGTGAAAGAAAATTAGAAAATAACGAACAGCTTTTGTAACATGTTTTGGTATCTCTTTACAGAAAGCACACACACACACACACACACACACACACACACACACACACACACACACACACACACACACACATATATATATATATATACACGCACGCACTCACTCACATACACACACAGAGTCTTAATTTTCTAGAGACACCTAGACAAGTTTTAAAAGGCAAGGAAGATACATCCGTATGATCGCATGGCCTTCTCAGAACATTAATCTCCATCGTAGCTAAGACTACAGTAAGGATAAATAAGACCTTATTTGTAGGTTGAACAAATGAACAAGGCTCAAGTTTCGAGATTTTAATTTTTTTCGCCCTCTAAGGGATAGTGAGATATTCAGAAGTTATATATATATATCTTTCTTTTCACTCAGAAATACCAAACATCCGAAGTCTTGTTTCTAACGGCTATAGAAAATGAGTTTTGCACCCTAAACTAAACAGACATATCTGGCTAGCTGACCAACTGTCGGAAACAAATCAAAGAAAGCCAGTCAACTAAGCCAGATACAATGCATAGTTTCGAGTTTAGAGAACCATGACTATGGGAATGGGACAGTCATTCATTTTATAAACAAGATCATCACAATAAAAAGCAAAACAATCAATAAATTAGCGCAGACAGACAGGGCTTGATAAACTGGTGGATAATTTCATCAAAAAATAGACTGACACAAAATGATTAGCAGTTAGACATCAAACGGAGATGATGATGATGATGATGATGATGATGATGATGATGATGATGATTATATTATTATTATTATTATTAAAGTGCACTTCTCCTTGATGAGGCGAGCTCAATTCGTTCTGCACAAAAGACTTTAAACCAGTGACCCACGCAACTAAAAACTATAAGTGATACCAAACAGATGACATCATGGCAGCCATAAACGAAGTGTAAGGATGAAGATGACAAACTAAGGAGTAAACGGAAGAGTTCTCTGAAAAGTGTTTGTTTTTTCACTCGAGAGATGGGTTTTGAGACCGGACTTGAAAGCTTCGAGCGTAGTAGACATAAGAAAAAAGGCAGAGAATTCCAACCGGTGAGGAAGCAAATTTCTCTCGTCTGGTGCGTGGAGCAGAGAAGATGGTATTTCAAACAGATCAAACAGAACGACCCCCAGTGGTAAAGTTCGTCAAGATAACATATCATTACCTAATCAGGTTTGTAAAGAAAACAACAATAATAATTAAAGAAAGTTGTTTCTCAGTGTATGTGTATAAAAATGTCTTAAAATATGACAGATCGTCTGATAGTGTCTACGGAACCAATTGTCTGACTGTTGATGGCGTCAGTGGCGCACCTTCGTTCGCGAAAGGGATATCGTCGGCGAGAACTTCCGCCAGTCGCGAGTCAGAATCGATCACGCCCACTTCGAGCTCACATAGAACTCACTTTCACCAAATGACGCATTAGCTACACTGATGGCGATTTTTTACACGTGCATGTGATTATCAACGGTAAGCAGAAGATACAACAGGCTGCAAACATTGATAATAACACCTTTCTGTCGCGTTTAGTTTAATTCCGTAAAAATGAAAAACACAAATAATGTAGTGTTAGAAAAGTATTTTCCATCTCATTTTTTATTCTAACTTCTATATTTAAAGGTATCACAGAATATCGGAACGCACGCGCATTGCCAGTAGCGACAGGCGACCAAACACAAATCTCAGCTCATGATATTTCGACTTTAAATGAACTCCTCAAGTTAGCAGCAACGGATGCTAAGAGTACTTTCTTGGACAATGTAAGTGCATAAAGTTGTCTGTAAATATGAGTGTGGCAAAGACGTGGAGAGCAGTGTACCCAGCATGGATTTCATAAAGCTATTGTACTTAAAGAGTGGAATGAATAAGCTGTATGACGTGAATGTTTCTGATTATGTTTAAATTAATGTAAATAGGTGTATGCTAAACTTGTAACTCTGCAGTGATTTTTGGTTGAGGTGGAAAACACCAACAAAAGTATAAAATTAAGAAATAAATTTAATATCATAGAAATGTTTAACAACAAACAAAATGTTTAATCTATTTCACAGACGTACATTAAGATAAATTAAAACCGCGTATCCCCTTTTTGAGATAAAATTCTTTAGTTACAATCACTTTCTTAGTCTTCTTTGAAGCCTCTGCTGTTAAGTTAGGAAAAAAAATGAAATGACAGACACAAGAGTCTTTTCTCTTGTATGTCTCAAAGTTCAGCAAAATCTGGAAGAACATAGATATAAGATAGAAAAACCTGGACAGAAAAATATGTTCCTTGAAATCTAACATCTAGACTGAATTCACTATATTACTAATTTAACATTACCCAGTTTCATTCAGTCCTAAAACTTACACACTCGTAAAGATTCAAAAATCAAAACTGACACAGACTTACCTCAAGAGGTTTTCACGTGAAAAATGTACACTCTATTAACAACTCTAGTCAGAACTTCACAACACAGCATCGATGAAGACTGGTCTCGGTCAAGGATATTAAACAGTCACAAGCTTGCTTTCTCTTTCTCAGCCCTAATCTCCACAATCTCTACTTGCTGATGGTTAAGTAAACATTTTAATCGTGCGCGCATTAACATTCAATAATTGTTCTTCTAGTAGAGCTAATCTCTGCGATTGTTTGACCCGTTTTTTGTTGATCTTTTCTGTCAACGCTGACACAGTGTTTGAAGTTAACAAAGAGGTGTGTCGTGACATCGGCGTTGGACATTTCACGCTTCCAAGGAGGAAACAAAAACACAGGGGTAAGAGGCACTGCTTAAAGCATATATGTCCTCTGAAAACACTGAATGAGACGATGGATGAAAGCACTAACAAGAATATATATATATATATAGAGAGAGAGAGAACAACGACATTCTGCACTGAAAACGCACCTCTTCCTTGAGCATTACTCCTAACACAGTCCACAGAATGCTCGTCCTTCTTACCCCCCTTCCGCTCTTGCTACTTTTCTCCCCATCTTTCTCTGCAGAATCACTATATTCTCTGTTCCTGTTACTTGATGCCTTTTTGTGTTTTCTATCTTTGTTTTCTGTTTGTTGGTCGTCAGTATACTGTCGTTTATTCTTCCGTCCCTCGTGTTCTATCCATGTACTCCATGTCTCTTCCCCGTTTTAAGCGCTAAGAGCATGCTCTCTATGAGTGTGAATATGCGCTATAAAAAATCTTCATTATTTATTATTATTATTATTATTATTATTATAATAGCTTATTAAACTTTTTCTCAGGAAATACTTCAAGAAATGTACAACGTTTGCAACAACTTCACACAGCTGTTGAACAAGTTCCTAAATGACACCAAACACCAGTTCGTCATTCCAAAGCTGTCTGAAGATCTGGAGAAACTGATTAGCGGCAGTTTGCGCTCAGTAGAAGTCTTTCTTCGGCAGCTGGTTGGTATTTTCCGCTTCCGGGTTCAACGAGTAATTGCTCTTGCTATAAACAATTTAGATAAGCTTTATAAAATCAACCTCGCTTCTGTTAGCTTGCTTAGCAGAAATTTTGGGAGGAAACAGTAGGACAATTCTAAAGTTAATGGTTTGTGCTCTTTCGATCTTTCACAGAAACCTGACTTGCAGGAATTGACTACGACTGTCGATATTGATAGGTCTGAGGATCTCACTCGGCGCACCTTAAGAAACCTGCAGATTGTTGCACGAATGGAAATAGAGATGGAGAAAATGAGCAAAGTTCTTTCTTGATTCTTGTCCAGGACATGAGAGCAAACTATTACTCTAAACTCCCCACCACCACCACCATCACCAAAAAGGAAGTACTATCGTTGGCATCATCGACCAGCCCTATAGTCAGGCTGATCGATGGTAGGTTTCATTTTTCTAGCTCATGGGATGTAACCCATTGCATACAGTAAGGCATATTGCCTTATTTACTATGTATACGTATATAAATATAAATTAAAGAACTTTGTAAGGCCATACTTTATCTTTCAAACTTTTGGATGTAAATTAAATATATGTTTGTTCCTAGCAAGAGAGAATGCTTAATCTGTGTTTCCTGCACCGTCAGAGGAAGGAAATAGGGGGTGCTGATGGGGTACCGATTTTGTGGGGAAAACGAGAACAAGATACAGGCTTGGGGAATGCAGTTTCTTTCCTTAGTTGAGGTTATTACAATTGAAGATATTCGGTTTGTCTGATTCGAAAGGATATAACTACGATGATGGCGACTGTTAAAATGTTGTTTCAAATGTTACATAGTAATAATTTGATTTAGCCTTTTGACACTTATAACTAAAAATATTGTTTTTCTATGTGGCGTGCGCTAATCTGTTGTTTCAAGCTCTATTGGTTCAAAACAGAAACTTTCAAAGAAATAAAAGATAAACAAAATGTTAACTGAAATGGCTGATGGTAATAAGCAGTAACACGATGCTACAAGAAAGATACCTTTTAACACACACACGCTGAATGATATGTACAATATTAATTGCATTTGACCTTGCATTATTTGCATTTCACCTTATATGTGATCATAAGCAATTTTCCATATTTTATGCGTGTATAATAAACTATATTTTGACTTTCAATTTGGTTGTATATAAAGTGTCATGTAATTTGTACTAGTGTGCCATGTATAAATATTTACAATATGACACACATATATATATATATATATAGAGCGAGAGAGAGAGAAAAAAAAAATCAAGGTCTATGTTTACTAAGGACATACGCACACATGCACCAAATGATGCCGATGATAAATTTTCTCACGATGTAGCTGAAAATGGCGTCGCACTGGAAGCTGAACATTGTCTCCTGATCTTGTATTTGTATGAAGTTACGTCTGTCTATTTCATATTTCGCATATAAGAACTGTCAAGAATAGTAATATGCTTAACCAGTTGATAAAACGTTAACAAGTGACAAACCAAAACAATCTTCATCGCAGAACAAACCAGCAAAGCCAAATACAATGTTTTTCTGATAATATTGCTTTCGAACAATCGTACTTCTAAGATAGCAACAAATCAGGAGAGTCAGAACTTGAGAAGTGTAAATGTTGTTCATATCACAGGAGCCTTAATTTAGCAATAAATTTAGCAATATTCCTGTTATAAACTATTATAACATTATATAGGGCATCAAATGTCAGTATTAGGGAAAATTTGCCAGTCTTATACGACCTATATTCAATATGATCTGTTCCTGGTTTAGTGCCTCCTTTATCTGAAGGTTCTGTGTCTTTTTTGTCGTTTGGCGCATCCGCCACTGCTCAGTATATAAACAGCCTCCCACACAGTCACCAAATTAGGACGTTTGGTAAAACAATCTCTTATCAAGCAAAAGTAACACGTACAGATAGACATAGGTACGGTCATCCCCCCCACACACACGCGCACACACACACACACACGCACACACGCACACAGATACACTTATACATTGACTGCAGGTGCCCTGGATGATGTATGCGGGAAATTTTCTGCAGTAACCAAAATGGCTGTACTGAATTCCCGCCAGTCAGTCGCTTACCGATGTGGAAAAGTAAAATTACTGTTGTCTGCAGGCTCGCCACCACCTATCAATCAAACGGCCTCGCCACTTTCCTAGCCTAGCTACTTAACCGACCTAGTCACCTTCCTGGCCCAGCCACCTGACCGGGCTACCTACACAAAAACTGTCTGCTTCCAAGCGGGAAAAGGTCTTTAAAGGACAAGACGAGTTCAACATTTTCTCTTTATGATTGGGTTAGGTTTATTTTAGAATAATAATTCCCAAAATATGAGTACATAATTATCAACTGCTACCAGGACAGCACAAGAAAGTTTATCTCCTATACTGGGGAGTTCTGTTGCGCGCAGGTAGTATTTGTCAAGGACCTTCATTACTGGATAAGCGACTCAGGTTTATGCCTGGTGTAAGTCTCGGTTTTCCCTTAGACAGGCCTCGTGTTTCCGTTCTTTGTTTGCATACCTGAAATAAATTCTTATAGTAGATGTTTTGTTTTCGTAACAGAACAATTTATAGAATTTTTCCCAAAAATCAAAAACAATGTTTTTTTTAATTGTTAGTGGTAAAACAAGTCAGTAGCATCTGTTGTGATGATGTTTTTATTTCATAAAATTGTCGAAAAATCTAAATGCGTTTTCTATAAACAAACAAAATACATTTAACAGAAAATACTGATTATTTTGCAATCAATCTTCTTTAACAAGGTTCTGATGACAGAAAAGCTGAATTTATCACTTCTAAAATTACTTCTACTTTAGGAAGATCCGCCATTTTGACAGAAAACGGAAGCGAAAGCCCTCGTTGTTAGGGTTTGTTACGATTGGTCACTCCTATAATAGAGCAAAGAGGCAACGAGACACTTATCCAGTGAATGAAGGTCCGTGGTATTTGTAGCAGCGAGTGTGTTGCCGTTTAAACTCTTCGAGTATTTTTTTAGCTGTTCCAAGCACGCACATCAACGGTGCCCTCATACTGTCAAATGTTTTTACCACTGTGCTGGATAAGGATACGACTGATGATGTGTTTATGACTGTCATGATGTTACTTCTAGACTAGACGGGGTAGAAGCCGTCGGCGTTGCATGTCTGGTGTTTGATCTTTGTTTTGTATAGTAAGCACTGTTGTAGGAAGATCTCTTCGTTTTACTGAAAGTCCTTAACCTGCTTGTACTGTATAAGTGACTGGATAACAATCAATTTTGAAATGTTTTGAGCAAAATATTGAGTGCGGTGTGGGAACGAAGTTCTCACGGCACGTTTGGACAAAGCAGAGATCTGTATATACACATCTTTGATCAAAGTTAATCCACTGGTGTTTGCTGCCATTATCTTTAAGATTTCCTTAATGTGTACATAAAAACTCCATCTGAGTGTCAAAGAGAACATTCAGCAACAGCATATTGTGTCCTGGTTTGTTTTCTTTAACCGAGGATTGCATTTTTGCTCTTCGAATTCAGGTCACACAGACGACGCTATTTTTATCATTAGTTCCCTGTCGTCACTTCTGGTTTTCTCGACAAATTCATGTGTGATTAAAAGATAAACAGTAACATATGACATTTGTCATAAAATACCACCGGAATATATTTTTGTGATACTTTATGCTCTATTTCCAGCGATTACCGATGAGCGCTCGCGTTGTCCTTTAAGTAATACCGTAGCTTTCCAAAGCCATAGATTTTCCAGTTTCTGTTCCCCGGAATTACCGCAGAAAACGGAGTTTTCTTAGATTCTACCAAAGTCTGGAATTGCACCCTAGATCTTCAATAGTCTTCTGAGTCCAGCATGATGAAGCCACTCTTTCGGCTCTGGCACTGGTACCAGTCCCCTACCCAGGCCTAGTACCCCATCCCTTGCCTGCAGAGCTAAGCTTCGCTGATTGTGACAAGCAACAATTCTTTACTGCACGGCTAGAAAACAGAAGAAAATCTTCGCTTTTCTCCATAGACAGGGAATTCCACAGCTCGGCGCTGCAGCAGGGCTAGAGGCGTATCACACAATCATCAAAAGTTTTCAGAAGGTTGATATCGGTAAAGATAATCAGAAGAAAAGGAAGAAATATAAGGGCGTCAGTAACAGTGTTTACGGAAGCAGATGCCTGACTGCTGACGGTGTTATACTAAGGCTCACCTTTATTCACGAAGTGGTTTAGTCGTCGAGAACTTCCACCTGAACAATGTTCCTGTCTAGTTACGTGTTACTGATGCTACGACACTGTCATAAAATGACGAGTCAGTCACACGGATGGCGATTTCCACACTGCGATTATCAGCATGATACAGAAGATGCAGCAGACTATGATAAAGACCACGTAAATAAAGATCATTACAGCTAATCGGATAGCACGGCCAAAAAAATAGAAACCACTTGAAAGACAAAATAGAAAACGCTGGATACACCCAGATAACAAATATCACATAGCTGAGATATATACACTGATATACAGAGAAGGAGAATCAATGCCTATGTTTACTTAGGACACTTACCCACATGCACTAAAAAACGATGATAAATATTCTTTCAGCACAAAAATCTTAATCGCAGCTGACAATGAACGGACCATTGTTATCACACAGCAAGGTGAACTCAGGGCGATAATGTAATGACGTATACATCATTTATTTGTGTCGCTTTAAACCTCTCTATCTGATATATCAAAGTTGCCCAAAATAGTAAAAATATATCCGGGTATAAAGCACGCTTACTGAGACTTATCGGGAAGGAAGGAAAAGGGAATAGTGTAAGTGCAGGAAGATTAAACATCTTTTTTCTTGCTTCTGACATCGAATTGAAGACGAGTTCTATATCTTGAAGCAGACAGAATTTGCAAGCTGATAAATTGGATAAGCGTAACCAACAAAAACAATCATCTTTATCGGTAGGTTAAATTAGAAATGTCAAATACAATGTTTATCTGACAAAACCTTTAGTAGAACAACCAGGGCCGGCGCTAGGCTGTGTTGCGCCCTAGGCGAAATAAAAATTCTGCGCCCCCTACCTCACAAAAAGTGAACTATGTTATATCATTTAGTTTGCAATTTATTCAGTCCTGGTCATGAAAATGATGCTTAAAACCTCACTTTTCTTGCTTTTTGCTGTGCAAAACGAGTTATCAGTTCCTTCAGATTGAGTGCATTTGCCAAGTCATGCTCAATAGATTATGTGGCCAGCCCAGTCAGTCTCTCTTGCAACATTGTTGATCTCATATAATTTTTAATTAATTTTAATTTTGAGAAACTCCGTTCTGCACCGGCAACAGAAATTGGAAGGGTCAATAAAATTCTGAGAGACACTACAACATTCGGCACAATATCAAATAGTTTATGTTGGATAATGAATGTTAAGACTTCTTTGGGGTTCATTTTAGGCTTGGGAAGCCTTCTAGCCACAACCTGTAATTCAGAACAGAGTTCCTCCGCGTCAATGTCTTTGCTGTCTCTGTGCATTAGCGCCTTTTCCAAGCCCTGGCAAGATAGTAGAATGTCCTTCGTTGGTTTTTCAGAAATGTTTTGGATATCATAAAGAAATCCAAATAATGCACTGTGCTCCTGAATCTGTTTAAATCTGTCTTCAATGGATGCAGTGGCCGTGTCTACGACAGCATAAAAAAAACTGACTTTGAAATTTTCAGCAGGGTCTTCTATTGTGTCGTCGGCAGCCTCATAGTCAAATTGTCGTTTAGTTCGTCTTTTTCTTGGTACTTGGTCTTTCTCAAAGCTTGGCTGTATTTCTAACTCACATGCAATCTCTGTTGCATCGGCTAACACTTGCCTGAATCCCTTATCACTTCTCTGCTTCTTGAGATATTCCAGGGTTTGCTGCATCTGCTTTGTTGCTGTCTTTAAATCCGCTTCTTTGTCTTGAAGACATTTGCTGGTAACATTGACTTCAAACAAGATGTTATACCATATCACTAGTGCTGCAACAAATCTGAACTGGCAAATGCGATTAGCAAGGGCTTGAGCTTCAGCTCGTGTTACATTTCCTGATGATCCCTGAAAGCTTGCATTCTCAGAAATATCTATGAGAGAATCATAAATTTTACCAAGCTGGTATCTCAGAGGTTTCAAAGCATCAATTCTATTTGCCCATCTGGTTTCACTTAGTGGTTTCACTGTGACATCCGGAACATGATTTTTCAGTACTTCCCAACGTCTAGTTGAACCAGAGAAATAATTATAAATTTGTTGAATGAATCCAAAGAAATTAACAGCTTCTAGACAACTCTTAGCTGCATCGTTTACTACAAGGTTTAGAGAATGCGCACTGCATGGGACAAAAAAAGCACGAGGGTTTGTATCTATGATCCTTTTTTGTACACCACTGTCTTTGCCTTTCATGTTGCTTCCATTGTCATAGCCTTGTCCGCGCAGGTTATCTATGTCCAGTTCCATTTCTTGAAGTTGTTTGAGAAGAACTTCTGTCATAAATGCACTTCCAGTTTCAGACAATGGTACAAATCCTAGGAAATGCTCTTTTATTTCTATGTGAAACTTAGAACTTTCAGAAGCGGTCACCACATTAACAAATCGAATAATCATTGTCATTTGCTCATTGTGACTAACATCTGGTGTGCAGTCCAAGATGACAGAATAATATTTAGCGTGACTAGCAGCTGTTAAAATCTTCTGCTTTATTGCATTTGCCAGCAGCTGTATTAATTCATTCTGTATATCTTTTCCAAGATAGTGTATCATTGTTTCCTTGTCTTTAATTCTCCGCAAATGTTCGTTCATCACAGGGTCAAAAAGTGCTAGATATTCGACAAACTTCAAGAAATTGCCATTTCCTGCACTATGAAGGTTGTCATTTGCACCACGGAGTGCAAGGTTCTGCATTGCTAGTATCCTCACTAAAGCTATTAGTCGTTCCAGTATTTGGCGCCAGTAGACTTCTTCATGCTTAATCTTGTGTTGGTTGACATCATCAATGGTTTTACCACGTAGTAATCGCAGCTCAAGTTCTCTCCATGTCTGGTAGTTTTCTAAGTGTGCTGCACTTTTTTCATGTGAAGATAGTATGGTCGAAATGTTTTTCCAGTCCTTTGATCCAACTTTCTGCAGAGATGAGCTGTCAGACTTATTGCTGAATAACTTGCAGCAAAAACAAAATACTGCATCATTGAACTTTGAATAAACTAACCATTGGCGTTGCACCTCTTCCCCATTAGCCAGTTTCCTTTTGTAGTGGACTGTAGAGAACCTCCTTTTGTTTTCATTTTTAGGAAAATTATAATCATGCACCTGGTGTGGGCCATGCTGAACAATGAGTTCAGTTACCTGCCTTTCGTTGCAAGACCAGGTAGCAGGGTCGTTATAATCCAGCTCTAACTGTTTCTCTTTATTCTCACCATAGGTATTTTCATTATCTATTTGAACATTATCCACATTGGCTTCGCTGTCATTGTTGTTTTGACAATCCTTATGAGGTTCTCGCGCAACACCAGTGTGATTTTGACATTCTGCAGTGGAAGTTGTGGAAGCTACTGGAGCAGTGGAAGTAGTGAAAGTCACAGGAACGCCGTAACTTGTCGAGACCACAGGATCGCTAACATTTGTTGAAGGCACAGAAACAACAGCAGTACTGTGGCTCTCAGTGACACTGTCTTGGCGAAGATATTTATGCAGCGACTTTTCTTGTTTTGCCATCTCTTTGGCTTTTTCAGCTCTTCGCTTCCGATATTGAGCTCCAGACAGTCGTTTGCTATCCATTTATCAACACAAATATTGGAATAAGTATACGTTTAATTCTATTTTAACAGAAATTTCAAACAAGAAAGCTAGGCTTAAATATCACCAGTAATGATTGCGGCGGTCTCAACGCGATTGTGATGTGCTAAAGACCACAGGACTGTAACGGACACGTTTGTGCAATGAAAAGTTTTGCAAAACGTTACACCACCGCTGTCGCAACCCGTTGCATCCACACAATCAAAATAAGCACTATAAGAAATAAGGAAATGAAATTAATGTAAAGAAGGACATAAATCGTGTTAATAAAATATATACAGCTATGTCACAATGCATAAAATCATGCGAACTTATCTTTACAAACTCTCATGAAGTGGCTGTAGTACAGTAGCACTGTTCAGTCTTGTACGGCTAAATCCAGTTCACAACCTTTACTGATTCAGCTGTGGAAGGATGATAGCTCCAAGCACCCGAACAGACGATCACAAAGTAAATTCAAACAGCAGCACGAGATGTCTGCAGCCGCTCAGAAAAGTGAGGTTTTCACAACATCCTGTGGATTTGTTAAAGTTAAAACTACCTTCCCCCCCCCCCCCCATCTCAGCTGTCCAGCCCTGTTAATGTGATCTGACTTTCTTTTCAGTGGTAGATTTATCTCTGCCCTTCTCCACTAAGCCACCCTACTAAGGTCCTTCCAATCTTTCTCTCCTCTCTCTTTCTCATCTCACGGACAACTATCAAGTAGCATCGCACCACCTTCTTTGTCCAGTCTTCTAATCTGATCCCACTGGTCACTAACTGTGACAGATTTATCGCCATCCGTTGGGCCTTTCCAACTAGCACCTCGATCGGCAAGTGCTTTCAATCGTTCTCTTCTTTCTCATCTTACAGACAAACTAACAAGTAAAACCGCACTGACTACATGTTTGCTGCTTGAAAATAGTGGAAAAGTGGTTTTCTACAAGAACTCATTACGACCAGAGGTGTTAGAACCCAGGAGTGTCAAGGAATGGCTTATTAAAATTAAATCTTTTTCGAGAATTTGCTCTCCGATTTTATTAATAACTTATAAATAAGAACTACTTTTTGTCAAGAAAAAGTACGTCTGTTTTTCAATTGCAGGCGTGCATCATACACACATGGCTACTTGCATGTCTACCAAATCAGACCTACACTTATGAGTAGGGGGAGTTCAAACACTCGTGTAAAAGGTTTTACGGAGTGACGACTGACTGCTCACTGATGGAGACAAGAAATCTGTAGCACCTTGCTCTGGTCTTATTTTGCTGTGTGGTCTAAAACTCTGGCTATCACAGCTTCTAGCATCTAGACCACCATCATAGAAACTATCGCGTTCCCATCCAAAGTCACACCTGACAGGTGGGCGGGGCAGTACGAGGTCGGTCAAGGGAGAGTCTTCTAGACGCTAACAATGCAAAGTTGTAAATCATGGTGTCAATGCAGCTGCCCAAACACATTCCAATGGTCAGCGCTGCTTGGTGTCCAGCATAGGGTTTGTTGAAAACAAGAGAAGTATGTAGACTATAGGTCTTAGTACGCGATATCATTTAATAACCAATTTCAACTATTCTGTCAATGGAGCATAACAACAAGCTATCTGTTCAAACTGTAGACAGACAGACGCACTCTTAGATAATAAAAATAAACAAACATTACAATTTGCCAACTAAATTAAGTGTAATACACCATGCAATCGAACCGAAATTTAATGATTAATAAGAAAGTTAACTATTCACGACCATGAGTCACAACAGTAAGTACAAGACTCTAGGCCATCAGTGTCACTGCTGTACACAGCACTAAGGAGAAAACAGGTTCGGGACAGTGAATTAAATAAATTGATCTGAAATTTGACAATAAAAATAGATATATTATAAACTTCAAATGACTCTACCTTGATGTT
Source organism: Marisa cornuarietis (assembly GCA_004794655.1). Lineage (NCBI taxonomy): Eukaryota > Metazoa > Mollusca > Gastropoda > Architaenioglossa > Ampullariidae > Marisa > Marisa cornuarietis. The sequence continues at coordinate 6,963,285 of SMMW01000585.1, forward strand.
TGTCTGCTAAAGACTTTAATACTCTTATTAACTAAGAACGCGATCGTGACATTAGCTAAGTTCCTTTTGGTTTAAAGTTCGTAAGTGTAAAAAATATTGAACATAAAACAGTTGTCATAACCAAAAAGAAACTCGCGTAGCAAACTCAAGTCAGTGTTGTTGTCCCTGATTTCAGCTGCAGTGTTTTCAATGCATAAGTGTGGAACGTCTTTCAAAGTAGGATAGAAGAGAGAAAGGTGAGGTTGGTATTAGTGGAATGTGATCCCATCCATTGTAAAGGTCCGCCCTGACCAGACCCCATCCACCAACCCGCCCGGCCGCCCCTCTCCCATCCCTCTGCTGTCTAACCTCCGCCCCCTCCGCCCTCTTCTTCCCTGCTGGTTAGGTGGTCACTTCAAGTGCGCCCTGTCCTGTAGTAATGATGGGATTTTCCTGTAATACATGAGCTGAGAAACTCGCGTGGTGAAGTCAACCTACAAGCAGAGGAAAGGCGTCCTGCTCATGTCATTCTGTGAAAATGATCTTTTTCCCTAACACTTTTCATCACTTAAAAACAAAAGCAGGCTATTTTTGCGCCCCCCCCCCACTCCATGACTGCGCCACCACCCCCTTTGCCATCCACCAACGCCGCCCCTCTCATCGCCCTTCCCCGCCCCTCTGCCGCCCCATCCGCCCTCTACTTCCCTGCTGGTTAGCTGGTCACTGCAAGCGCGCCCTGGGATAATGGGGTTTTCCTGTAATACATGTACTGAGAAACTAGCGTGGTGGTCAGTCTACAAGCAGAGGAAAGGTGTCCTGCTAATATCATTCTGTAAAAATTATATTTTTCCCTAAAATTATTCATCTTTAAAAAAAAGAGCAGGCCATTTTTTCCGCCCCCCCCCCTCAGTCTGCGCCCTAGGCAATTGTCTAGTTTGCCTAATAGGTAGAACCGGCCCTGAGAACAACATTGTAGTAGGACGTGTCATGGCTGGAGGAATGCCGATGTTTTTCGTATCACAGAAACAATAAATTTAGCAACCACCCTGTTATAATCTGTGCGAACATTTTAACAGGGGATCTAATGTCAGTATTAGGGAAAGGTTGCAAGTAATGTCAACCTATATTCATGATGGTCTATAATCTGTTTCCAGTTTTCTGGTTCCTCTAGGATAAGCCACGCTTTCGACGTCGCTCTATTGAAACAGAGTCTCTCACACATCCGTCGGTCGTGGAATTCCTTCTCTTGGACAGAAGTCGAAAATAGCCATTAAATCAGAAGTAATCACATCAAATATAAACAGTTTATTGATAACAGAAATGCAAAATAAAAAAACTGCTCAAAAAACTATTTAAAGACAAAGTAGAAAACACGAAATGCACACAAATACCACACACCGGAGATGCAGACACGCGATTACCTTCCGCATAATTATACTGATATCGACAATAGGAACCTAAATGACGATTTGTCTGGGGTGACATTCTCACCCTTCTTGAAAAAAAATTTGCACAACGCAATGAAAGAATGCAACACTGAAGATCGGCCGATGTCCTCAGGTCTCTTGGTGGAAGGTAGAAGTGGCTCCTCCACCACTCCTCCCACCTGAATTCTGCTCTGAACCGCCTAAAAGGCTCTTACTAATACCGTAGTTTTCCAAGCCCTGCCTGATTACAAAGTTCTTAGCTGCATTTTTCCGAAATTACTGCAGAATTGAGGGAATTTTTTCAGACCCTACCACAGTCAGCGATACGTGTCAAACAAACCCAGATGCTAGCCTTGCGATGCACCATAGAACTGCAAGTCTAGGGAGATGGGACCACTGCTTTAGTTCTGGCAGAACTGGGCCCCTTAGTAGCTAAAGTGCCCAATTCATTCGACTGAAGCACGGTAAATATTTCTCGGGTTATGAGGAAAATGTGTTCAAATATGCCGGGTTGTCAATAAAATTGTTTACGGAAGCGATTGTCTAGCTGGCTGTCGATGGCGTCAAAGCCCACCGTCGTTCGAGAAAAGAGTAAAATTGGCGAGTACTTCCGCCAATTGCGAGTCCAGTACGTTGACGCCCACTTAGGTGCACACGTGTAAAACACGACCTTACTTTCACAGAATGACGAATCAGTCGCACTGATGGCGATTATAAACGAACACAGCGATCATGAACGTGATACACACTTTTTAACAGGATGCGATAAAGACTACAAACGGTCCCACTACAGCTCATCGGACAGTGCATTCTCAAAATAGAAACCAATAAAATTAGTTAATAAATTAAGTCTTAGGTGAAAACTGAGATGTTTGGGTAAAACCATTAACATTTCATATCATGGTTAAACGTTTATGGCTGCCTGCTTTAATGAATGGTGGAAAACGTACTTCCGTGAGTTGACATCACCTGTATTTAAAAAACTCCAGAATTCCAGACCCAGTCCTGTATAAAAGGCAGAGTCTGATTGCCTTCAGACAAGTGCCTTCAACGCATAAATCTTTGAGCTAGTGTAGACATACAGCCGGACAAATGGAAAATTTGAGATTAGTAATGTTTGGTTTACTGAGTATCTGCCTGATTGTGGGTAAGTTTGATGTTGTTGCTTTTTAAAGAGGTAAGGTTTTGGATGCTTTTCTGTTTCTTCAACCAGAAAATATTTTAATCGATAGTTATGAAAGGTATGTAGAAATACAGAAACAAAATTCGCAAGATATTCGTTCTTAAAACTTTACAATAAGAAATTTTACAGATTGTTAGAAAAGGATGAAAGACAGTTATTTGAAACTACGCCAAAAAACGATCATACAGACGACATTTGTTTAAAATTATCTCCTATGGAACAGATGAAACATAGAATAGATGCTTAGTTGTTTTCTCACACCTTGATAACATTATGGATAGAGCAGACCCACTGGAATAAAGTTGTTCGAAGACCAGAAAGAACAAAAAACAAAAAGATGTGGATACAGTAAAATTCAAGATCGTGCATATTCAAAGAGAAAAAATATTGTATCTTATGTAATTGTTAGGACAATTTGACAGAATATTGAAGTGTGACCTTCACTAATAGTAATTTCAATTTTAAAGGAAATTTTAAAATGATAAATATTTAAGTTCTTAAAGCACTGCTTTCTCTACTGTACAATAATAATTGATAATAACATTTTTATGAAGTTTATCTCAATTTTGCAAAAATGAAAAGCACATAATTAATATAGACAGAGATTTATAGGGACATTTTTTCGTTTTTAGGTATAACACCGTATTGGAGCGCAAGCGCATCACCTACGGCCACAGGCGACCGAATCTCGGCTCAGAATCTTTCGGTTTTAAATGACCTCATCAAGGCAACGAGAACAGACGCTAATCGTACTTACTGGGAAAATGTAAGTATATGAAGATGTCTGTAAATGCGATTGTAGCTTAAGTTCAAAAACTTTGAAAGCCTTTATAAAGGTTGCTGTTGCTGAATGAGTTGAATGTGTGTACAAACAGGCTTGCGTGCATGTTTATGTATCTCGGGAAATATGTATGTTTATGTAGGTACGAAAGTGTGTACGGAGATAGACAGGCAGCCAGAGAAAAGAAGGTACTGAACATAGAAAGAAGGTCTGGTGATTGTCTGACTAATGTATTTACACTTGATGATGCAGTGAACTGTGGAAAGTAATTGTAGCATCCTTGTTTTCTGTCCACCTTGACACAGTGCTCGGTGTCCCCACAAGCCTGCAGCAAGCAATACAACTCGTTAAGCACTACGTCCGACCTTCCATTCTGCGTGTGTGACAGGAATCAAAGTCAAAAGGTAGGAGCCGTCGCCTGTGGTAGAAACGTTGTTTGTAGAGATTTCAAATATTGGCACAATTTGGAAAAGCTTTAAAGCACAAACATGAAAATAGACAAAAGTTATAGAGACATTGTGCGAGCGAGAGAACAGTCGAATGAGCGAGCGAGCAAGAGAGAGAGAGAGAGAGAAATGGGAGAAGAACGATAAAAGAAAATTCTCACATTTATGGTGTTTCTTTCAACTTTTTCTTAGGAAGTGCTTCATGAACAGTACAAAGTTTGCAACGAGTTTGCTCAGCTGTTGGATGAGTTTATAGAGGACGTCAGCGGTGATAGCAGTTCGTCACAAATCCAGCTGTTGTCGAACTTGACGACCCTTCGTAACAATTCTCTGAAATCAGTCATCGACAAATTTCAAGTAATGGTTGGTATCTTTCAGTGACACTTCAAATTAAAAAAAAAATGCTATTGTTGTTAATACTTCAGATCTGTTTTACACAATCAACCTCGCTTTTCTTATCGGCTGCTTAGAAGAAATTATGGGAAGCAGAAGCAGGCTACTTTCAAAGTTTTTCCTACTCATTTGTTTTATCTACACAAATGGTTTACGTTGTTTTGCTCTTTTACAGAAACTTGATTCGCAGAAAGGGAGTACAGTTGCCAAGATTAACACGTCCCAGAATCTCCATCAACGCAACTTTAAAAACCTGAGGATTGTTGCACGAATGGCGACAGAGATGGACAAAATGAGCAAAGTTCTCCCTTCACTTCAATGACATGCAAACGACATATTCGCCAAAACAATATCCACATGCTAAGTTGAAATGACTAGAGTTAGTAACACCGACCAGCCCTACAGTCGGGCCGATAGTCGGTTTTATTTTCCTAGCTCATGGGGTGTAACCCATTGCAAACAGTAAGGCATATTGCCTTGTTTATTGTCTTACATATTTAGCTGACTTGCTTTTGATTTGGTATTTTATTGTAGCAGTTTGATTTAGATAACTGATGTTATGAATGGATTTCGTATATTTCCTGTTTGACAAGAGCAGCTTGCATTACATTTGATAACACACCTGAGTGTAAGTAAGGCGGGTGGTTAGAGGAAAAAGAAAGTTGTGTAATAGGGGGCGCTGATGTAAAACAAATTTTGTGGGGAAGGGATGGAGTTAAGGAATATCATCTGTTTTTTTTTTTTAATGAAGATTACCTGTTTGAAGATATTCGCTTACTCTGACTTTGAAGTACATTTTAACGATATCGGCATCTTCTGTATTTTAAAATTAAATAAACAAAATTTAATTTTGCTTTTTGACATTTATTGAAATTTTGTATTTCATTCATATCTACTGTGTTTAGCGTGGGCCTAATCCTGCTCTATGTAAACTGCACAGCGTGATAATCTGTGATATATTATTTTGACTTTGTCTTGTGCTTCACCTCTGGGTCCGTATTAAAGAACCTCGCATTTTAAAATGTTCTGAGCGCAATATTGGACTTGAATACATCTCCAGCGTTTTCTTCGTTCAAATCAAATAAAGTTTGTCACGAACTATATTTTTTACACTTTGTGTTCTTTGCATAAACTTTGGTGGTGAGCGTTTGGATGTGTAAATCAGCAGAAAAAATAAGAACATAATAACGTAAAAACAGCAGCAGAAATAAAAACAAGGTATTTTTTGGTGATGCAGATGGATTCGTATGTCCTACGACTCCATGAAAAGTGTCATGCATGTAAGGGATGTCAGGCAAGTAGAGCTTTAAAGTACAAAGCAGAACTCGAGAAACGAAAGTAAATTTCAACTGGATGCCACATTCTAGCTCTTCTCATAGAAAAACCACTCGAGGCAAAGGTGAGGTAGAGTTGGGGGGGGGGTTCTCACAGTCAAGCACCCACACTCACATTTTCGTAGAGGATTGAATCAAGAGCTCGCCTGTTTCCTAGTCTACCCAAAAGAAAAGAAGGCTATTTAAAAAATAAACAACTTCAAAAATTTACGAATAGTATCATAGGCTCTTTCCCAAAATATAATATTTACAGTTTATGTTCAAATGCGTAAAAACTTTTCTTTGAGAAGTATTTATCGCCGTCGAAATTTTTAAAAAATTCATAATAGCTGTGTTCTATGCACTATGTAAGCCAATGTTACCAGAGTTGTCAGGAGATCTTGTAAAGTGAACTTTTTTCATTCAAAAATCGAAGTCTCCCAGAATGTACATGTCTTACATGTCTAGAAATACTCCCTCCTGGAATACCACTGAAGCTGAAATTGAGCCCTACTTGCTTACATTGAAAGATAAACGAGTCGAATCGCTTTACGGTGGAGGATTTGAAATGTTTTTCCATAGTTTGTGTCACTGTCTCTATCTGTCCGTTCTTTCTTTCTGACTTTTTCAGCCCGTCTCCTGTCAATCAGAATAATAACAAACCAGGTTCACCAGTAGCACAGTGGTGCAAAATAGTTTTTCTGTGCTCTACTGGAATGCAGGTCATCCTAGTGTGAAACTAGTGAGTGCCCTGACCCACTGTGTTATCAGCTTTGTTGTTATCACGTTTTTGTTATTATCTATGAAAGCTACTGACACACTGCTTTCTGTTTGAAAGGTTTTTTTACTTGATACTTTTTTTGGGGTGGTGGTGGTACTGATAATACCCAGAAGGGGGAGACAAAAATTTAGTAGTTCATGTATATGTTATTTGTTAGACACAAACGCATTACGGACACACACACACACACACACACACACACACACACACACACACAGAGAAACGCACTCACACAAACAACCTTACAAATGTAAAAACTTTTAAGACACGCGCACACACACCCCCCCACTCTTTTAGACTCACACACACAAGCACGCTTGAGCACACACAATAGCACTTACAAGCACATACGTGAAAATACGCACACACACGCACGCGCGCAAACACACAATCACGCAAGTAAACATATTCACATTAGGGCTCATCCATACAATGTGGTCAAAGCGTCGTCTGTGGAGTGGCTTACTACCTGCTCCTTAGTGTAAACTGTCTTTGGGGTCTCCCTTAGCACAAATGCTCTCTCTCTATATATATATACACACACACACCACACACACACATCAATATATGACATTGCTTACACAAACTTCCTTGAGTTCCTGTCTTAACACAAGCTGTCCGTAGTCCTATATTTAGGTTGGTAGGGATGCGAGACACGTAAGACCGCGGCAAAGAGACCGGTTCCTGAGTGTTAAGAGAGGTGTGGGTTGCATTCTAGAAGCTTCTGAATAACACAAACTTCGTTTTAAACCATTGTATTTCATGACTTTTAAGTAATGTAACGCGTTTGTGATGAGCAGCTGTCCTTAGAAGGTAGATTTTCACTTACTTCGGAGAATAACACAGGACGATACATACGATGTATGGTTTGATGATGATGGTGATGGAGGCTGACAATTACGTGTGTAATTTTCGCTTCTATGTAAATTGAAAGGAAGGTGTAAACACTTTCTTCAGCCAGTGGATACCCTCGTCAATTTCCATCACGCCCACATGTATGTGAGTGACGGGATGTCACTTTCATAAGATTACGAGTCAATGTCCGCGATGACAAGACATCGCTTTAATCCGCGATATCAGCTGACGCAGAACGAAAACTGGATTGTTGGCAACAGTCGCCACATCCCCAACTCTTTGCCCCCACGAGTATGGAAAAGGACAGCAAGAGATAGGGAGAGAGAGAGAGAGAGAAAAAGAAAGAAAGGGTATCCCACTGAAAGAAGAATGACCCTTGGGGTAAACCCTTGTCATGTGTTCACCCTATTCCGTCACAGACAATTATTGAGCAGCTCCCTTTCCTTTAAAAGGTTTTTTAAAGTATGAAAGCTGGGCAGCGTAGAGTTGAATCGGTAGCAATCTTCGGCTGATTCTGAACATACCGTAGAACACGTCTCAACATCCCCTTGAGAAATGATTGCTTTCAAAGCACTGACCACTTGTACATCGGCCATCTTCCTAGTCTTCGGTGAGAAGAATCAAATTATGTTTCTCGATTTTACTCACATCGCTTCTTTCATTAGGATAGTCGATAACTTATTTTTCATTTAAATCTAGGTATCTCATAACTTGTGAAACTCAGTTTTTTCAAAGCACCGAAGTTACAGGAAATGATTTGGAAAAAAAATCACTTTTTTAGGTGAAAATGATTGGACAAAAGAGATTGAAAATCATTTAATCAACGACCGGAGTCATATAGACTTTACATAAACGTTTATTTTTATTGTAGGATGAAAAATATCCTTTAAAAGTGTTGATAATTACGGTAGTTAGAAAACTGCTCATTCATGTCTACAATGAAGTTTTAATTATTTTTCAAAAAGTTGTATGTAGAGTTCTAAGTACAGTGACAGAATGGTGAGGGAAGACATTAACATCAATGAAAATTAAAGGAAGCCGCAATGACAAAAATTAAAAGAATTAAAAAAGACTGGTCATAACAAAAAAAGATATCGCATAAAAATAAAACAACTACCTTTGAAAACAAAATTATGGTGATATTTTCTCATGTATATTGAAGGATGTCTTTAAACAGTGTTCTACTGTCTGGTTTTACTTCAGGAGTCATTCGTATCTCCCTCGCGTTTATTAAAGAGCTCGTTTCATTTTTTCGCGAGTGTTTCACGTGTTTCGTTGCTCTGTGAGTGGTGCGAATGACTTATTCCTCTTTGAGTGTTGCAAGGGATTGTGATTTCAGGTCCCACAGTGTGGGGCACGACGAATGGAAGCCCTCTGCCTCTTGTACCCGGTGACCAGACAACGATCTCCACAAGACTTGCTGAGTTGAAAATACTCGTCATTGGAACCAGAAACGACGCAAATCTCATTTTCTCAGTCAATGTGAGTATAACGGCGATGTTATTGTCAGTGCTGGTAGCTGTGTAGATGATGATGATGATGATGATGATGATGATGATGGCTCTGTTAAAATCTGTGTGCCAATTCTCTGTACAAAATGTTTTGTAAAGCACTGTTTCCAACTGTTGGATGCTATAACCTTGTTTCACTACTTCATCAATGGCTTTTTTTTGTTGTCTTAGTGCCAGAAAATGATGGATCCTGTCATCTGTACCATTCTTGAGAAAAACTAACATGGTCCACATTACCCAATGAACAATCCCTAAATTTTCTCTTTATTATAAAATAATCGTCACTTTCATTAAAACACAATCGAACATCGGATACTTTGCGTAAGAGCTGTAAACATTTCATTACAGGAAATGCTGGAAGACATGAATGAAGTGTGCGTGGGGTTCCAGCATCTGCTGGACAAGTTCTCAGCGGATGTAGCGCAGCAGCCCAGCCTGTCAGATCTGCACACGGACCTCATGAACCTGCGTGACGTCAGCCTGGGGTCCATACGAGCCATCATCATGGACCTGGTTCATATTTTCCAGTTAACTTTTCCACTTTCCACAAGACAAACACAATTGTAGGAAATATGTCTTTCAGGGCCATTGTCTTCTATGGTACTCACGTACACCTGCTTTCTTAAAACCGTCTCTCTTTTTCTCTCTGTGGCACCCTTTCTCCCGTCACACAAACAGGTATATATCTATGCACAAAAAACGACGAGAGAGATTCATAGATTTAGACAGGTGAACACCTATTAAACGTTTTTCTTTTGTTTAATTTTGTAGAAACCTGACATAAAGATAGTGAACCATTCGGTTGAGGTTGACACATCCCCAGACATCAGTAGACGCAACATCAGGAACCTTCTGATTGTAGCGCAGATAACAGCAGAGATGAACAGCATGATGGCAGCTCTTGCTTCAAACCTGCGAGAAAAATAGTCACAGGCTGGAGACGCCTTATTTTTTCAGTCATCTTTGTGTTCTCCGAGGGCCATCAGTCTGGACACTGACCAGTCAAGTAGACTGACGCGATGTGCGTTTTCGCTTCTCTTTAAAGCTCATGGGATGTAACCCATTTCAACTAGTAAGGCATATTGCCTCAAGTTCGACTTTATATCGAATTTCTTAGACTGTATAATTTAAGTGTTTGTATATAGTTACTATCATATTTACAGTCATGTGTATACATATATAAAACGCTTTCATGAAAGAGACTAATTCATTTTATATAACTGATCATAGAGATGGGAAAAATGAAAAAGATAATAGGGAAGAGAGTGATTTTTAGAGACAAGATCAGTTTCATTTTTAAGGACACGACAAAACTGAGATATATTCAGTCTTATTAAGTAATACGATTTCAAAGGAAGAAGGAAAATTTAGGAAAAAATGTCTGAGACGATATTAATATCTGACATTTGAAATGAATAACAGTCGACGTAATTTTTTCTCTTTTAGTGCTTATGCCACCTTGATAATATTATGACTGACCGTTAGATGTCGCATTAAATCAAGTGGGCTTGTGGTAAAGCCAATATTTTAAAAGCAATGCCGGAGAAAAGATCAGCTGCTAACACCTCCATGAATCCCACAGCCTAAAAACCCTTCAGACTGTTGCACGTATGGTATTAACAAAATGAGCGAAGTTTTCCCTTGATGACAGTTTTGCTCAAACATTACTCACATGTTCCGCTAAAGGACTCACGTTGACAACAGCCCTATAGTCTGGCGACAGTCGGTATTCTTTTCATAGCTCATGGGATGTAACTCATTGCAAACAGTAAGGCCCATTCCCAAACTATTATTATTATTATTATTATTATTATTATTATTATTATTATTTAGTGAATATATATATATTTAAAACCGTGAAGTTTTAATTTATCTTGATTGAGATTTCTGATGTAAATTAAGTACACGGCTTTAATCAGTGCTCTCTGCACCGTGTCTGATCATGCAGCTGAGTGAAACATAAGCAAAGAAAAGCGATGTGTAATTAGAGGTCGATGATGAAATATTTTACTGGAAAAATGACAATAAGAGATGGGCTTGAGAAATGTAGTTTGTTTTCTTTGTTGAGGGTATCACAAATGAAGACGTTTGGATAGTCTGATTTTAAAGGACATTGTTACTATGAACGTGGCTGTTGAAAACTTAAAAAAATACCCATAAATAAGTTTGCTTTTGACATTTATTACATGAATACGTTTATGTTTACGTGGTGTTTGTTAATCAGTTGAAAGTTGTGCTGGCTCAAAACAGAATCATGCAAAGAAAATAAACAAAACATAAGCAAACGCATGTTAACTGAATTTGTATGAACATTAATCAGATGTTACAGGAAAGAGATCCTTTTAACATATTTGCTAAATCATGTGTTTAATATCAGTTCGACATTGCATGTGATCATTAATAGTTTTGCGTGTTTTATGGCTGTACAATAAACTTAATTATGACTCTGAATCTGTTTAGCTGTATGTAAATCGGAATAAAATGTAATTTGTATCAGTATGGTATATATAAATACTTACATATGTGATCTAAAACACACACACACACACACACACACACACACACACACACACACACAATATATATATATATATATAAATAGAGATATTCAACGCCTAAGTTTACTAAGGACACTCGCACACATGCACCAAAGGAAGTCGACGAAAAATATTCTTTCAACACAAAAATCTCCATCGTAGCACACAATGAGCGGACCAATGGGGTCGCACTGCAAAGTGAATTCGGGGCGATAATACATTGTCTTATATATCTTTTATATTTGTGTTACTTTAGATCTCTTTGTCTCATTTTTGACATAGAAAGAGAAGTCAGTTTCTGGATGCATATAAATGTTGACCAAAATAGTAATACAGCCGATCAGATATGTTTGATTATATGAAACGTTTACTGAGATTTATTGAGAAGGCAGAAAAAAGGAATAATGTACATATAGGAAGGTTAAAATATTATTTTCTTGATTTTAACGGCAAACTGAGTACAGAGAACATATTCTGGACCTTGAATTAAGACAGAATTTAGCTAGCTGATAAAATGTTAACAAGCAACAAGAGGAAAACAATCTCCATCACCAGAGCAAATCAGCAAAGTCAAATACAATGCTTGTCTGAAAACATTTTTTCGAACGACCGTACTTGTAAGATAGAAAGCAACAAATATAGACATATACAAAGCAATAAATTTAGCAATATTCCTGTTCTTAACTGTATAAACGTTATAACAGGCCATCAGATGTCAGTATATGGGACATGTTGCTAGTGTTATACGACCTATATTCGATATGGTGTGATTCTGGTTTGGTGATTCCTTTATCTGAAATTACTGTCTTTTTTGTCTTATGAAGCTTCCGGCATCGCTCAATTAAAACAGCCTCCCACACAGTCTACACTTTAAGGCGTTTGGTAAAACACTTGCTTATCAAACAAAAAACACACGGAGAGATACACCTGCAGACACCCACAGATACACGCACAGATACACAAACATTGACTACAGCTGCCCTGGACGACGCATGCGGGAATTTTTGTGCAGTAACCAAAATGGCTAGACTGAATTTCCTTCAGTCAGTCGCTCCCCGATGTGGCAATGTAAATTGTTGTCTGGTGACTCGCCACCCTTTAGCTACCTAACCGGTTTAGTAACCACCCTCTGACCCACTCACCTTCCTGGCCCAGCCACCCAACCGGGCTACCTACACAAAAACTGTTACGGACTTCCGTTTCGACGAGGAAACACTTCATCGTCTCGCTCTGCTGCCCGCTGCCGATGTGCTTTAAAGCATTTAAAGATCATTTATCAAATACAGTAGTTTTGTAAGACCATATATTTGCCAGTTTATATTCCTCGGAATTACTGCAGAAAACGGAAGTTACACAGACTCTGTCAAAGTCAGAGGTTATCAAACAGATTAAGTGCTAGCCTGGTATTGCATCTTAGAGCTACAATGGTCCTGCAAATCCAGCATGATGGAGCCACTCCATGGGGTCTTACACCAGCACCAGGCCTTACCCAGTCCTAATAATACATCCCCTGCCTACACAACTAAGTCTCGAAAATTGTGAAAAGCATCATTGTTTACTACGCATTTAGTAAACTGTAGGAAATCATCACTCTCAATGTGGACAAGGACTTCCACAGTTAGGGGCTGCAACAGAGGTACAGGCGTAACACACACTCGTCCCGATGTTTTCTGAAGGCTGTTATCGGAATAGAGAATCAGAACAAAAGACAATCCGTATTAGGACCCACATTAATATTTCTGTCTGTCCTTACGTCCAACCATCTGCTCGAATATCTCTCTATCTTCCTGCCTACGTCGTTCCGTCATCTGTCGTTTCCCCTCTTCCCCTCGTTAAAAACTCCTCCCTAAACTTTACTAACAAAGCAAAACAATAAACAAAATGAATGCAGACAGGCAGATGCCGATAGGCTGGTAGATTATTTCGCTAATAAACAGTCAGAAACAGACTGGCGAGCAGTGAAATAAACAAACAGGTAGAAAGAAATTATGGTGATAACAGGGTAACACATTTACACCTCATTGCTGACTAACTTCGACAGCAACAATGATTAAACAACGGTATTTCTAGAGTGCAATATTTCACGCCGTGTGAGTGAAGTCCTTAAACTATGCCAGGTCGTCAATAACAATGTTTACGGAAGCATCATTTGTCTGACTACTGAGGGTGTCACACTAAGGCTCACCTTTATTCACGAAATGATATCATCGTCGAGCACTTCCGCCAGTCGAGAGTCAAATTCACAAAATGACGAGTCAGTTACACTGATGGCGTTTTCCACACTGTGATTATCAGAGTGATACAGAAGATGCAGCAGATTGTGATAAAGACCACGTAAATAAATATCACTAGAGCTCATCAGATAACATCCTAAAAATAGATACCAATCGAAAGAGAAAATAGAAAATATTAAATACAGATGAAAATATTAAATACAGATAAGAAATATCACACAGCTGAGATACATATATATATATACACACATATATATATATATATATCATTAGAAAGAATCAACGCCTAAGTTTACTAGAGACTTGTGCACACATGCACCAAAAGAAACCGATGATAAATATTCTTCCTGTACAAATATCTCAGTCGCAGCTGTCAATGCGCGGACCAGTGTTGTGTCCGGTTATAAAGCACGTTTACTGAGATTTATTGAAAAAACAGAAAAAAAGGAACAGTGTAAATGCACGGAGATTAAACATCTTTTTTTCTTGCTTCTGACAGCGAACCGAGAACGAGTTCTGTCTTTAATCAAGAAAGAACTATGTTTGCTAGTTGATATATTGTTTAGGCATAACCAGGAAAAACAATCATCTTTATCTCTAGGTTACATTAGAAAAGTAAAGTACACAATTTATTTGACAATATGTTTTGAACTAGCGTACTTCTAAGAAAGAAAGCAACAAGTAGGAGGAGTCGTGACTTGAGGAATGTCAATAATGTTCGTATCACAGAAGCAATAATTTCAGCAACCGCCTATTGTGATGAACTGCACAAGCATTCTAACAGGTAGTCAAATGTCAGTATTAGGTAACAATTGCCAGTATTGTCAACCTATCTATAATCTGTTTCCAGTTTACTGTTCCTTTTTGAGGATACTGTGTCTTTTTTGTCGTACAACGTTTTCGGTGTCGCTCTGTTGAAACAGCCCCCCACACACTCATTGCTTGTGGAATTCATTCGCTTAGACAGAGATGGAAAAGAAACATTCAACCACAAGTACACTAACAAAGAAATCAGATTAAAGAAAAATACTTTATTTATAACAAAAGTACAAAAAAACAAAAAAATCTAACTGGATGAAAGCAAATTAATTTAAAGAGAGAATCGAAAACACGAAATACACACAGACAACAGATACCACACACCGGAGATGCAGACACGCGATTACCTTCCGCATAATTATACTGACATCGACACTAGGAGCCTAAATGACGACTTGTCATGGGTGAACAAGGTAATAAAGAGAGAAGAATGCGAGTGAAGTGTCACTCACCCTTCTTGAATAACAAGTTGCACAATGCAGTGAAAAATGCAACACTGAAGATCGGCCGATGTCCTGAGGTCTCTTGGTGGAAGGTAGAAGTGACTACTCCATCACCCCTCCCACCCCACTGAACCGCCTAAAAGGTTCTTGCTAGTACTGTAGTTTTCCAAGCCCGACCTGAGCATAGAGTTACCAGCTGCATTTCTCCGATATTAGTGTAGAATTAAGGAAGTTCTTCAAACCTTACCACTGTCATCATCATCATCATCATCATCATCATCATCATCATCATCATCATCATCATCATCATCATCATCATCATCATCATCATCATCATCATCATCATCAATAAAAGGACACACAAACAGTCAACGAGTGCAGACAGACAAGTTTTGATAAACTGGTGGATATTTTCAACAATGAATTTACAGACAGAATGAAGAAAGCAGTTAGAAATCAGTTATGAAATAACAATAAACATTGTCTGCCAAATTTCTTTCGTCTGAAAACGAGAGAACGGACTTCAAACGGTACAATTCGTCAGGGTAACATCAGTACCTTTGTAAAAAGAACAATACAAATAATTGAAGAATGTTGTTTTGCGGGTTGGATATTAAATGTCTTCAAATATGAGGGATCATCAATTACAGGGTCGACGGAAGCGACTGTAGATGGTGTCTCTAAAGCAACTTCGTTCACGAGAGAGATATCGTTGGCTAAGAGAAAACTGAAGCACGGTAAATATTTCTCGGGTTGTAAGGAAAATGTCTTCAAATATGCCGGATTGTCAATAATATTGCTTACTGAAGCGATTGTCTGACTGTTGGAGGCGTCAAAAGCACACCGGAGTTCGAGAAAAGTCGGCGAGTACTTCCGCCAGTCGCAAGTCCAGTACCGTGACGCCCACTTGGGTGCCCACGTGTAAAACACTACCTTACTTTTACAGACTGACAGTTCAGTCGCACTGATGATAATTTTAAACGAACACTACGATTATCAACGTGATACAGAAGCATTTATCAGGATGTGATAAAGACTTCGAACGGTCCCACAACAGCTCATTGGGTAGTATGTTCTCGAAATAGGCACCAATAAAAATTAGTTAATGAATTATGTCTCAGATGAAAACTGTGATGTGTGGGTAAAACCACTCACACTTTCTGTGACAGTTATAAGTTTTAAACCTTTAATGAATGGTGGAAAAAGTACTTCCTTGAGTTGACATCACCTATATTTTAAAAACTCCAGAATTCCAGATCCAACCATGTATAAAAGGCAGAGTTTGACTGCATCAAAACAAGTGCCTCAAACGCATAAATCTTCGAGTAGATTAGACATACCGCTGGAAACATGAACGTTTTGAGATCACTAATGTCTGGTTTACTGAAGGTCTCTCTAATTCTGGGTAAGTTTATTTTGTTGCTTTTTTTTGAGAAATCTTTGATACTTTTCGGCTTCTTTAGGGATTAAAATATTTTGAGTTGATATCCAAGGAGGGCATGTAGAAATACACCAACGAAAATCTAGTAGGTGTGCATTCTGATAACTTTACAATCAGAAATTTTATAGATTGTTAAAGAAGCAGGAAGGACAAAAAGTAAGCAAACAGACGATCAAATTCCTGCAAATTCAAAGAGAAACGTATTGTTTATTGTATCATTATTAGAACAGTTTAATAGAATATTGATGTGTGACCTTCACTAGTAGCAAATATAGCTTTGTAGGAATTTTAAAATTATACACTTTTTAGTGTTTAATGCACTTCTCACTGTGCTAGACATTGAATAATGCATTGATAATAACACTTTCCTTTGGCGTTTATTTCAGTTTTGCACAAATAAAAAAATCCCAAATAATGTAGACAGATAAAATAGTGTTTTAAAAGACTTTCTCATTTTTATTTTTATTTCTATATTTAAAGGAATTACAGCATATTGGAGCGCAAGCGCATTGCCTGTAGCAACAGGCGACCAAACACAAATCTCAGCTCAGAATATTTTGACTTTAAATGACAACCTCAAGCAAGCAAGAACAGATGCCAATCGTACTTTCTGGAACAATGTAAGTGTATGAAGCTGTCTGTAAATGTGAGTGTTGCTAAGTCATGGAGAGCAATGTACCTAGAATGGATTTCATAAAGCTGTTGAATTTAGAGACTAACGAAAGTAGAAAATACATGACGTGGACGTTAAATAGGGAAAGACAACTTTTTTTTATATCTTATTAAAGGTTATGTAAACACAGTTCGTTAAGAGCGTGTAAACAGTGCAAAATGATTTTTACTCAAGTGAAACTAATCTTTGCGATTGTCTGACCTTTTATTTACTCTTCTTCTCTGTCATCCTTGATGCAGTGCTTGAGTTTCCCTAAAGCCTGCGTCGTTAACCAATCGGCATTCGACCCTCCAAGCTTCCAAGCAGGAAACCAAAGCACAGGGGTAAGAGCCATTCTGTAGTGAATCTATGTTTGAAAGCAATGAATAAATAAATAAATGAAAACAAGAGAGAAAGAGGTATAACAATATAAAAGGGGAGATTGTGAAAACATTTACAAAGAGTGTGTGTGTGTGTGTGTGTGTGTGTGTGTGTGTGTGTGTGTGTGTGTGGATATATATATATATATATCTCGCGATTACAAATACTTAAAATTTTTTTGACTCAGGAAATACTTCAGGAAATGTTTCACGTTTGCAACAACTTCACACAGCTGCTGGACAAGTTCCTAAACGACATCATGCAGCAGTTGGTCTATCCAAAACTGGCTGAAGATCTGAAGAAACTGAATAATACCAGTCTGCTCTCAGTAGAACTCTTTCTTCAGCAACTGGTTAGTATTTCCCGCTTTTACTTTCAACAAGTAAACGCTTTTGCTAAAAACAATTCAGATAAGCTTTATAAAATCAACCTAGCGTGTTTTAAATTGCTTAGCAAAATGCTTTTAGATGAGCAAGTAGAATAATTGGCAGGTTATTGCGTATAAGACATTTGTGATATCTACACACATATGACACGGTTTGTGCTCTTCTGATCTTTTACAGAAACCTAATTTGCAGAAAGGGAGTACGACTGTCGATATTTACACCTACACGAATCCCACTTCACGCAACATAAGAAACCTACAGATTGTTTCACGAATGGCGATAGAGATGGACAAAATGAGCAAAGTTGTCTCTACATTTTGATGACATGGAAACGACAGTTTCTCCAAACCATTACCCACATTTAAGTTGAAAGGACAAGCGTTGATAACACTGACCAGCCCGATAGTCGGGCCGATAGTCGGTTTCATTTTCCTAGCTCATGGGATGTAACCCATTGCAAAGTGTAGGGCATATTGCCTGATTTACAGTCTTACATATTTAGCTGAGTTGCTTTTGATTTGGTATTTTATTGTAGCAGTTTGATTGACATCACTGAAGTCATAAGTTCGTTACGTACATGTTCTGTTTTCACAAGAGAGCTGAGGTGTTTGTATTACATATGATTACACAGGTGAGTGAAAGCGATCTGGGGGGAGGGGATGGAAAGGAAAAAAATAAAGAGGTGTATAATACAGACCACTGATGTGAAATTGAATTTGTGGTGAAGGGGCAACATAATGGCATTGCGGAATTCAATCAGTTTTGTTTGTAGATTATCCATTTGAAGACATTCGTTTAGTCTGACTTGAAAGTACATTGTTACAATGATAGCATCTTGATTTTTTAAAATATGCTTTTCGACATTTTTTGGAAGTTTGTGTTAAATTCATGATATTTGCTAAGCGTGTATTTAGCGTGGCTTTAATTTTGCTTGATATGCATAGCGTGATAATCTGTGATCTGTAATTTTGATTTTATCTTCATTCCTGGATCCTCATTAAGAAACCCCATACCCCATAATGTTCTGAGCGCTATATTTAACTTGCCGTAACTTGCCTGCTATATCCTCAGTGTTTCCTTCGCTCAAAGCAAATAAAGTTTGTCACATCCTAGCTCTTTTACACTTTGTATTCTTTACGTAGACTTCGGGGTTGAGCGTTTGGATGTGTAAAACAACACGAGACAAAAATAAAAACAGAGTGATGCGAAAACAACAGAAGAAACAATAACAACAGAATAATGTTTTCTTGTGGTACAAATAGATTGGTCTGTCCTATTACTCATGAAAAGTGTCATGCAGGTAAGGGATGTCAGACAAGCAGAGCTTTAATACACGAAGCAGCACTCGAGACACGAAAGTAAATTTCATCTGAAGGCCACGTTTTCCTCGCTCTTCTCACAGAAAAACCAGGCGAGGCAATCGAGGCAGAGGCGGGGGTTCTTATATCAAAACAACCACGTGTTTCGTAGATCATTAAATTAATAACTGGTCTGTTGCCTAATCTACCTCAAGTAAAAGTAGAATATTTTCAAAAATTTTAAAAAATAAGTATTATAGTATCTTAGGTTTTTCCTGAAAATAATATTTACACCTTATGTGTGAATGCGTAAACAACTTTTCTTTTAGAAGTATTTATAACTGTCAACAATTTTTAATCCACTTTTTTCACTTGACACAAAATTAACCCTGGCAATTGAGAATTATATTGTATAAATGTAAAAAAATAATTCACTTAATAAGACATAATAACTGTGTGCTACCGTTAAGCTTCAACTCAGTTCTGTAGTAAATGAGACACTTTTAGTATTTTTAAAATGAATAGTTTTTTAATAGTAAAACTGATTAATATTTTTATACTACAAAGTATTAGTTGTTTTCTGGCTGTAGCTGTTTCTGCAGGCCTGACGAGAGGGGGGACAGGGGGGGGGGGTCTGGTGTACCCGGGCCCGCGGCTGTGAAGGGGGCCCGGCCTTGGTCAGTGGATTTTTTTTCTTCTTTTTCTCCTTTTCTTTTTCTTTTAAAGAAAGGTCTGAGGACAGAACACCCACCCAGCATCGCCCTGCAATAACACATCGGCTGGTCATTACCTTTCCTTCCAGTCTCCGACCTTCTTTTGCTCTTTGCCGATGAAGCTCCCGGTAAAAAGAAGGTAACATCTACCCACCATCAGTCCCCTAAAGCCACCTCGGAATCTTTCTTATCGTGCGCTAGTTGTTGTCAAGCTGTCATATGTGTCGCTGTGTATTGAGTTTTGCGGTGGCTGCGACATTTGATTTTCAAATTATCACATTCTTATATTTGAAAGTCGTTTTTAAGGAGCTTCGTGCAACTTATATTTGTTTCACGATGAAGAAGGGAGGAAAAGAACAGTTTACAGATGTGCTATGACATAAGTGTTAGTTTGTCTACGTTTTCATTAAATTGCTCCTTGTCTTGACACCCACAATCAAGGTAGAGGTAAATTATGTTGGCCCTGTTTTTAGTTTAGAGGCCAGTGACTAAGATGACAGCAAGTTCCACCCATGCCGGCCGTCAGCCATGGGCCAGAATGCATTGTTGCTGACCTGACAACACAAGAGGGAAAGGGGGGGGATAGCCTCGATAGACTCGAAAGGATGGAATTTCATGGGAATTAAATGGTCGAGGTTTGGAGCAATTGGAGGTGTAGACTGACATTTTTATTAGATAGACAAGGAAGGCCTGTTAGGTCAACAGCGATGTCAAAAGCTCGACAGATTCGTTAATACCCTCATTTAAAAAAGTGTTTGCTGCTACGAACTCGGCTTTTCGAGTCTAGAAGACAGCGTGCGACAGGCAGGAGAGTGCTGTATGAAAAGATGTTAGACTAAGTGTATATCTAGCTTTCTCTAAGGTCCAACTGTCCAAGCTTTCTTTGGTCCAAGGACTCCAGCCGATTGAAAGGGATGGTCATACACACGTCGACTTTACTGCTGACTTGTCTATCTCATAAAAATGTCAGTCTACACCTCCAATTGCTCCAAACCTCGACCATTTAATTCCCATGAAATTCCATCCTTTCGAGTCTATCGAGGCTGTCCACCCCCCCTTTCCCTCTTGTGTTGTCAGGTCAGCAACAATGCATTTCTTATCGTGCGCTCATTGTATTCAAGGAAGGTGTCACATATGCTGCTGTAAATAGAGTTTTATGGTGGCTGCGACATTTGTTCTTCGAATAATTACATGCTTATATTTGAATGTCGTTTTTAAGGGGCTCCGTGTAATGTATACTTGTTTCACGATTAAGAAGGGATAATGAGGAAAAGTTTATAGATGTGTTACGACAGCTTCGTTTGTCTAGGTTTTAATTAAACGGCTCCTTTTATTGACGCACACAAACCAGATACAGGCAGATTATGTGGGCCCTATTTTGGTTTATAGACCAGTGACTGTGATGACAGCAACGTCCACCCATGGGCCCGAATGTATTGTTGCTGCCCACCTGAGAGGAAGGGAGGGGGTGATAGTTTCTGGAAGATTCGACGAGATGGGATTTCGTGGGAAATAAATGGTCGGGGCTTGGAGCAATTGGAGGCAAAGACCGACATTTTTATGAGATAGTTAGACGTCTCTCCCTTTTGCTTGAATCCTTGGACCAAAGAAAGTTTGGACGGTTGGACCTTAGAGAAAGCTACATACACTTAGTATAACATCTTTTCACACCGCGCTCTCCTGCCTGTACTTCTAGACTCGAAAAGCCGAGATACGCTGCCCTTTGTTTTTCTTATAAGTACAGTATTTTTCATGTATATTTCTATCATTTTCTGTTTATTGGCAAATAGCCAAGGCAGGAACATCAGTGTCGATGAGAGTGACTACCAAGCCTCTCAAACTGACTGACAATAATGAAGATTTTTTTTAGAAAAGCTAATAAATATAGCCTTACAAAGTCCTTAGTCAGCAGGTAAATGACCATATTGGTACTGCATAACTTTGTTTCTATGTACTTTTAGAATTCAGATAAAATATGCTAAACGTGCATACTTTAATGTCCTTGTCACAAAACTCTGTCCTTTTGATCTACTTCAATGTTAAAATTAATAACAGTTACTGGCTATAAATTAGTCTTTAAAACATTTGGTTTGTCTTCTAAAACTGAACACGTATTTAAACGGATAGTGACTGACGGGGGTTGAAGTCGTAAAAAGTTGGATGTGTTCAAATTTCAAAATGTTAAAGAGGCCTAAGGAGTTTCTTTTAGATATGTCTTTGCGTATCACATAATATGTGTGTGTGTGTGTGTGTGTGTGTGTGTGTGTGTGTGTGTGTGTGTGTGTGTGTGTGTGTGTGTGTGTGTGTGGATCTGCTTTAAATACTAATATTCAGTATACAAAATGAACTTTTTTCATTCGCAAATTGTTGTCATCTGAAATTTACAGGTCTTATACGTCTAGAAATAATTTTTTCTGAATTACTAAAGTTGAAATTAAGCCCTAGATGCTTGCAGTGAAAGACATTTAAGTATCAAAAGTGATCTTTGAGGCTCACCAGTAGCGCAGTAAAGAGAGGTAAACGTGTTTTTCTGTGCTCATCCGCAATACAGGTCCTCATACTGCGAAACTCGTAAACTCCGGTAAAGCCTTGGCCCACCGTGTTATCAACTTTGTTTGTATCACGCCTTTGTTATTATCAAGGGGAGATAATGGCACAGTTGTTTTCTGTTGAAAGGATTTTTTGCTTCTTTCACTGCTTGGCCAGCTTGTCAGTCGTTCGTCACGACACTTACCGACATCACGAGAATTCTCTAATTGTCTAAGCGGGGGTGGAATGACAACACAGCATAGGGGAAAACAAAAATTTAGTAGTACGTGTATTTGTTTTCTCTGAGACATCAGCGCACTACAGACACACACGCTTGCAAACACAAGCACACAGACCCTTAATCACACAAGTACATAGATTCACAGTAGGGCTCACCCTTAAAGTGGGGTCAAAGCGTTTCTAGGTCAGTCTGTAGAGAAGCTTACGAGTAGTACCTGCTGCTGAGTGTAAACTATCTGTGCCATCTCGCTTAGCACAGGCTATAGTATGTATATACATAATATATATATATATATATAACCTCAACACAAAACTTTCTTGAGCTCCTGGATTAACACAAGCTGTCTGTAGCGCCCTACCTTTTAGGTTGACAGGGATGCGAGACATGTAAGACGCCAGCTGACAAATTGATATTTCATAATTTGAAGAAATCTGGATTGAATTCTAAAACATTCTAAGCAACACAAGATTTCTTTCGAACTTTCGCCTTTGGTTACACGTAATGTAACGCGTTTGTGATGAGTAGTTGTCCCTACAAAGTAGATCCCCGCTTAATTCGGCTAAAAACACAGAACGATACATACTATGTATGGTTTGATGATGATGGTGATCGAGGCTGACAGTTACGTGTGTCCCTTTTGCTTCTGAGTGAATTAAAATGCAGGTGTGTAAACACTTTCATCAGCCGCAGTGGATACCCTCGTCAATTTCCATCACGCCCACATGTATGTGAGTGACGGGATGTCACTTTCATAAGATTACGAGTCAATGTCCGCGATGACAAGACATCGCTTTAATCCGCGATATCAGCTGACGCAGAACGAAAACTGGATTGTCGGCAGCAGTCGCCACATTCCCAACTCTTGCGGCCCACGAGTATGGAAAAGGACAGCAAGAGAGAGAGAGAAAGAAAGGGTATCCCACTGAAAGAAGAATGACCCTTGGGGTAAACCCTTCTCATGTGTTCACCCTATTCCGTCACAGACATTTATTGCCAGCTCTCTTTCATTTAAAAGGTTTTGTAAAGTATGAAAGCTGGGTAGCGTGGGGTTGAGTCGGTAGCAATCTTCGGCTGATTCGGAACAAACTGTAAGACACGTCTTAACATCCCTTGAGAGATGATTGCGTTCAAAGCACTGACCACTTGTACATCGGCCATCTTCCTAGTCTTCGGTGAGAAGAATCAACTTTTGTCGCTTTAGTTTAGCACATCTCTTCTCTAATTAACATAATCGACACATTGTTTTTATTTCAATGTCAGAACTAGCTAAACTCAGTATTTCCAAAGCACCAAAGTTATCGGAAAGGACTTGGACAAAATCTATTGTGACCGTTATTTTAAGTGAAAATTATTGTACAAAAAAGAACTAAAACCATTTAATCAACAACTGAGGTCATAAGACTTTCCGTAAATACTTTATTGTAGGGTAGAAACTATCTTATGAAAGTTTATTAAGAAAACTGTTCACTCACAACCGCACTGAAACTTCAATTTTTGCGGCATTAGAAGAAAAGACTGGTTGTAGCAGCTGGTAGACTGCTTTTTTTTAAAAAAAAGATCTCGCATAAAAAATTAACTAGTTTTGAAAATAAAATTATGGTGATATTTTATCCTCTATATTGAAGGATGTCTTCAAACAGACAGTGTTTTATTGTCTGGTTTTACGTTAGGAGGCATTCGTATCTCCCTTGTACTTACTGAAAAGCTCGTTTTTATTTCTTGGCGAGTGTTTCACGTGTTTAGTTGCTCTGTGAGTGGTGCGAATGACTTATTCCTCTTTGAGTGTTGCAAGGGATTGTGATTTCAGGTCCCACAGTGTGGGGCACGACGAATGGAAGCCCTCTGCCCCTTGTACCCGGTGACCAGACAACGATCTCCACAAGACTTGCTGAGTTGAAGATACTCGTCATTGAAGCCAGAAACGACGCACACCACATTTTCTCAGTCGATGTGAGTATAACGGCGATGTTATTGTCAGTGCTGGTAGCTGTGTAGACTGTGATGACGGACAGAGAGCTCGATTTCTGAAACTTTCTGAATAGAAATCGAGTTCACTCTGTGTCTCTCCAGCAAATGCAAACCAGGCAGTCATGTTGCTCAATTGTTTTTAATATACGGCTGCATTTTTCACTGAAAGAAAACAATAGACACTTTCCTGCAAGAAAAAAAAGAAAAATTTTAAAATCTCAAAATGTAGAAATGTACGTGTACATATTATATATTTTTGCAAAAGCACTGGGTGTAAATCTCTTTTTGTGAAAAAAATCTGTCCAATTAGAGTTAATTGCAAAACCAATGCTGATGTATACTTGAAATGTTATTTTTTTCTGAATTAGAGAAGTTGCCCGTTGAAATATGTTTTTAAGTTCTATTTCCGAAATGTGTGTGTGTGTGTGTGTGTGTGTGTGTGTGTGTGTGTGTTGATAGTACCAATCGTGTGGCTAGCGATGCTCACTTGCCTAAAGGGGGAGTGACCCTGTGCGTCATGACCACCAAATGATTTCAAGCTCTCATAACAGTGGTCTACCTTGTTGATCGTCTTTGCTAAAACTTCCTTGCAATTAATTTTGTTGTGCTGATTTTCTGCACAATATTTTGTTGTAAAGCATTAATTGTTTTCAACTGCTGGGTGCAATAATCTTGTTTAATAACCACATCAATGACTGTTTTTGGTTGTCTTAGTGCCAGAAATTGATGGATCCTGTCATCTGTACCATTCTTGGGGAAAAATCACAGGAAATTCCCCAATATCCACACTTCGTATTTAACCAGACTGAAACTTTAGATGTAAGTGGCATTTATGTAAAGTATGCTTAGCAAAGTAAGATGCACATTTAAAACGTATTTCTAAGATGCTACCGGTCAAGTCGGAAAAAGTTAATATGGTTATGGGTTATTTTTAATTAAGATAAAAAATTAAGATACGAGAGAAAAATTAAAAATTATATTTAAATAAAAGAAAGATTGCGAAGATTTCCACATTCGCTACGAAACCCTTTCCTACGACTGCATATGACTAAAGTCAACTTCAAATATAAATTTAATAATATAACAATATAAGTTAAGGCTACAAATTACAATAGCATTAAATTCGAGTAAATTAGATTTTTTCTGTTCATAAATTAATGCAAAATCTTTACTCGCTCAGCTTAAAGTACCCAGGAATCTCCATTCGGCTATGAAATTACCCCCACGCCTAATGAACAATTTATAAATCTTCTCTTTATTATAAAATAATCGCCACGTTAGTTAAAACACGATTGATCATTGACTTTTTTCAGCGAATAAGGGTAAGACCTGTAAAATTTTCATTTCAGAAAATGCTGGAAGACATGAACGAAGTATGCGTGGGGTTCCAGCATCTGCTGGACAAGTTCTCAGCGGACGTCGCCCAGCAGCCCGGCCTGTCAGACCTGCACACGGACCTCATGATCCTGCGTCACGTCAGCCTGGGGTCCATACGAGCATTCATCATGGACCTGGTTTGTATTTTCCAGTTAGCATTTCCGCTTTTTACAAGACAGAAAGTTTTCGGTCATGCATGTCAGTTCCATGGTACCCAAGTACACCTGCTGTCTTAAAATTGTCTTTCTTTGTCTCTCTGTAACACACACACACACACACACACACACACACACACACACACACACACACACATTCATTAAAATATAAACATATATATGCACAAAGAGAGAAGAGAGATCCATGGTACCCTAGTACCCCTACTGTCTTAAAACCGTCTTTTTTTCTAGTTCTCGGTCCCTCTCACTCTCTCTTACACACAAACGATATATAAATATATATATGCACTAGGTATGCACTAAGAAAGAAGAGAGATCCATATATTTAAAAATTGTGCACACATAATACAAATTTTCCTTTTGTTTAATTTTGTAGAAACCTGACATAAAGATAGTGAACCCTTCGGTTGAGGTTGACACATCACCAGACATCACCATACGCATCATCAGGAACCTTCGGATTGTCACGCAGATGACAGCAGAGATGAACAGCATGATGGCAGCTCTTGCTTCAAACCTGCGAGAAAAATAGTCACAGGCTGGAAACGCCTTGTTTCTTTAGTCATCTTTGTGTCCTCCGATGGCCATCAGTCTGGACACTGACCAGTCAAGTAGACTGACGCGATGTGCGTTTTCGCTTCTCTTTAAAGCTCATGGGATGTAACCCATTTCAACTAGTAAGAAATATTGCCTCAAGTTCGATTTTACATTGAATTTTCATGATATACTGGATAACAACTTACTCATTTGAAAAAAGCTACTATCATAAATACAGTTATTTTATAGACATGTACATATACATATATACTTGTATATCTATTAAAACGCATATCTAGAGAAATCAAGCTTAATTTTGTAGAAAAAGACTGTGATTCCGCTTACATAATACTCTGATGGGAGAAGGGAAGAAAACAATTGGGGTAGAAAGTGATTTTAATAGGCAAGATCAGCTTGATTTTTAATGAGAAGACAAATTTTTAGTCTTATTCTCTCTGTTAAAACCCTCATGCCTGTTTTAGGACTGTTATTAATGATTACTTAATTTCTTTGCAATTGCAAACTCTTGTATGGCATAAGGATATACTTTTATCAGAAATTTCATAAAAAAAGTTTTGATACCTAATATCATTTTATTTAAGAGGAACGCGAATGTTTTTGTGATGTTTTGTCGTTTCGAAATAATTTGTTAAATCTTTACCAAGGGATTAAATAAAAGTACTGCAAAGAAAGAAGAAAAAACAGTTTATAGACAGAAATGTCTGGCACGATATTCATATGTGACATTTGAAATGAATAAGAGTCGTTATTGACATCTGACATTAAATTAATAATAATCGATATATGTTGTTTGTCTTACGTGCTTACACTGCCGTAATAATGTTTATGACCGTTAGGAGTCGTCTTAAATAACATGGGCTTGTGGTAAAGTCAATAAGAGAAAAAAAAAATCAATTGCTAACACAAATCCCACTCTACGAAAAACAAAAACCTAGATTGTTGCACAATAAGTTAATATTTTATGTGAGATCTTTTTTTTTTTTTTTAAAGTCAACCAGTCTTCTTTTCTAATGCCGCAAAAATTGTTAACAAATAATTGAAGTTTCAGTGCGGTCGTAAGTGAACAGTTTTCTTAATACACTTTCGTAAGATAGTTTCTACCCTACAATAAAATATTTATAAAAAGAGAGGTGTATAATAGGAACCACTGATGTGAAACTGAATTTGTTGGAGATGGGGAAAACAATAGAATTGAAGAATGCAATCAGTTGTTGATGTAGATTATCCATTTGAAAACATTCAATTAGTCTGACTGAAAGTACATTTTACAATGATGGCATCATGATACTTGCTAAGCTTGTTTATAGCGTGGCTTTACTTTTCCTCGATATATAATACATAGTGTGATATTCTGTGGTCTTTAACTTTGACTTTAACTCCTGGGTTCTTATTAAGGAACCCCTTACCCTATAATGTTCTGAGTGCTATATTTAACTTGCCTGAGCTTGCCTACTACATTCCCAGCGTTTCCTTCGTTTGAAGCAAATAAAATTTGTCAAAACCTAGATTTTATGTCCTTTGTAATTTTAGCGTAAACCTTGGTGCTGAGCAATTGGATGTGTAAAACAACAACAGAGATTAACAGCATGAGGTCAGCTCTTGTTTTAAACCTGTGAGAAAAATAACCACAGGCTGAAAACGCCTTATTTTTCAGTCATCTTTGTGCTCGCCAAAGGCCATCAGTGTGGAAACTGACCAGTCAAGAGACTGACGCGATGTGCGTTTCTGCTTCTGTTTAATTCTCATGAGATGCAACTAATGTGTGTGAATTGAATTTTGTTATACTGGAAAACAATTTATGCATTAGTAGATAGTATAATGTACTATCATATAAATACTATCATATATACAGTCACTGGTACAAAGAGACTGTACTTCATTTTAAATAAATGAGTATGTAGATTTCAGCAAGGAAGAACATAATTGGAAACAGTGATTTTCATAGACAAGATCAGTTTGAATTTTAAGCAGAAGACAAATTTAAGAAATTTCCAGTCTTATTCTCTCTGTATATACTCTAATGCTCTCATGCAGATTATTATGCCTGTTATTACTGATTACTTAATTTCCTTCTAATCACAAATTCTTATATGCCACAAAAATATACTTTTATCACAAATTTTGTGAAGAAAGTTTTGATACATGATATCATCCCATTTAAGAAGGACACGTGAATGATACCTGCTATGTTCTGTCGTCTCGAAAAACATTGTTAAATCCTTGCAGTATGAAGTAATACTATTTCAAAGAAAGAAGGAAAACAGTTTATAGAAAAAATGTTTGGGACGATATTGACATTTGAAAGGAATAACAGTCGTAATATTTTCCCTCTTACGTGCTTACGCCGCCGTGATGATATTTATGACTGACCGTTAGAGGGCGTCTTAAATCACGTAGGCTGCTGGTAAAGTCATCATTATTAAAAGCAAAGCCGGAAAAAAGATCAACTGCCGACACGTCTACGAATTCCACTCTACCCAACATAAAAAACCTTAAGGTTGTTGCATCTCTTGATGACAAATTCAATAAAAGATTACTCATATGTTCCGCTTTATTTCTAACGTTGGAAACAGCCCTATAAGTTGGGCTGATGGGATGTTACCTATTGCAACACTCAGGTTCATTGCCGGATGCTGAAATAGCGTCTGCCATGAATTTCCGCATTGGTCACAGCCCAGCACACGGCAAACCAATACGTAGCAGTGCTGCTGATGCAACATAAAAAAAATTATGAACCGTCATATTTCACGTGGGAATTCCGCCTTCTTCACATGGCTTCGCCTTTATACCAATGAAACTTTCCACTGAGTCTCATGAACAAGGGTTATGTTAAGGTTTATTGCTTTAAGAGATTGGAAGAAGCATACTGATTAAAAAGTTCGAGGATAAACTGATTCATCTTTTATTATCGAGTGGTTTTAATGACCGTAGGCCTTAGGTCTTGCTTCTGCAGGATCACTAAATACGGACATGAAAAAAAACTAGTTGCGGGCTTCCTTCTACAAAGGATGCACTTGCCACACTGATTGATCAGTTGACGGAAATAAAGGCAAACGTATGACGAGGACTGTCCTACACAATACATACAACAAAATAACGACTCTCTAGACACCACTCCCTTAAACAGAGGAATTTCCTTTTTTTAATGTGTTATTGATAAACTGCTTTGGTATCACAAACTCGCGCGCACACGCACGCACAATTATATAAAGTACTACCAAATCGAATCTTTATTAGGAGTTAAAGGCAGTCATTTTTTGTTGTTCGTTATTTGTTATTGACGATGACGATCAAATAATATCTTGTTTGAAGTTTAGTCTACATCTACTAATATCCGATGGAAGATATTCAAAAGTATTTAAATATTAATTCCACAGCCTTACGCATCTTGGGCGTTCTTTGTTTTTTCGCCTAAAGAGTATGATGAGAATTATAACGGAAATAATGAAGGCAATAAACGCTGATGCTTCTGTTAGTCACAATATTGAGGGATCCTGTGAAAAGCACTTGAGTAGTATGTCTTTCCATCAAAGGCAGAAGTAGTACTGTTTGTTGTGAAAAGGGTTGCTATGGCCGTTGACACCAGATGAAATGAAATACCCAAAATGTGTATTCTTTGACTATTATCCGACTTTCCCGTTGTCATGATCTGTACACGGGGTAAGAACAAATGAAGAAGTAAACTTTTGGTAAGTAAAGCAGGAGGGGCAAAAGTTGAACAAAGATGTCGGAAAGAGGTCTCTTATGTGTCCATCTAGTGTTTATCGTCTTGAGGGATATGATCCTAAGATGTGAGCTATGTAAGGTGTTTACAAATGTGTGTTCTTAAATGCAAGTATATATTAAGTGCATAAATATTAAGAAGCTAAGCATGCTAATAACATTTATAATTATTTTTAGTGGTTGGCACTAACACGGACTCAAAACAATTTTATAAACCACACGCATACATTTCAGTGTCTTTTCAGTGAGACTGATTGTTTCCCCACAGCAGTTCGTGCGCTGATAACACACACCACTTGTAACTACCCGCATTTCATGTCCTTTATCTGTAACTCTAAGAACGGTCCCCAACCAAGTACCGGATTTTGCATTTAGATTCGTTTCTGAACGACCGTTGTGAAGTGGTAAGTTTAAACATCATGTTTTCTCTACTGTCATCAAGACATGTGCTTCCCAACCCGGTTTTATCAGTGCAGCAGTCACCAAAGTGTTTATTTACAATCTTTTCTTGTCCATGTTCTTTTCGTACACAAAGATATGCATGTACATCCATCCATCAATACACATACATGCACTATGTCATTGAGGACTCTCTGATGGGGTCAGTGTTCAATTCTGTCAGTAGTTTTCAAACCACATCCAAAATGCGCGCACAAGTTTCAGTGATGCTGACTGCAGATCGTGGACGAAATGTATCCTTCATTCGTGGCTGCATGGCATTCCGATATATTGTTATCTGTAATTCTAATATTGCCTGTCAGTATTTTGAATTTAGACTCGCTTCTGCTTGGTAATCGTCAATTCTCGAGTTCGCGTCGATTACAGTGATAGATGTGACTGCAGAGCTATGAGGAGCTGAAGACACATCCAGCGTCATGTAAAGTGCAATTGTAGAGACAATAGTAGGTCCACACACAATACAAAAGCAATAATAAAACAGAAATGGTCATGGACATTGTCACGTACCACTCGCGGCCATGCACATTCTTATCAGGAAATAACAACAAAAGATCAATTTGGTGCAGAGCGTCGCTTCCAGAGACACGAATAATTATAATCAAATTTAATATCAAATTCAATATCAAATTCAAACAAGCAATTTAAGTCAATGACTGGCACCACTACAAGCAATTAATACACAAGAATTAACCATACAATGCAATAGGCCAGTATTCTGAGACCAAAGAAGGTAATCTCAATTCCGTGACATCAGTTCAACACACTGCTTAATAGTCAGGAAATAACACCAATGCAAAAGTGCATACACGAAACGCATACAAATGATGTAAAAGATAGTTATCTTAACATGCAGTGCACTAATTACACACCTGGATTAATTGGGTAAGCGATGAGAGTCTGAAAAGGCCGCAGACAGCTACGCCCGAGCATAACTTGTTAAAGGAGCAAAACACTAACAGTTCTTCCCTCTCCTTCCAACGGGTACTCAATTCTAACAAATCTGAAAGGAATGGAAACTGGCCCCCTTCCCCCGCTTATCCTCATCTCAAAAGGAAAAGTCTTACTTTGCCCGCTGTTCTGGTGTTTATTCCTATACAGCCCACGCGTCTGCCTCGCGTCAGGGGTCCTCAGGACGACACGGATACCGGGTGCACAATAGCACGGTGGACACGTTCCTCTCCGGTATGGCTCGCAAACCTGCCACCCGTCTTGTTGGACCCCAGGTCGTCTCCCTCACGCCAGCTCTAGCTGTCTGAACCATCGGTTTCGTCAACAGCTTTTCTCGAGCCTGGCGTATTCCTCTGAGCACATAGTAGAGATTTTTCCCGAGACTGTTTCGAAGTCCCAACAATAACCACCCACAACGTTATCGGTAGCAGTTACAACAGCCCTCAGCTTCGGTCACAGTAACACCGATAACGATAGCGTAAGTAACCGCGCACACGTTGACAGCCCAAACGACAATAGACAGCAGCCCTCTGGCTGGTTACGGGTGGGCCTATGTACCCTCTCCTGCCCACCTGGAGAGAGGATGAGCTCTGCCCGCACCGCACGTGAGGCTCGATAAAACGGAAAGCTCACGAATTTTCCTTTTCTCCACGTGGCAGAGGGGTAAAAACACAGACGCAGTTATACCCTCACCCCTAGCATATACCAGCTCTGAACATGACAGAAACTCACGAGGAAAAAGTACAAATATCTAACGTCGTCATTTATTGCAATGATGGGGAAAAAGAAAGCTTCTGCCGTTGGTTTGGCTTTCTGCGAGATACAAAAAACGGTCAGTGTACTGAAAAAACGCAGTACACGCACACCAGCTGAAATAGTCATGTTGCTTACACTTTGAAAGTCACAGTATTACGATATAGTCAAATGATGACATGATTTCCATGTATACATGCGACCCGCCACCACGAAATGAGTCTTATGACGCACAGAGCAGTTTAGTAGTAGAGTTCCAGGAAGGTGATGAGGGTGATGTTTGTGCAGTTTTACTTTTAAAAATGGATTTCTTGGTTATCAAACTAACAGGAAAATACACTTCAGTGATAAAATAAAAGTTAGAAATGTTCTTAAAATACATTTTAATTGAAATCCTCCACGGTAATCCGTCTCGATTTCCACAGCAAATTTACGAAATTCAAACGTTGTTTCAGTACCATTTCCCTCTCAGAACGCCATTGTGTTATACCTCGCCAGAGAGCCCAAAGTCTATATTTTCAGTCTCTTTAATGACTGGTTCAAATATTAACCAATCAGAAGATTTGTCTCTAAAAGTTTAGGAATAAACAAACCTGGTTATTAATCTCAATGCTATCCAATTTGAGAATCACACACTGAACTCTCTTTAGTAACGAAAGGAACGGCGCTGAGCGATGATTACCTAAGGGGACGAAACTACTTCCAGGCAGTGACGAAGCATTGTTAGCTTTTAATCCATGAAGCCAGTGGAACATTCCGTGCTTTTTATTGAATAAAAGGGAAAGTGTTTATTCAGAATTAACAGAACGGTACATGTGCATGAACAAACACACTCTGGCATGAAGGTTGTGCTTCTAGAAATTTTTATTTTTGTGTGGCCTGCCAGTTCTACATGTCTTCCGGTATATCAAAACATGCAGTTTTCTTTAACTTGTTTCTTTCTTTCTTTTTTTTTTTTTTGCAAAGGAAATACCTAGTGTGATTGCTGGAAACGTAATGATTGTTTTTTAGATGCTGGATGACAGACATCTCTTCCAATGAACATATAAAGACCATCTTTGGTAAAGGTTAGTTACAAAAAACGTACAATTTTCATAAACTGTAAAATAGAGTTTTGTTTTACGAGATACAACTTTAATGCTGAATATGTTTTATCCTCAGGTATGGCGATAGAAAATGTGCATTACTGAGCTGGATGTATGGTCGTGATGGTACAAAAATATACGTATTAAGTGATGCCAGATATTGAAGTATGAAGTCACTCATACTGGTTATTTGTGTATTACAAAATCATAGATAATGATGAGTTCACACTATAGATAAGTATATTAATTTTTATCCACAATCTAAACCTGAACTTATTTGATGAAGCTTTACTGTTACAATTTGAATTGATTTTATTTCCTGATCACCACTCCAAACTCTTAATTCCGCTAAGTAACGACGTTATAAAGCTAAGTAAATGTATTAGGGGACTATCCTCAAGGACTGTAGACAGCTTGCTTTTGTCCGGAGAGTGTTACTCACGATAAACAGAAAACCGTGCAGCTCTGTGGCAGATTTTCTGTTTCTCATTTAGTCTCCACTCGATGAAAAGTTGTAACCAGGAAGACATTTCACGCCTTAGCTATTCTTACAAGCCAGTCAAGAAATTTTCTGCAGGGCTTCAAAAGGGTACATCATACAACACATCGCTCTGTTCGCAAATGAATACATAAGGGAGAAAACTACTGGACGGTTTAGGAATTGTCCACTTTGGATTACTTCCCTTTAACAGCTTTAAAAAAAGTCAACCAATCACGTATTTTTTTATATCCAAAGTCGGCGACGTTTTACTTGATCAAGTGCCATATTGAAGTTAGTTCCCGGTTACTCAATTTAACATGGATTTGTACTCCAGAATCAGAAAAC
>SMMW01000585.1:7000000-7062500 GCA_004794655.1 Marisa cornuarietis
TACAGTCGGCAAACGGAAGGGAATATGCCCGGATTTGTGTGCAACAAGAGTTTGCCCAACGCGCGACCGCCCACAAAGCTCTTATTCTAAGCCATGACCTTCCGGATCGGTATTATTTGCTGCTAGTGCCATCTGGTGGCATGCAAGCTACTACGTGCTGGTCACAGAAGGCAGAAGACATTACGGAATTGTTGCAGACACAAAATTCGTTGCTGACTAGAACTGTAAGCGGTCCGCTCGTTCTGACATCTCCCCACAAACAATACAGCGCGCACACACAAACACCCATTAATATGTTTATAGTCAGCTGTGTTTCCGAATGATCTTTGGAAATTGATAGTTAAATGAATAGAAAATGAGCCATGTAGAAATGCAGAAAAATGCATTTGCTAAGAAAAATAATGTCTTCACCTGGAGCGCAAGGGATGTCGTGTCCATGTTCAGTGTTGACAGGAAGGTGAGTGTTAACTGTAGTCAGCCTGCAACAATGATTGGAAAAATCAAAGCAGATACAAGTATCGTGTTGTAGATATTTGCTACTTATTCAGAATCGGCAACGTTCCAGCCTTAAAGATTAATTCGTGATTTAAGACACCAATGGAACTTAAGTTCATAGTACACGCATAGCTTAAACTGAGACAAAATGTGATAATTAAAATCCAGAAATAATAATTAATCGACGACACATTCTTACAAGTTTTGCGAGTCTTTTGTTTTTCTTCTGATGAGTACGGCGGCAGTGATAATGGAAATAAGAACAGCGATAACAGCGCCTGCCACTGCTGCTGCTACTGGACCACTAGTGGAGTTTGCTGACTGTGTATGAGAGTTCGTATGATTGCCTGGAGTTACACCTGGCTGCATTTTATTCTCTGTAGAAGTGTTCTCTGCAAAAAATATGCTTTTAAGGCTCTTTAAATATACTGCCACCATGATCAACCCGTTTAAGAGAGATTGAGAGAGAGTATATATATATATATGTGTGTGTGTGTGTGTGTGTGTGTGTGTGTGTGTGTTTATGAACATTGCATTACTAGTCTCTTGTCTTCAAAGGTAATGATGCAAGAGAACAAAAGAAAGGGATAAAAATATCGAGAAAAAGCTTTTATCATTTCTGTGCGTGCAGTGGTAATCATGCGATGAGCAGTTGAATTAATGACTGCAGAAAGATGCATGCCTTCGTTAGTAAATGTGTTGTCGTGATCAGAATGTTATACCTCACACTGCAAAGAAGGAAAGATGTCACAGCTGACTACATTAACAATACCAGTGACAATTCTTTATAAAGGAGACTGGTAGGATAAGGAACATTTGCTATGTAGCCATCGCTCTAAAGAGGGACAGCAATTTCTTAAACAAGTTAATCATACCATATCAACATGCATTAGATACTAATAAATTAAAGTATGTAAATGAAATGTAATTTTGGCACATATTTATATTAATGTTTCCACAGTCCCCACTGTGACCACATTTTGTGACAGCATGTAAAGGCTTTGTGACAGGGTGAGCCCTTCCACGATCAGTCTGCAATCATTTAAGCACAGATTGCAGTTCCAATAAGATGAATAGGAAGTATAACACCCTATCGATTCTTAAAGTAAATCTTCCTTTGCTCAAGTAACAAGGACATTTTGCAGACTATGAAGTGTTGTCGCCTCTCTCTTAGCTGCAATATGCACTCCAAGAATCGGTTCATTTTTGGGGAATTATTCTATTCCCAAAAAGAGTCGTTTTGCACTGAGGAATACATGCTAAGGATAGTTAGTTGTCTTGGGGCGTGGGTGGGTAGGTTTGGGAAAAGGTACTCTCAAGGTTAATTATAACCAGGCACATTTTTATTTCAGAAAATATTTTCTACATGACAACAGAATAAAAAGTTTTGTCTAATATAGTCATGCATTTAACAATTTGTTGTTAGATTAAAAAAGCCTTAAGGTAATTGAATAAATTTTGTTACAGCGGTTCCAAGACACAGTAAAAGAAAATCTCTGTCAATCTCCATAAAAAGGTACTAACTGCTGACAAGTGCAGTCCTGGTAGGTCGTGTAAATGTCGTTGCAGATGTGGTATTATCTGTAAACGAGAACGGTGTGATGTTTGCCGACAGAGAAGTAAGAACCTTTGTCATCGATGTAGTTGTCGTGGTCATCGAAGCATCGCTTGTACGAAAAACATTTCCGTTATCGCTAATCGTTGTCTTGGCGACAACAGGTCGGGAAGGAGTGCTCTCTCTGTTGATTAAGCCTGCTATGTTTGTTTGATGGAACGAAACGTCTAAGATCTGTATGCTTTGATCCGTATCCCAATTATTCGACTTCCGTTTGCCTTCAATTGTGATCTGTACAGTAACACAGGACTAAAGTCTATAAATATGTATAAATATCCTCAATGAACTAGTTTCTAAAAACGTTTGCAA
The DNA here is from genome assembly GCA_004794655.1 of Marisa cornuarietis. Classification (NCBI taxonomy): domain Eukaryota; kingdom Metazoa; phylum Mollusca; class Gastropoda; order Architaenioglossa; family Ampullariidae; genus Marisa; species Marisa cornuarietis. The sequence continues at coordinate 7,002,420 of SMMW01000585.1, forward strand.
GTAACCAAAGAAATCGGAAAAATAAAAAAAAACTTATGTTATGTATCAATTGCGCGTTAATGCTTAATGAATCGGGCTTTAAAAATAAAAAAATTACAATCTACAAATTTTGTGGCCATTGTAATCATCATGATGATCGTCTGCTACACCAAACAACATTCAAACATGATGAAAAAGTCTCTTTCTAAGAATACTTTTATCGAAGGTAAATATTTCTAAAAACATTGCTGTGGACGCAAAATGAATTTCTAACTAGTAGAGAGAGGAGCTTCACCTGGAACTGTAGTTGAGGCAAAGTGAAGTTAACCTCTTCAGTTGAAAAGTCCGTTTTGTTATCACTCTGCCATAACTGTACAGAGCTTTGCCTCGTCGTCAAATACACGGCCAGTGTGTAGATGTCTGGTCGTGGAATATCACAGCGGAGTTTCATTATGTAACTGACATCCTCAGTACCACAAAGATGTGGTGACTTCAGCCGCTCTGTTGTTCCCTTCACATTCTTCATCTTCACAAAGCAGCACTTTCTGTAATGTATGTCTAAGCACACAAAACCAGGTCAACCCCAAGACATGAATGACATTTTCCTACGTAGAATTTTAAATTATTAGCATGAGAGAAAACTCGATCTTTACAAGCTACACAATCGTCATTGAACGCATTATCCATATTTTACTACTTCCCCACCCTACTGGTTGTAGGAAAGTTTGGTGTTGGAGACCTCACTTTTCTCGGGGCCAGTATTTTTGTGAGGCGGGCGCCCAGCTTCTCTGTTGTGCTGGCTTTCCTTTATAAACCCTCGAATAGGTAGAGGAGCGGTTGTAAAACATGTTTATAATTTTCGACCACCACAAAGAGAAACTCGATGACTGCGATGAGAGAACTACAAAACTCACTAGATCAAAACAAAGACAGTTACTAGATTGGAACAAATCTGTTAAAGTCTTACATATGTCGACCATTACTATAAAGATGTGTTTTTCAGATCAAATCGTCAGGTGCTGCTTGCCCCAGTCGGTACAAAAGTCTTTACAACGTTGACTCTAACGCTAACACTAAGCCCTACGTGCTCACTACGTTGTCTGACTTAGTGTTCACTTTAGTGTAACGCTGTTAAGCCTCCTGGGGCAGTAGTTATGAAGCAAGGGTAGGTCTTTGCCCTAGGGCAATATGGGGAACTCAAGGACACCCTTCTTGTTTGTGAAATTACAAAGCGGTGCACACATTCCACACGTTTCACACATGGCACCGTAGCTATAAAGAGGTAGAAAAAGTGTCTTGGGATAAAGTAGCATGAAGTAGTGCCCGCGGGTCTCAACATCTTTAACTTAGAAAAAAGTGTCTTTTCCTTGAGTTCTTTATTTTGTCTCAATGTAAAGACCTACCCTTGCTTTAAAACACCGCCCAAGTAGATGTTTAAGCTCCATGTGTCTTTCCGCCAAGACTGTCGACATGAAAAATGTTTAAAATTAATTGTACTCACCACAATAATCTACTTTCCAGTTGTGGTAGTTTTTCCAGCCGCAGATGTCTGTCTTGAAATCACAGCTTCCTGCTTTTATGATGGGATTAAAGCAAATGAAGGGATTTTACCTGAATATTTCACAGTCTGTTTTGAAAATAACTTGGACTATATGGGGTCCATAGTTTTTTTGCGTCATTTCCAACTATCTGTGCATCATATTTCTTATAACACTTTTTTCAGGGTTGTAATCTTCTAGGTTCTCTTCTTATCATGTGTACTGTGATATCCGTGTTCCATAAGACTATCGTTTAATTACAGGAGACGCGGTTTTAGAAAAAAATCTTTATAGCCGTATTTTTCAAATTCATGATACACTTTATTCAGAGTAATATAAAAAATAAACTATGTTGTTAACATTTTTCAAATCTCTCTGCTAGCGTGTTCCAATATTTTACTATTTGTTAATATGAAAAGAATGAAATGGGGAGAAAAAGGGGTTGGACTGGGTTACGATCTATGTACTGTACTCACCTTTTCCTTTACTTTCAAGCCACCGAAAACTTTCACAAGTGCTGGAAATAAAGTGATACCGTATTCTTCAGTATTTTAAATTACTTCTTTCTCTCTTTCCTCTCTCTATTTATATAAACTGTTTAGTGTTAAGTGCTTACTTGTGTTCGTGTACATTTTCTGATGTTGTTATGTATTGATTGTCGTCGCGGAGATAACATTTAAAAGTCATCACTCGACGCAATGGGTTGTTTGGGGACCAAGTCACAGAAAACGAAAGAAAGAGTTAGAAGAACAAACACACATCGATATACACACATGCATGCACGGGGGAACCAAACAAATGTAAATCATCAGTATCGAACGAAAACTTTAAGAAATGAAACAGGTTCCCCGTACCTTGTTTTTGTAGAACACAAGGCCAACGCAGTGAAGAAAAGCAGTGAACAGAATGAAATCTTCATGATGTGAATTCTTGAAAAAACAAAACAAAACAAAAAAAACAAAGAGTATCACGATCTGGTCAAACGTGGATATAAATACACTGCAACTGTTTGCAGAGACTGGGTAGCAGCTGTTATCACGAACACGATAAGTGTTTGAAAGAGTTTGAAAAAGATAAGTGTTGTGAATAAAATATTTCTTTCTTAAAACCTCTACACATTCTGCTATTTTCTTTAGTCTTTATAGTTATAACAGTCTACAAGGATCAAGAAAGCAATGTAAACATACAGAAGATACCACATTTGCTGTATGTACTCTCTGCTTGCTGGAAACCGGGAAGATGATTAAAGCTGATGCTGTGTGTAGTTTGTCGGGTTTATATTTAGACTGCAGGATGCACTGTGGCTGAACGGATCAACAAGTTGTAGCATGAAGGTCAACTGTCAACAGTAGACTGGATTGTTTACAGAAAAATTTCCAAGAACATGATGTACAATGTGTTTGCCCTCAACATATGCAATGATCACCTCGTGACCAGTCTATCCACGCTTTACTTGACCAGGCCATGAATATAGAATAACATTGATAGGGAAGGGTGTTAAATATTCACACTTTCTGATCGAACACACACACACACACACACACACACACACACACACACACACACACACACACACATATATATATATATATATACATAAACGTGCATGCTGTATATGACTTTAGGTGTATTCAGTAGCGCGAGCATGAAGTATATTTTCGAACATCTTCACCATGACGACCAAGTTGCTTGGTGTCATTGTCCTTCAGGTGGTTGCAGATGTCGTCAGTAGCGAACGCTGAGCAGCCTGTTAATATCGAGTAAATATCATTCGAAGGGGAAAGAAAGGCTGTTAACAGATTTGTTAAAGTTCATGTCAAGAGAAAGTCCAGGATCACGACCACAGTGACCTCGTCATGTACAACGCTGTAGACGTTGATGTTGGTGATGAGTGTCCATGCGCAAACTTGTCGGTAATAAAGTTGTCACGATATGTTTATAAAAGAGTAAAAGCAGAACTTTGTCTTGATGCATATTTGGTTTGACTTTACGAAGTTTTCCATCCCCTTTCTCTTTTTCTTTTTTTCTTGCTTGTTATCTCTCTTTTTATTATACACACTCGCATACATGGGGCCTGCACGGTTTACGCGGAACACTCGAGCCGAAGGAAGTGAAGAGTGCGGCCTTAAGTGGATAATGGTGATAAGGTGCAAAGTGGAGCAAATATCAGCAACATACTGTGCCCACGCACAAAGTTTCATCTGATGAAAGATTTGGCACTGGTGTTTATTACTGTAAAGTTATTTAGCTGCAAGGAGGACAAGCGATGACGTGGAGTTTACGGGTGACATCGGTCGTCAAGACATCTTGAAATAGAGGGAAAATCAGAATTTATTTTTGTATTGTCTTAGTGGCTCGCGTGGTCAATCGTCCCCGTGCTGAACATGTATTAAAATGAATTAGTATATGCAGGCGCCTAGTATTCAAACTGATTCGCTTTAACTCATGTCATTTGTTTACACTCCATGGTGGACGACGATGACACTGGAAGGAAAAGTAGAGAGAGAACTCGAACTCACACTTTTTATGAACTAGGTATGAGCCCATATCAAGGCGGGAAGTAAGCAATGTCAACAGCAATCCTCCTGAACTGAAATAGAGCTTAAAATCATATTTCTTTTTTTTATATATTTTGTTAAAGCGCAGTATTTTTGTGACGCCGTACGTAATTTCAAATAAGGCTCATGGCATATACATGTTCCTGAAAGCTAGTCAGAAGAAAATCAACTAGTAGACATGACAAGGGCAGTGTAAAAACACATCTTCATGCTCCATAAACCCTGTTGAAGCACCAAGCAGCAAAACCCACATAACACCTTTAATCACCAAGAAACAATCTCACTTTAAAATTGACCTGTTAGACCTGACATTGTTTAGTCTATTTATGCAATTGTGTCCCTCCTTTTACAAACCTATCCACTATCTAACAAAGGTTACGTGAGACCAAATGCTGTGACTGGAGTGAGCGGCAAGTTAAGCGAAGATGAGAGATGCTGGAAGCAGAATGAAGACAAGCTCTGAGGGAAGCGGTATCATGGGGACAAAAGGAGATACTTCAAGTACTGGGTGCGTTTGGGTCGCTTGATCTCCCTTTGTTACAACTTTTCTTATTTGGTGCGATTTTCTCAAACTTATGAACCGCTTATTTTTTTTTCTTTTGGTTGAGAGGTAGGGTTACGGTAAACGGAAACAAGGGATACAGACTCACGGCTATAAATCTTACTGTAGTCACAAAAATAACTGTTTTTTAAAGTGTAACCCAAGATTCATGTATAGGACAAATTTGTATGTTTCCTTAAAATTAATATCACGCCCTATAATGCAGTCAGTAAACATATTTGCTGCTCATCAAATGTAAAAGTAAGATAATTGAATGGTAACTTTAAACTGAGGGAGGGAAATAAATGTTAACTATAAAATAATAAAGATTAAATACAGGAGATCTGAACAACAATAATCAACAGCACGTTAGATAAAATTCCATTAAACGTCCGAAAAATATATCTAAACTTACTAATGCGGTAAAATATAGTTCATTGTACACTTCGTTACCTTTATTTGATCGTTCAGCTGATGATATCAAATGCTATAAAGTGATCTGTGTTCAAATTGTTGTAATCCATTTAAATCTTTTCTAACCAAACTTATATTGACATCTGTTAATAAAAACTCATAAAGCACTCATATAAGTAGCGTTATTCATCAATAGATTGCAAATCAAAAACAAACTTAGATGTTTTCTTTGCTTGATAGAAAAGCTACACAAGAATTGTTTGTAAGCTGACCTTGAGATTCTTAGCCCCACTTCATTACCATAATATTTGTAGCTAGTGCTTCTCGATGGCATATCCAAGACGAGCAAAAGTTGTAATTTTTTCAAATATTACAGTATTGAGAAACACGTTTTCATATTTTACAAATGTGTTGAATTGTCAGCAATGTTAGCTCAACTCTTTTAAGCCCTAAAGTCTATGTTGACGACATTCCTACAAACCAATTGTGTTCATCTACTAAGAATGACACACAGCTTTGTGTTGTGCATGTTTCCTCGAAAGTTTGTGATAAAAAAGAGAGAAAAAAAATAAAAAAGAGAAGAGTAGTTGGAGGTATTAGACTCCTGATTTTTTACCCCATGTTTGAAAATCCTAGAAAATCTTTCAAGAAAAAGCTTGAATAAAAATCACTTGCATTGTGCACGTTACATTTTACTATCTTGGCTTGTATGACAGTTTGAGTATTTACTCTGACATCGACAAAGTACTACTATAAATCAGTTTATAATATTCTATGTATACTTAACTTTGAAGCAAAAAGTTAAAAGCACGAAAACCTATTGTTCATGTTGTGTCAAAAGAATTTATGTCATGGTATTTCTATTCGTCCCCCTTTTAATTTGTTTTATTGTTTGTATTTCTCCCTGATGCACAGCATAGTGATGCATGTTATTTCCAGAAGCAATTACGGTACCTATACATCAAAGCCTAACACAGATAAGGTCTTCATGCTTTCACAAAAGACATAACGACAACGATGCCGATGTCTACTTCAACCAAGAGAACTTTAGTATTCGTTGCATATGTTACAAGGTAATTTGTTATCTTGTACTCATATTTTTGACTGTGTTTTCATTTCTGAAATATTACAGCAACAGCAATTTCTAAAGTTTTAATTATAGTTTATTACACTCACCGTTTACAAAGAATAGGTGTTAACGATGTTCTATGCAGTCAAAATGGCTAAAAAGTCGTAGACTACCATTTTACAGATGGCCGGCAGCGACAATCACAGAATTACAAACGCTATCTTCCTGAATCGGACCAAAGAAATCCGTACACGTGGTGGCTTCTAAGGCTAGAAGCAGGGTCTCCTGCACTCGAGCGCGAGAAACTGCAGGCGACTAATGAGAAAACAAAATTAAAAGTACAGAAGAGGTACCATCAGGCTATCCAGGTCGATCCCAGGAAACATATTTTAATCCACCTATTTCTGGCTTTGATCTCACTGGACGAGATAATGTTTTGCAGTAATCACAAAAATACATTATAATAGTATTAGTACGAGCTACTGTTAATTGCAGGTTCTTACCTTCTTTTTTTCTCTTTTTTGTCTTCCCGCGTGTGTTTTTGAACAGTTGCGTTACTAATCTCTTGCATTTCAAGAGGATGATACAGTAAGAGAACAAAAGACAGGGATAGAAATATTGTGAAAAAACTTTCATTATTTCTGTGCGTGCAGTGGTCGTCATAGCATGATCAGTTCAATTAATGACTACACTAAAATGCATATTGTCGTGATCCGTATATTACACCTCACACTTCAAAGACGGGAAGCTGTCACAGCTGACTACAATGACAAATTACAGTGACAGTTCCTTAAGGATAAGGAATAAGGAAAATTTGCTTTTTATGTGGTCATCGCTCAAAAGAGGATAAGCAATTTCTTAAACAAGAAAATCATACTGTATCAACATGCATTAGATACTAATAACTCAAAATATATGATAGTAATTTTCAAAATGGCACATATTTATATCTATATTTATATTTGTATCTACAGTCCCCCACTGTGACCACATTTCGTGACAGCATGTAAAGGCTTCGTGACAGGGTGAGCCCTTCCAACATCAGCCTGCAATCATTTAACCACTGGAATTTGAAAGACTGTTCTGTTCCAAATGTTTATTTTTTAAATGAGATTGCGGCTCCACTAAGCTACCAAGTAGTCTAATACTAATACTAAGTAGGGGAATAATTTAATTTTAAACAAGAGTCGTTTTGCATAGAGTAATAAAAGCGAAAGATAGGGTTTTGGAGGAAAGGGGGTGGTAAGGTACTCGTAAGTTTATTTATTACTAGACACTTTGTTGAGTCCAATAAATATTTTTTACATCACTACAATGTAAAAATTTAGTCTAATATAGTCATACATTTAACAGTTTTTGGTTAGTTTTAAAGGTCGTTAAAAATTAAATAAATCTTGTTACAGTCGTTCCAAGACATAGTAATAGAAAATCTATGTCAATCTCCATAAAGAGCTACTAACTGCTGATAAGTGCCGTCCTGGTTGACCGTGAAAATATCGTGGCAGATCTTGCATACGCTGTAAACGATCCCAGTCTGATGCTTGCCGATAGAGAAGTAAGACCCTTTGTCATCGATGTAGTTGTCGTGGTCATCGAAACATCGTTTGTACGAACAACATTTCTGTGATCGCTACTTGTTGTCTTGGCGACAACAGATGGAGATGGAGTGCTCTCTCTGTTGATTGTGCCTGCTATGTTTGTTTGATGGAACGAAACGTCTAAGATAAGTATGCTTTGATCCAAGTCCCACTTATTCGACGTCCTTTTGCCTTCAATTATGATCTGTACAGTAAAACAGGACGAAAGTCTATAAAATGTATAAATATCAGACATTCATCAATTAGCTAGTTTCTAAAAGCGTTTGCAAGTAGCAAAAGAAGTCGGAAAAAGAACAAAATTTTAGATGTATTTATTACGTGATACATTCAATGAATCAGTCTTTTAAAATAAAATATTTTTCACGAGCTAAACATTTTGTGGCCATTGTAATCATCATGATGATCGTCTGCTACACCGAACAACATTCAAACATGATGAAAAAGTCTCATTCTAAGAAGACTTTTGTCGAAGGTAAATATTTCTAAAAACATTGCTGTGGACTCAAAATGAATTTCTAATTAGTAGAAAGAGGAGCTTCACCTGGAACTGGAGTTGAGGCAAAGTGAAGTTAAGCTCTTCAGTTGAAAAGTCATGTTTGTTATTACTCTGCCATAACTGTACAGAGCTTTGCCTCGTCGTCAAATACACGGCCAGTGTGTAGATGTCTGGTCGTGGAATCTCATAGCGGAGTTTCATTATGTAACTGACATCCTCAGTACCACAAAGATGTGGTGACTTCAGCCGCTCTGTTGTTCCCTTCACATTCTTCATCTTCACAAAGCAGCACTTTCTGTAATAAAAGTCTAAGCACAGAAAACCAGGTCAACACCCAGAAATGAATGACATTTTCCTACGTAGAATTTTAAATTATTAGCATGAGAGAAAATTCGTTCTTTACAAGCTACACAGTCGGCATTAAACGCATTATCCATATTTTTCTACTTCCCTACCCTACCGGTTGTAGGAAAGTTTGGTGTTGGAGACCTCTTTTTTCTCGGGGCCAGTATTTTTGTGAGGCGGGTGCCCTACTCTTCTCTTGCTGGCTTTCCTTTCAAAGCCCTCCAATAGGTAAGGGAGCGGTTGTAGAACATGCTTATAATTTTCGAGCACCACAAAGAGAAACTCGATGACTGCGATGAGAGACACAACTCACTAGATCAAAACTAGAACAATTACTAGATTGGAACAAATCTGTTTAAGTCTTACATCCTCCGTCCATTACTATAAACCTCCTGGGGCAATAGTTATGAAGCAAGGGTAGGTCTTTGCCCTAGGGGAATACGGTAAACTGAAGGACAGGCTTTTTGTTTGTGCAATTACAAAGCGGTACACACATTCCACAAATGTTTCACACATGGCAGCGTAAATATAAAGAGGTAGAAAAATTGTCCTGGGATAAATTAGCATGAAATAGTGCCCGCGGGTCTCAACATCGTTAACTTCGGAAAAAAGTCCTTTTTCCTAGAGTTTCCTATTTTGTCCGAATTTAAAGACCTACCCTTACTTTAAAATACCGCCCAAGTAGATTTTTAAGCTACATGTGTCTTTCCAACAAGACCGTCTATAGGAAAGATGCTTAAACTTGCTTGTACTCACCACAATAATCTACTTTCCAGTTGTAGTAGTTCGTCCAGCCGCAGAGGTCTGTCTTGAAATCACAGCTTCCTGTTGTTATGGGGGAATTAAAGCAAAATAAGGGATTTTCACCTTAATTTTTATTGAAACTATTTTCATAGTCTCTTTTGAACATAACTTGGACTACATGGGTTGCATAGTCTTTTCCCGCCATTTCCTACTGCTTGTGCGTCATGTTCCTCATAACACTTTTTCATTGTTGTAATCTTCTTGGTTCTCTTCTTATCATGGGCATTGTGATATCCGTATTCCAAAAAAAAAAAAAGATATCGTGCATCGGTTTTAGTAAAAATTCTTTTGAGCCACATGTTTCAAATTCATTATATACTTTATTTAGAATAATTTAAAAATAAACCATGTTGTTAACATTATTCAAAACTCTCTGATACTGTGTTCCAATATTTTACTCATTGTAAATGTGATTAGAATGAAATGGTGGGCTCTGGGAGGGGTGGGGCTGGTTAAAGATCTGTGGATTGTACTCACCTTTTCCTTTACTTTCAAGCCAACGAAAACTTTCACAAGTGCTGGAAATAAAGTAAAACCGTCTTCTTCAGTATTTTAAAGTTATTCTCTCTCTCTCTCCTCTCTCTATCTGTATGTAAACTGTTTAATGTTAAATGCTTACTTGTATGTGTAAGCGATAAACATTTTAGTTTATGTACAATTTTCTCATGTTGTAATGTAAAGTGATTGTCGTCGCGGAGATAACATTTAAAAGACATCAATCGACGCAAAGGGTTGTTTGGGGACCAAGTCACAGAAAAGGAAAGAAAGAGTTAGTAATACACGGACGTGCATGCACGGGGGAACTAAACACAAATCCAACTCACCAGTATCGAAATAAAACTATAAGAAAGAAAACAGGTTTCCCGCACCTTGTTTTTTTATAACACAAGGCCAGAGCGGTGAAGAGAAGCAGTGAACAGACTGAAATCTTCATGATGTTTACTCTTGAAAAAACAAACAGTGTCACGATCTGGTCAAACGTGGATAGAAATTCACTGCAACTCTTTGCAGAGACTGGGTAGCGGCTGTTACCACGAACACGACAAGTGATTGAAAGAGTTAAAAAATTAGTGTTTTAACTAAGATATTTCTTCCTTGAAACCTTTGCACATGTTGTTATGTTCCTTAGTCTTTATAGTTATAACAATTTCACCTGCCGGCATGGAGCGGTCAACTCAGACGTCTCAAACTGCGAAGTAGGCCATCTTTTTTAATTTTTGAATCTATATTTTATAAATGCTCCAACCACTCTGAGAGAGGCTTTTATAAGACCAGAAGCTTAAAATTTGATGTTTGATGGGCTAGTTTAACGATCATGTGACTAGTATAGAAACTTAGAAAACCATGTGGTTGCCGCTGCCGCCATTTTTTCACCTGCCGGCATGGAGCGGTCAACTCAGACGTCTCAAACTGCGAAGTAGGCCATCTTTTTAATTTTTGAATCTATTTTTATAAATGCTCCAACCACTCTGAGAGAGGCTTTTATAAGACCATAAGCTTAAAATTTGATGTTTGATGGGCTAGTTTAACGATCATGTGACTAGTATAGAAACTTAGAAAACCATGTGGTTGCCGCTGCCGCCATTTTTTCACCTGCCGGCATGGAGCGGTCAACTCAGGCAAAAAAATTTTCTCTCATCCTAGCCAAGGAAAAATGGCCCCACTGCCTTGGGGGAATCTTGGGAAAGATAAAGGCTAAGGGAGTAAACCCCTACAGAAAATCCTGATACTAACACGGCATCAGTGGGCGAAGACTCTCCACGACGAGAGTACCGGCCAGGGCCCAGCGCCTACGTGTTCACGACCAGGCCGACAATCGGCTGTGGTTCACTTGGAGAAGGGATTAGCGCTACCAAGTGTATAAGCTCAATGAAAGGACCATGGATATACGCCAGAAAAGAGATAACATGCCGGATCGGTCGCGGCCCGGACTAACAACGACCGCGCACCCTATCGGGAGGCTCCAGCGTGGGGTCAGCGAAAAGTGTGCTACTGGAGCCAAGACCAAGACCAAGACTGAAACCAAAACAGAAATCAAACTAAGAGAAGGAACAACCATTGGCACGTGGAACGTACGCACGTTATACCAGTGCGGAAAAGTGCACCAACTCACACACGAGCTGAAACGGTATCAGTGGGACATTGTGGGACTGGCGGAGGTCAGATGGACAGGATTTGGGGAAACAGTGACGGAAGACGGCCACAGACTGTGGTACAGTGGGAAGGACACCAGGCATGAGTACGGCGTGGGCTTCCTTGTGCACAGGAAGGTGGCCGCGGCCGTCATCAGCTGTACACCCGTATCCAGCCGGCTGATCTCCATTCGTGTCTCAGCCAAGCCTCATAATGTCACCATTGTCCAAGTATACGCTCCAACTTCCACACATGGAGACGACGAAGTGGAAGAATTCTACCAACAACTGGACAAGATTATGAAGGCAGTTCCAAAAAAGGACATCCTGGTTGTGCTCGGAGACTGGAACGCCAAGGTCGGACCAGACGCCTACCACCAATGGGCAGGAACGGTGGGGAAATTTGGCCTTGGTGAAACCAACGACAGGGGCATCAGACTCCTAGAGTTCGCACAGAGCCAGAGACTCACCTTAGCCAACACCTTGTATCCCCACAAGAAATCAAGGACGGCCACCTGGCACTCACCAGACGGACTGGTCCATAATCAGATCGACTACATCCTCCTGCCGAGACGCTTCAAATCCAGCATCAACAGGGCCAAGACAAGGACGTACCCAGGCGCTGACATAGGCAGCGACCATGACCTTGTTCTAACAAACCTGAAGCTGAGGCTGAAAGCGAAGCGACTCTCAAACACTCCCCGAATTCGCTTTGATTTGGAGAAGCTGCAAGACCCAAAGGTTGCAGAAGTCTTCAAGGCCACGGTTGGCGGAAAATTTGGCGCACTGAACCTGGTGGACTGTGATGTAGACACCCTCTCTGGAAACATCAAAGAGGTGCTACTGTCGACAGCCCAAGAGGTTCTAGGGCGACATAGAAACAAGAAACAGCCATGGGTCACGAACGACATACTAGACCTCTGTGACCAAAGGAGGGCCTTGAAGAGAGAAAAGAAAAGCAAACCAGAAGCAGCAACCAAATACAAAGAAGTGAATTGTGCCATTAAGAAAGGGATGAAGGCAGCTAGAGAGAGCTGGATCGAGAAGCAGTGCCAGGACATAGAGGTTGGAATGGCACGAGGTGACAGCAAAAGGCCTACCAACTTCTAAAGACCCTCACTAAGACAGACCAGCAAAAGATCTCAGTCATCGAAGACAGCAATGGTCACCTTCTCACAGAAGGCAATGCTGTACTCAACCGATGGACAGAATACTGCAAGGACCTGTACAATTACCAGCTGAAGACCGACGCCAACATTCTCCAAAACAACCAGACTAGAGACAGTGAACCTGCAGACATACCAGTCCTACGGGAAGAGGTCGAAAAAGCTGTACATAGTCTGAAGGGAGGAAAGTCACCAGGCGTTGATAATGTACCAGCTGAGCTGCTCAAGCAGGGTGGGGAAGCAACTACAAAAGCCCTAACTGTTCTGTGCCAAAGAGTCTGGGAGTGCAAGGAATGGCCCAGAGAATGGACGCAGTCACTAATCATTCCCCTCCCAAAGAAAGGAAACAGCAAACAGTGTCAGAACTACAGAACAATAAGCCTTATCAGTCACCCAAGCAAAGTCATGCTGAAGGTCATACAGAACCGCATCAGAACCACCGCAGAAGAGCTGCTAGCAGAAGAACAGGCTGGCTTCAGACCACGTAGAAGCACAGTTGAGCAGATCTTCAACTGTCGTCTTCTTATAGAAAAGCATCTGCAGCATCAGCGGGACCTTTACCACAACTTCATTGACTTTAAGAAGGCATTTGACAGAGTCTGGCACGAGGGGCTATGGCATGTGATGCGGAAATTCAACATTGAAGAAGGGCTTGTCCAAGTCGTTGAAGCGTTGTATAACAGCTCAACGAGTACAGTTTTGCTTAACAACCAAATAGGAGCTTACTTTCGTACCACAGTAGGGGTACGTCAAGGATGTCCCCTATCACCCGTGTTGTTTAATATATTCTTGGAGAACATCATGCTTGAAGCTCTTCATGACCACCATACCTCCATTTCAATCGGTGGAAGACCAATCTGCAACCTACGCTTTGCAGATGATATAGATCTGTTAGCAGGTACAAACAAGGAACTGCAAGACCTCACCAACAGACTGACAGACAGCTCAAACGCATATGGAATGGAGACAAGCACAGAAAAGAGCAAAGTTATGATCAATGGCAACGGCAAAGCAGAGATCTATATGAACGGGGTACAGCTCGAAGAGGTAAGCAGCTTCAAGTACTTGGGAGCCACTCTCTCCAAGGACGGCAGCTCCACGCAAGATATCCGCATCAGGATCGCAACAGCAACAGCAGCAATGGCTAGGCTAGATAGGATCTGGCATAGCCACAAGATAAGGTTCACTACCAAGCACAGGCTATACAAATCCCTGGTAGTGCCGATCCTGCTCTACGGATGCGACACGTGGACTCTACTCGCCGAAACAGAAAGGAGAATCCAGGCATTCGAGCACAAGTGTCTGAGGAGGCTGCTCCGGATCTCATACAAAGAACACAAAACCAACGACTTTGTAAGAAACAAGATTGCCACACTGGTAGGACACCAGGAACCTCTACTATCAACAGTCAAGCGACGTAAGCTGGTCTTCTTTGGCCATGTAACCCGGCACGACACCTTGTCGAAGACTATCCTTCAAGGCACCTTGGAGGGTAGCCGACGCCGCGGTGGTCAGAGAAAGAACTGGCTTACGAACGTCAAAGACTGGACTGGTCGTCCTGTACAGGACCTGCTGACTATTGCCCAAAACAGGCAAGAGTGGCGGGCCCTATCAGCTACCGCGTCTATCCATGTGCTCCCCCCAACGCCAGGTGCCAGGCAAGGGACGACTGACTGACTGACTGAACAATCTACGAAGACCAGGCAAGCAACGTTAAGAACAGAGGTAAACATACAGAAGATACCACATGTGTTGTATGTCGTCTCTGCTCCGTGGATGAAACCGGGAAGATGTTTGAAGCTGATGCTGTGTGTAGTTTGTCGGGTTTATATTTAGACTGCAGGATGTACTGTGGCTGAACGGATCAACAACTTGTAGCATGAAGGTCAACTGTCAACAGTAGACTGGATTGTTTTTAGAAATATTTATAAGAACATGATGCACAATGTGTTTGACTTCAACATATGCAATGATCATCACGTGACCAGTCTATCCACGCTCTACTTGACCAGGCCATGAATATAGAATAACATTGACAGGGGAAGGATGTTAAATATTCACACTTTCTGATCGAACGAACACACACACACACACACACACACACACACACACACACACACACACACACACACACACACACGCACGCATGCATGCATGCATGCATACCGTATATGACTTAAGGTGTATTGAGTAGCAAACATGAAGTGTATTCTCGATCATCTTCACCATGACGACCAAGCTGCATTATCCTGCACGTGGTTGTAGATGCCTGTTAAATCGAGGTAAAAATAGTCTTAATGGGAAAGAAAGCGCGGTAATAGATTTGTTAAGATTTATGTCAAGAGAAAGTCCAGGATCACGACGCACAGCGACCTCGTCATGTCAAGCGATGACGTGGAGCTAACAAGAGACCTCTGTCGACAAAACAGCTTGAAAGAGATGTAGAAACCCAAATTTGGTATTATATTAGTGGCTCACGTGCTCAATCAACACTGGACTGCACATGTATTAAATTTATTAGCACCATGCAGGCGCCTAGTATTCAAACTGACTCCATACTGGACGACGATAACACCGCAATGAAAGGAGAGAGAGAGAGAGAACTAGAACTTGAACTTTTTGTTTCTTAGTCCTAAGACAATTTCAAGGGGAGAAGTGAGCAACGTCTACAGCAGTCATCCTGAACTGAAACCTTTGTGAAAGCACAGTACTTTCATCAAGCCGTATGTCATTTCAAATAAGCTTTCTGGTGTATATATATATACGTTCCTGAAAGCTGGTTTGAAGAAAATCGTAACTAGCAGACCTGGCGAGGGTAGTGTACGCACCTCTGTATGCAAGCAAGAATCAAAGCACACATTACACATTTAACCTATAAATTTAAAATTGACCTCATAGAACCTACAGTGTTTAGTATAATCATGCCAGCGGTAAGCTATGCAAAAAATCAGAGATGCTGGAAGCAGAATGAAGACAAGCGCTGAGGGAAGCGGTTTTATGGAGATCAAGGGAGATAAGTACTGGGTGGGTTTGGGTCCCGTGACTTCCCTTTGTTACAGTTCCTTTTCTTTGATACGTTTTTCACAAACGTATGAACTGCTTATTTCTTTTGTTTTTTTCTTTGACATCTGTTAATACGCACTTATCATGCACGCTTCTAAGCAGAGTCATCAATTAATAGGCTACAACTCAAAAACAAACCCAGATGTTTTATTTGTTTGTAAGAAAAATTAAACGAGAAATATTTATTAATTGATCTGAAGGTCCTTTAACCCCACTTTATTCCTCATTACCATAATAACTGTAGCTAGTGATTCTCAATGAAACATCTATGACGAGTAGTCAAGTAGTCCTTACACAGAACAACTGTCAACTGTCTCCCGGACAGTGAATATTCATAGTCATATTGCTCTATTATTATTATTATTATTATTATTATTATTATTATTATTAAAGTAGATTTATATAGCGCAATTTTCAACCCCAGAGTCGACTCAATGCGCTTTCAAAACAAAAAAAAAATGACACAGAGACCATGTTCAAACAAAGACCAAACCTATTAACAAACACTTATACAGAGACATTGCAACAAACAAAAATACAAGGTAGAAAAAGAAAATACTGCACACAAGCATGAACATAACATCTAAAGGATAACATTGAGAGTCTATAATAGACAGATTTTCAAAACACGCAAATATGAGTGAAAAATCAAAGTATTTTGATGCACATCCTTTTATGCATGTCTAGATATTGCAAAACGATTGTATTGAATTCTTAAAAGGCAATTCTACGTGATTATGCAAAAGTCATTGTGATCAAATTTAGCATAGATTTATTTTTTGTCCTAAGGAGTATAATTTCAAAAACAACACTTAATAGTCAAGTTTATCAAAAATAACTAATAATGTCCTACGCAAAGCCTTTTATCCGAAGCTGCCTTAAGATCATCTTACAAAGCTGCAGCAGATACCAAAACAAACAAACAAAAAAAACAACAACAACAAACAAACAAACAAACAAAAACCCCACAAAACCCTTTCAATCACTCCTCTTCAGTTGCAGACAAATTTTTATCCTCGTGACACATCAACAATCAAAATTTGTTTAATTAATTTTCCCCAATGCGTATTATTGTAAATTATTCTGTTAAGTTTAGCTTTTTTCATGGTATGACAGTTTTAAAAAAAGGTAAACAGTAACATTCAGATTCTCATGAATTGATATGAAGTTTATTGTACAGAATTTTCATCATGTTATTCTTTAAACTAAAGCGTACAATTTGCACATCTAGTTAATAATAGTAATAATATAGAGCATTTCTTTACTTCAGAGTGGGAACAACACGCTTAACTAACACAAAAAAATTTAAATAATCAAATATAGATTCAAACTGGACATATCGTACTTCAAAAGACCAAATAATAATATCAACAAACAGCAGACACAACAGATCAAAGTATACGAGTAAAATCATTGTCAAAGTGATCAAGAAAAGTTTCTGACGAGAGGAATTTTAGAAGCAGACGTCATGTCAGTCACGAATGTGTGAACTAATAAAAATTAATGTGCGTGAAGGCTGGGTGACGGAACACGAGGGCCTTACAAAACATGGCCGCAACTTGACACTGTACACTTATGTGAGTGATGTAGTCTCACGACCGACAGTCTCACAATCATTTCTCTGGAGAGGATAGTATGTTACAGATGATTGTAATTGTCCCCAGGAGCTGTGACTAAATGTGGGTTTTTCCTGCCCTGACCCTGCCGATCAAATCTGTTGTGCTCCTTGCCCTGTAGATGACTGTAGGTGTCTTCGGTAGCCAAAGTGGAGTATATACCCCCTCCACCTTCGCTAGGACGACGAAGCTGCTTGTTGTCACTGTCATGTGTGTGGTTGTAGATGTCGTCAGCAGCCAACGTTGAGGAGCCGGTACCTCCAGCCGCACCAGGGGGAGTTTCGTGAGGAGGGTCTTCCACATAATCGTAGTTACCTTGGTCACGTCGAGTTGTCGAGTCGAAACTAATTTTGTTACCATGGAAAGGTCTGTCGTGGGCATCAAAACATTTGTCAGGATTCATGGCACGAGGATGCTCAGGCTTACGATGTATAGTGTCTGTGTCAACTACAACACTGAAAGCGGTCACGTGCTTAGGTTCCTGGTGCACAGTGCTCTTCTCAAGCCGGTCAAGAGTAGATTTGATCAAGACAGAGGTGCTGGATGCTGAAAATTGAACTTAGTTTTGATATTCATTTGATTTAATTTCACAAAGTTAAAAATCCCTCTTTCTTTCTTTCTTTCTTTCTTTCTTTCTTTCTTTCTTTCTTTCTTTCTTTCTTTCTTTCTTTCTTTCTTTCTTTCTTTCTTTCTTTCTTCACACACACGCTCATACATACACACACACACACACACACACACACACACACACACACACACACACACACACACACACACACATGCCTAAAAGGCGTTAGCTCGGCCGACATAAAGCACAAGAGGCGGAAGGAAGAGAGGATTGCTGCCTGTAAGTGGCTAAGTGTCTGCAGGCTGCACAACAGAGTCAATATTCGCAGCATGCCTGTGCTGCAGGAACTCGGCAAACGCGCAGAACACAAACCAAACTTTTATCTGATGCAAGATTTGTCACTTGTGTTGTTTACTACAAATTTGTCTCGGTACGTGTATGTTGACGAAGACTCTTAAGGTCTCGCTTTGCCAGTCGTCACTGGGTTGAAGACTATTTAGAGCGAATACATGCACTTAGTATTCAGACGCACAGTACGCAACTATGGATGGATAGGGAAAGAGGTAGAACAGATAAAAGGGAAACGGGAAGACACAAAGTCGATCGGCTCGGATGACTAGCGCAAGAGTCTTCACCTGCAAAGTGTGGGTCTTCTTGTCTGTGAGCACTGCTGACACCAGGTGGAGGGACGTCACTTGCAGTACCGCTGTCACAGTGATGTGAAAAACAGACAAAAAACTATACAAACAGTTTTTTTCGCTACAGTTTATCTCCTGCTACCTTGGAGATTCGGCAATGGTTAAACTATCTATCTATCTATCTATCTATCTATCTATCTATCTATCTATCTATCTATCTATCTATCTATCTATCTATCTATCTATCTATCTATCTATCTATCTATCTATCTATCTATCTATCTATCTATCTATCTATCTATCTATCTATCTATCTATCTATCTATCTATCTATCTATCTATCTATCTATCTATCTATCTATCTATCTATCTATCTATCTATCTATCTATCTATCTATCTATCTATCTATCTATCTATCTATCTATCTATCTATCTATCTATCTATCTATCTATCTATCTATCTATCTATCTATCTATCTATCTATCTATGGAAATTGTTCTAAATCAACAACGTCTGCTAAAAACATTATTTATTTACGAAGTCTTACTTATTCTTGTCTTTCTTCAATTTCCGTCTGATGAACACGAATACAACGATAATTAAGAGGATGGTGGCCACAACAACGCCTCCCATTACTATTGGTGCTGTAGTCAGAACATCGGATAATGTTGAGGTCGTTGTCATCGAAGCATCGTGAGTAAGAGAACTGCACCAGTGATCACTATTCGTTGTGTCGGTGTCAGCACAGAGAGAAGTGCTACTTTGAGGAATGGATGTTATTGCTTCTGATGTTGAGAGTCGATGGAATTTAACGTCGAAAATAAGTATCTCCCCATTACCACCCGGTTCGGTTATTTGGCCTTGAATTGTAATCTGTACAGAAACATGCTACAAGGGTTTATAAAGTAAATAAATGACTGATGGCCATCTACCAATCAATGTTTTGTTTTAAGTAAAAGAGACCTGCGAATACGAGAACACTCGAAATAAAGTAAGAAATATAAGCAGACAAAAATACTGATTGGAAAGAAGAGAAAACATCATGCAAACTTTCAAACAGAAAACCATTCGGCATGCACACTAGCCAGTAAATACACACTAAGTATTCGAGCGGTTGATGCCAAATATAAAGCAATATATATATATATATATCGAGAGAGAGAGAGAGAGAAATGTAGTAAGAGTACGGTAGTTTTCAAGAGAAAAGCTTAGCCGCAGAGTAGTTTTTTCGATAAAAGTGAACTTCAAGATGACTTAAAAGTTGCAAGTGTCTAAGCAAGAAATTCTATGCTGTTGTTATAAATACAGCAAATGAAAAAGAAAAACTTCACCTTTAGTGGTGTTCTGGATACATTGATGGTGAGCTCATTGTTATCCTCAGTGTCACTCCGCCATAATTTAGTTCCGCCGTTGTTTGCTATCGATAACACAGATAACACGTCTTTATCTGGTTCTGAAATTTTATAGTGGAGCTTCATTGTGTAGAGTACGTGGTCAGTGTGACAAAGGTATGGTGATGTCAGCTCACTAATATCTTTCTCCACAAAGCAACAGTTTCTTTCCTGTGCTTCTAAACAGATGAAACCAGGCACGCCGCAGCACACACACACACACACACACACACACACACACACACACACACACACACACACACACACACACACACACACACACACACGATAAAAGCAATAACAACGCACATTGGACAACACAACTACAAACAAAACCTAAGATGATTAACGTGCTAGAAAAATCGGATTTTTGTTTACTTCAGCCTCGCAGCAATAATCCTTTGCATTATTTATTTTGTTGTGGCTATGGAAAGCTCGCTGAAAAAACATGAATTTTACACTATAGTTTGAACACTTTGCAAAATTCTAACACCAGGACACTCTTGGTGATGTCTGAATATATCTTGACCTCAGGTAAAACAGCGCGTCTGAACATGTAGATGTATACGTATTTATATTTTTCCTTTAATCCATGGGCTTTATAAGACTAGATGTATGATGATCCTGAACGTTGCTGTACTTCTAAAAAAAAAAACAAAGAAACTTAATATACTCACCACAGAAGCCGAATTTCCATTTTGTATTCTTCCAGCCGCAAAAATCTCTCTTGAAATCACAAATTCCTGTTTTTGGTTAAAAAATAAGCCTAAAGTAATGCTTTGAATAGTCGCTCACAAATAACTTTTTTCCATTTCCAGATCTTTTTGTACATAAACAACACGTTGCCATCTGGTCACAACGAGACTGAACGCAGCTGTGAACGCTTTGCCTTGTAACTGGCTCAAAATTTACCCAAATATTCAGGCTTGAACTCACTACCTGCCGTTGTCATTGTTCAAGACACACATTTCAAAAACTAGTTAGCAGTCTGGTTTATTCTCATAAAGTACCATAGACAGTGCTACAGTAGTAAACAGTTGTTAACAGGAAATTAAACACAGGCTTACTGTACTTACCTTTACCTTTACTTTCAAGCCATTGAAGATCTTCGCAATCTTCGTTACTGAAACAATGACGCTTTGTGAGAGTTTGTTGTCTTTTTCTCCTAATTACTGTTTATAAGAATTAATTATCATATAAAATATGAAATGATCTGACGATGACCTTATTATTCTGAATAAGCTTTTTATACAGGTTATTATGATTGTTTTGTATAATTGTGCATGGATTATTTTTGTTAAAAGTGTATGTAATGGAGAGATAGTAACTTTCGCTGTAAATATGAGAGAGAGAGAGAAAGAGAGAGAGAGAGGTAAAAAAAGCGGAAAAGGGAATGAAGAGAGAGAAGGAATTCCTAACGACATATCGACATAGTTCCGTAATTATACACAAAAATAACTTCAATCTAATTTTATCTTTTAAAGATATAAGAAAAACGAAGCCCGTTTCCACATACCTTGGATTAGTGCTACCTGCGTCAGAAGTCAAGGCCATGGAAATAAAGAACGAGAGTGTAGCGGCTAAAATCTTCATTCTTTTTATTCTTTTGCAGTCTTTGCATCAAGATCTAGTAAAAGGACCATCTTCACAGAACATAAAACAATAGAATAGTATTGCAGAAGCTGGACGGCAGTAGTTTTTTTCTAAGCCAAACAGGATAAGACACCATCTTGGGTGACATTAAAACTAACAACAATCCTTTGCCAACTTTTAATAGCTATGAAAGATGTTCTGTGCACGTCGCTAACCATAAAATTTGCTTTGTTTACTTTAAGAATCATGTCATTTTACTGTTGTAGACAATTTTGTTTAAAAACGATGGCAGTGTATTCAGTGTATGAGGTGGTTACCCGCAAGCGCCTGGGCTAGTGAAGTATACTTGCCACATCATTCATGGTGCTTAAGTTTGACTTCACTCACAATAGTCGCATTAGAAGTCATTTATGATACTAAAGTTGTAGTTACTCATAATCTAATATTATTGTTATCACTGACCTGGACAAATGAAGAGTAGACTTAGTTTTCCCTAACCACGTTTTCGTAGAGTGTAACTCACGAGAAACAGACAACTGTGCAGCCTTGCAACAGGGTCCAGTCTCTTCTCACTAGGAAAGTTTAACCAGGAAGAGATTTCAAATATGAATTGTTCCAAGTATCGATTTATCTACGCGTTGGGCATTTCCTGTCTACTAATCAAGAACAATCTGTATGTTGGTACTGATGACACTAACAGGTTGCACCAGACTCAAGTCGCCTTGAGACTAAAAAATCCACTACAATGGTATCTCACAACTGAGCTGCTCCTTGCGTGAAAATTTTGGTCCTCAACTGACATTTGTGATGTTCGAACACTTGCTTGGTACTTGACCATCGTACTAAAACCTGTATAAGACACCAGGCTCACCCGTGACACTTTAGAGTGAAACAAAAGGGAAGACGTACCTTTGCGAGTCAATTTTAAGCATCGAAGACCCGTCCTGCTGTCGTGTTCACAATCTAGTGATTTTTACGTGTATATATATATATACACACACACATAGGTATGTCATACGGTACTCATGGAGCTAAAGGTGAAGAAAAAGGGGAGAAAATCAAAACGCATCGCCTTAAATGATATTTGTTGCGGGTTGTTTCCCCTGCGGGAAAAAATACACAGAGTATGCTCGATTTTTTTTTAAAGGTTTCTTATCTTTTGCGCTTGTGTGCGTGCGTGCTTTCATGTGTATATTTGTGTGTGTGCATGACTTTGTCCTTTTTATTTTTTGTTTGTTTAAGTCTTTCGTTAGCAAAATGTATCTTCAGATTCACGCAGCAGACATGTTTATATGTGATAGTAATATTCAAAATTGTTAAATTGGTATCTACAGTAGAAAGTACTACCGGTTTATGTAGCAATCTTTTTTATTACCAGCAATGATAATAGCAATAAAAACGCAAACTATATTAGATATATTTCATGATAAAAAAGAAAATCTATTCATATGCTTACAAGTACTGTTTATAAATATAAAAGTATAAAGTATTCTTTTACTTGTCATAGAACTAGATATAAAGTAAAATTGCATAATACCCCTTTCTCTGCTAAATTTTAGCTTCCTTTCTCTGATGGGAGGCTTTGTACTATTTTCAAAATGTCAGTGTATTTTTCTTCTGTCCTCAAGATATAAACCTACAAATGTCTTCCAGAGTAGAATGAGGTCGAAAAGCACAACTATCAGGAGTTTATGTTTACGAATATGTTAATAAATTGACAGCCAGTAGGAGCTGGGGCCATCTGATGTTGTGACGTTTTGTAGATGATCCTAGATGTCATCGAAATGCGATGCTGTGTTAACGTCGTTCGCATCTGCACCCTGATGACGACGTCTGCTTTGCTCCCTCGCGTCAGTGACTTCAGGAGACGAGGGAAGAGGCTGGTCGTCCCCTTCTTCAGGTTCACGCGGACTACCGTAAACTTCGGCGTCTACTGGTATTGCGGAGCTGGGTGCAGTGTCCACACCTTGCAACGCAAGTGTATCGCACTTGTCACCGTCATCAGGGGGACACATCGGCTGAAAGGTAGTCGCGTCATCTGCCTTAGAATCCAATATTGTGCTGTCACCAGCAACGTATCTAGAAGTAGTTCTGTAGGCGGCTCGTTCAGAGGAGTTTGCCAATGACCTTTCATTCTCACTGCTGAATAAAGTCAAACAAGAAAAAAAGATCAACAAACAGCATGTTCACATTAAAGGCTGATAAGTTTGTTGTTTACTAATGAACACGTGTACAAAACAGAGTTTCTTATTTGAGATTAGTCATGTGTTATAAATTTGTAGTTTAAGGTTGACTATTGTGATTAGATTTTTTATGATGTCTTTCATTTCACTGCAATTAGTAAACCTACGCTATTCTGAAACCCTTATATTGTGAAGGAAAGATACAGAGCAGAGAATGGTGTTATGTCATGTCAGTTATCCAATCACAAACTACATTAAGAATACAAGAACGTAAAAAATATGCTTAACAAAAGTACAAAATATAGATAACTTTAGATCACCAGGCTAAAAGTATACAGTAAACATTTTAGAATAAGAGAATTAGCACAGTACGTGTGCAAATTTTATCCCGATTCTTATAACTCACGCTTAGTAAATAAGCCTGTCTAAGCATATCTAAAAATAAGAGAGGATAATAAAAACTTTTAACAGATTCAGATCATTCAAGTCTACAGATTTGTATTCATCAGTAAGAGAGTGAGTATATAAACATATGTATCTAAGGTTAATCAACAGATAATTTAATAAGTAATAAATGTCTGACAACATAGGAACGCAAGGGTCTGTTACCCTATTCACACATAATGTATTGCTGCTATATTAGTATCATTTAAGTGCTGTACACTGCAATGCCGAAGGAGACAGCTGAGGTAATGTTGTTCGATCCATCTCAGTTCTCTGACATTTTAAAATAGCCAGCACTTGCTCCAGAAATATGGTTGTTAAGAATGGAAAAAACCGCATATTAACTTTTCATTTTAACTGTGCTTGATGCCTAGATATCAGTAACATGGAACAGGACGAAATTAGAGTTCCAGAAAGAGATAAATATGTGCTAATTGAAGGTGGACACATTTGTACACCAAAACCATGTCAAATAAAGAAAAATTGGTCTATGATATCTTGCGGAAGGCAGTATGTATGTATGTATGATTCTTACCGATGTCCCCAGCGTTTCCGGCGAATTCCGAGGACAAGAAAGATGAAGACGACGGCGGTGGCTGCAATGGCAAAAGCTATGACTGCCACTGCTCCAGGACTTAATAAAACATCTCTGGACCTTTCCTTGGAACCATATTTCACTGTAGAAGAAAAAGACATTACGATAAGTGTCATGACTTCAAATATTTAATACAACACGTTACTTTGCTCATGTTACGCTATAACTAGCTTTCTGTCGTTCCTTGATTTAAGTATCAATGCGAGGATCTTATTTTTCAAACTACTTTCATTTCAACATAATTTACAAGGATTCACGAGCAAACCCAGCTTTTTCCTTTGTACTACTGGAGTAAGAGCTCTTTATGTCTAAAATAAAAAATATATACCTTTTATATATTTATATATATATATATATATATCAGAATTAATGACAAATCCAGCCACAAAGTTTTAATACAACACATAAAAATATAGAAAGCATAAAAACTATTATAACTTAGACTAAATTCACATAAATGATCTATTATTAAAGTGAGGAAATATAGTTTACCAGTTAAACGGGAAGCTTTCACAAGGGAAGTCATCCCCAAATCGTTTGTGCCCGCGGAAACTGAGGAGGCGTTACTTGATGTCACGTGGCTGGAAAGAGGTGTTACTGTTGTTGTATTTTCTGCTGTTGTACCTTTTGTCAGTGCTACACTGTTCGTTTTCGAAAGCTGTTTTGACGTTGCTGATATATTCATATTTGTTTTCTTTTTGTCGCTATGGTTCTCTTTCTTGTTCTTCTCCTCCAATGCTTGCCTAGATTTCTTTTTCGTCCGTGCATAATAGCAAAAGAATTAGGCAAACACTCGAAAATGTTTAAAAGATTTATGCTTATGTTACTAGATTAGTCTACTCTTGCCTACGTAATCCACTAACACCTTTCTCCTACGTAGTCCACTAAATTGTACTTTTTGTACATTAAAAGCTTACGAAAAATCTAAATTTTCTTTCCAATAGTTGGGTTGAATTTTGTATAAAATATTATTTTCCAATGCATCATCATCATCATCATCATCATCATCATCATCATCATCATCATCATCATCATCATCATCATCATCATCATCATCATCATCACACCTGTGTCATAAGTAGTAGATCTATGATGAAAAATAGTAAGCTTTGTAAGTGTACGCTTTCGGTGGCATCTGAACTGATGTACAGTAAATTCCTGTTTAAAAATAGCTGCAGTACTTACCAGTGTATAGGAGATCTAAAAGAACAACACTAAGATTCACCGAACCTGTCAGTTTGTAAACTTTGCTGAAAAATCGAGGTAAGAAAGTTATTCGAAGACGAATTTTTAGTCTGCGTTATCTCTTCGTTTGATTTTTCTCTATGCTGGCGTTTTCAACTTTCACTTCGTGCTACAAAATGTGTTTCTTCATTGCATGTGTAGTAGCGGTTATAAGCGCTTCTCGTGGTTGATTGGAGCTAATGTCTGAAACGGGAATGTCGCCGACATGTCTAACAGTACCCATAATCCTCGGCTTACTACGTAATATCCGTCCACCAACACATCCTGGCATTTAGACCTTAAAATAGACTCATGATACATCTTTTGCTTGGCGAAATTCGCGTGAAAACAGCAAAGTTTTCGAAATGGGAAAAAAGTCGATGGCAGTGTTTAATGACGAAGAATGTTATCGGTGTAAGTTTAGACTGAACAGCTTTCTCCAGATCAGATTAAACAAAATTGTTCTCAGGATGAAATCGTGCGATTGCATAGTCTCAGTCCCCAATGTTACAGGTTCATTATAAATCATGGTTTCAACAGTTTACGCGTAAGCAATTTAAACTATTATGACAGTGTACATCATGGAGTACATTTTTTGTAGATGAGATTATGACACAAGTTGATGTAGGTGTCAGACAACTGAGGCAGCTTGAAGTAAAACAGTAAAAATAGATCTGTTTGCTGTATCTTTGATTTCTAAATCTGTTTCATGCTATTCACGGCGTGCAAGCTTATATGTAAGTGGTTGTGCACCATAGGCTCCACTCTGTGAATTAGAAATTGATGCCCATCACACACACACACACACACACACACACACACACACACACACACACACACACACAACACACACACTTTGCAATAACAAACCACACAAACTGACAGCAACAGAATCGCTCATTTCTGTTCAAACTCGATTTTACTATTTTAAAAATAACAGAATTATAAATATTTGGACAAATATAGTTATATTTACATCAAAACATTTAATCGTCAGTTACACTGTTATGCAGAAGGACGCACACATATAACAATTCACACTATATGTCTGCAGATATGACTAACACCATTTAAGTTTGTTTCTCAATATTATTTTTTTAACCTTTGAGATAGTGGGTCATATACGCTGAGCTCAGTTAACAGAGAAACTAGAAACAGCTATTCTCACCACAGACATGTTTGTCTAATGTTTATATGTTGAAGGGAAACATCTCTGTAATTCGCAAACCATCCCTAACATTGTACAGTCAGCATATCTGCTGCTTGTTTTAATCCTAATAATGATAACGCCCAGAAACCTGATGGTTAGTACCCTAGACCTGAGCAAAAGGTCGGGAAAGTTGTCTATGATCATCACCACTCATTACAGCCCCATTAGAGGATTAATTCATTAACAAAAGGAAAGACTTAATCTCAAACTTCTATTTGTTGTGATCTGAGCTACTGACGTTTCATTAAAATGCAATTTACTAGCCCAAAGGGTGAGGGCATTCACCGTCAGCTAAGCTTACATTTTTAAGGGGGTTATCAAGAAAACATTTATTGTGAGTAACCGAGTCCCCCAATACTCTACTCAAAACCATAAGTAAGAGGCTGTTTAGTGTTCTTGATATCTAAAAGCTTCATGTATATCTCAGTAAATTCAAAGTTAAAAAAATAAAGTTTATAATGCTTATGTTGATATCAAGTGGAGTTTATAACTAATCGGTGGTTTCTGTACCCTGTACAAGACTATTCATTGATTAAACGTGTAACAATCTTACAAAACAATTTATTTCATAATAATCTTCTTCTGTCGAAACATATCCTTAGTCAGAACAACTTTGGAGTAACTTTCTTTACTAAAATTAATTGTGATCCTTTTTACTATTCCATTATGAAAAACGAAGATATCTATATCGTGCGTTTTGAAAAACAAGAATATTTGCTACATCGCAGGATTTTGGGGTCTCGAGGCGAGTCAAAAATATTGACAAGTCTCGACTGGAGACTGCGCACCCAGGCATCCCTCTGGTAGTTAAAGTTGGGAGACAGAACCAGACAAACAGAAAAGCATTTTAGAATTTGATGCTTTTTTTCTCACTTCAACAGGAGTTTCCATCTCTCTATGTGCCGACAGTTGCAAGCAGTTGTAGTTGACGTACCTTTAACATTATTTTTAATAGATTTTCTTTTAAAAATAGAACTTGCCCACACACACGTGTACCCAACAGATGCCTAGATAGGTACAAACGTATAGTACATTCCAGGCAACAGACTGTAATGCTAGCATCTAGACTGTCTGAAACAAATTGTTTAAACAAAATAGCATGAATTGCGATTATCCATCAATTGTATTGCTTATTATGTGCCATTACATGCATTATGTTTTCATAATAATTCGTTCTAGGAGCATCCGGTCTTTCTAGTTTTGCCGGGTCATAATCAGTACAAACAGGAGCAGTGCTTGTGATACTTGAGTTCTGCAGGTGATCATAGGTGTCTGGAAAAGGCAATATTGTGTATTGGGTACCTCCATCCTTACGAAGGCGACACAGTCTGCTATACTCCCCTCTGTCATCATTCTGAAGATGATCGTAGTTGTTAACAATGACCACATCTGAATGCAAGGCATTTTCACTGCCATTCTCTCTACGGAGTCGGTTGTAGTCATCTGAGTCGTCGTTCTGCAGATTACCATAGATAATGTCTTTCGCACCTGCTTCCTGATGACTTAGTCGACTATCATCATCAGTGGCGTCAGAAGATGTGTGGCTCTCGATGAATTCCAGTTGGTGCAGGTTACTATAAGCCGCTGCGTCTGGTGCTATTGGTGAGCTGAGTGCAGTGTCGTCACCTCGAGAGGGAGCAGCGGTGAACGTGTCGTCACCACCGTCTGCCTGGTGCCCCAGCTGAAAGTAGATCACCTCATCTGGCTTTGGATTCAGTCGATCAATGTTGATGTCAACATTCCCTGAAGTAATGCTGTAGGAGGTTTGCAGAGTGGAGTTTGCTGATGACTGCTTAAACCCACTGACGAAAGAAAATCAAGTAAAACAAAGGAACATAGAAATCGAAGATCACGTGAAGGATAAATCGCTATTTATGTCACAACGTATTCACCACTCTGCCCATAACAGAATTTTTAATTTCATATTAAACCTGTTTTAATCTGTAGAACCAGCAAGTTAAGTCTGTTTTAAAGACAAAAAATAACACTTGCATGACAGGATTATAAGAACGAAACAGAGTGGACAGTGCTATGTGATATCATTCAACAAAAGACAAATTTAAGTAAAATCTTCTAGTTTCACATAACGCATGCTTAGGTAACACGCAGACAGTTTTAAAGACAGATAGGAAGGTAAAGACATAAGCAGAGATTATTAAGGTTACTTAACAAAAGAATATTAGTAAATTTGTAATACAGGCAATAATACAGGTGTCAGAAAACTTTCACTCTCAAGGATGAAATTGCCCTATTTTCACAGTAGTGTTGCTGATATTTATATTATTGCTATGATACATTAAAGTAGAGCTGAAAGATTAACTAAGGTAGTCCTGTTTAACAAGCTCGTTTGATACTGTTCTAGATTCAGAACATCACCTACTATAGAATGCCGAATGCTTAGAATAGAAGAAAATCATGTATCAGCCTCGTCTCCATCATATTTAGGGTGTCTCGATTTCAATAACTTAAAATAGCAACGCATCTGATTCTGAGTTAAGAAAAGGGGTGATAAAGTATGCTGTCTTAATTATGCGCTAACGAAGGACACATTGATACCCCAACCCGTCTCAGGATACTGGCTTAAACTATCTGTAGGGCAAAAGGCAGTATTTATTTATTAGCCTCACTGGTGTTTCTCGTTTCTCCTCCTGCTTCTGATGATAAGGAAGATGAAGACAACGACTGCTGTAAAAGCTGTGACGGCAACACATATACCTGCCACGGCCCCGGCTCTCAAACCATTTGTAGTTTCTGTCGATGTTTCTTCAGAGGCATACTTTTCTGGATATAAAAAGGTGTTGCATTTATAAATGTCTTTACCTTTATTAGCTTTTGAGTCATGTTGTCACTTTGATCAGGGTGCGCAAAGCAAGACGACACAACAACAGATAAAAATGGTAAACAGAACCCATACACCTGAACCCTATCACATACACATACTTTACTCGAAATTCGCTTCCTGGCTTTCGCTAGAAACGACATTCAGGGCATCAGATGGCCAACCAACCAGCCGACGAGCCCGCTTACTGCTACTACAAATGACTATTTGAGACAAAAGCAATAATCAGGCTGACAATGGCAAAAATAGGGGCTGAAACAGGCAGGATGAAAACAAGGTCAGCCTAAGAGAGATGAAGACCATGATCAACGCTTTATACAGACCACCCAAACCTCCAGTCAGCTACTATCACCTTTCCAGATTAGACCAGGTGACAATTGTCTGCCTCAGGACGGGGCATAACAGACTATAAAGCACCACCTTTACTGTGAGCGACATCCGGTGTCATCCCCAATGTGTTCCTGTAAAGATACAGAACAAATCACGGAGCATGTTCTACGGGATTGTAGGCTCCTCCAAGAAATGAGAGCGAGGTCTGGCCGTCGCCGATGTCCCTTGACACCAAGCTGAACAGACATGTGAACGCTTTGCAGATGACTGCCAGTTTTATCACGAGAGCTGTTCTCCAAGCGTGAAACAAAATTAGTTGAACGAGAACAACAGCAACTATTTTAGGTGCTCTGTACTGTAAGCTTCGCTAAGGGTTACAAACTAATAACGAAAAAAATCACCCACAATTAGACCATCAATGCTGCTCACGTTGCGTCCATTGGAACAGGAATCTGACGTCTTGTAGTGTCTTCCCTCCCTTGACAGTTTGAACTGGAGGCAATGCTATTGCTTCCCTTGCAGTAGCTAGGTGTTTAGACACCGGAATGACCGAGGTCCCGCAAGTAATGCAAGTGTGACCGACGTCAGGAAAAAAATTAAAAATCACCAATCTTTCATTTACTTCCATGTCGATGCGCGACTTTTATTTGTGCAACGTTCATATCATTTTATCGTTGAAAGTTTTTGGAAATTTTTTTCTGGACTACTGAAACGGAGACGTATGTGTATATATATATACATATATAGTATATTAAGCAGGAAAACATCAATATATATATTAATCAGCAAGCAAGCGAAAAAAACATTTTCAATTCAACGTCACACATATTGACTGAACTTAATAATATTATACGTTCATATTATCGAAAAGAGGAAATAGTTTACCAGTGAAACTGGACGTTTTCACAAGTGAAGAGGAGGTCCTCACAACATCAGTTGAGCGAATAGAAGCTGAAGCAGCGTTAGTTGATGTCACGCGAACGGAAAGTGGTGTTATCGTTGTTGTCCCTAATACTGTCGTCCTTTGTGTAGTTGTGATTTTCGTCGTTTCTTCTCTGTGAATCGTTAGTGGCCTTTTTAATGTTGTTGACGTCCTCATATTTGTTTTTGCTGTTGTCGTCCTTTTTGAAGTTGTGATTTTTGTCATTGCTGCTCTGTGACTAGTCGACGGTTTTTTTGATGTTGACATCCTAACACTTGTTTTTGTTGTTTTGACTGGAGTTATTGCTGTTGTACCTCTCGTATGATGCATTTGATTGTCACTGCAATATAATATCAATTAGTTGTCACTGCAATATAATATCAATTAGTTGTCACTGCAATATAATATCAATTAGTTGTCACTGCAATATAATATCAATTAGTTATCAATAGGGTTAGGCAAAAACTCAAATGTTTTCTTGTCTTAAAGACGTAAGGATAAATATTACCGGACCAGTTCATAGCTGCCTGCCGGATCTACTGATGCCTGCATCATATCTCAATGATATTTTAAAGTCTACAAGAGAGTTTAACTTTTTTTCAAATCGCTGGGTTGAATTCTGCGATGCTAATACCCCAAATGTCAAAGAGCAGCACCCTTCAATTAACGAGTAACACCCTACAGACATCAGCAGTCACAGCAAGAGCCCCAAACCCTTTCACCCTTTCCGTCTTTCTCCTCGACACTGTGGAACAGAGAAGCTCTAATCAAAATGTTCAATTAATATGCTTGTATATCCGACCTATAATTAATATGCTTGTATATCCGACCTATTCCTTTTTTCCTAGCTCCCTCCACTAGGATACTGACTTCTTTGTAAACATTTAAACAAAATGCACGTACTGGTGTCTCTGCATGTGTGTAATGCAGCAAAGGAATACCACGATGGTGATGTGGGCCAGAGGTACAATCTTCATGATGAGATCCGTGGTCTGTATATGGTATTTCTTAGAAAGTTCAGTTGTCTCTAGTACCTGGATAAAATTATTTTAAAAAATTTTCAGAAACTGATGTACTTGCATTTTCTTCAAGGATTTACTGAAACGAGGGGAAGTTTGCATCTTTCAGGAATAGTGTGTTGTCAACTAACCACACACACACACACACACACACACACACACACACACACACACACACACACACACACACACATATATATATATATATAGATATACACACATGAGCGAACACACCCGCAAGTACACAGACTCACGCGCACGCATACGCACTCACTCACAAACGCCCGCACGCAAAGATTCTCACACCCATCCGTACACCCTCGCACTTTCACATAGAAGGCTAAAAAGTTAATTGAATTGCATATACAGTAAGGTCACCAATAAAAAGTCGATTGACCTGATGATACCCGAGTATCATAGCTAGACAGTTGATAATACCGTGATCTGTGGCCAGCATCAAGAAAGCTAACAATCGCGTTACACATTTTGTCATGAACCCTGTACTTACCTGTACATTGAGCAGACTTTTTATTTGGCTGTC
This sequence comes from Marisa cornuarietis, assembly GCA_004794655.1. NCBI lineage: Eukaryota > Metazoa > Mollusca > Gastropoda > Architaenioglossa > Ampullariidae > Marisa > Marisa cornuarietis. The sequence goes on from SMMW01000585.1 coordinate 7,035,238, forward strand.
CAAATAGATAAATGTATCTATAAAGTACAAAAATATACTTCTTATGTTCACTAAAACTTACTATAGTACTTATAACCCTAACCCTACAGAAGAGCCAGATGATTTCCAAGAACATCAACAAGAGTCCTGTAGCCTTTAGCTGAGCTCAATCGCTGCAGTCACGCAACACAAGGAAGTTTTTTGAAACAGTTTCCTGTCTATCAATTATTTTACACCATTTTCCTGCACGTCGTTAATGCTGTGACAGTTTATGTTACACTAACGTCTTTTGCTTTTGTTTTGTACGACAGAAATGTGCCTCTTATTTAAAAGTGCATTAGTTAATAGCTCTTGTCACGGAGGACTCGAGATCTGTTAAGAGCTTTCTCATATCTGCCTCACTTGTGTCCTGTCTTATACATTAGTTCTCACAAGACACTATATTTTTGCCGATTAGTTGTGATTTAAGGTAGAGAAGGTAAGGTTAAATACCTACCTTATTAGAACAGTCAGCAGAATTTGACACGACAGATTGTTCAATCTGGTTTACTCGCGCCACCCATGTTTGTGGAGTGTTGGGCGGTGAGCTATCGCGGCTAGACTTTCCCCTTCCGGGTAGAATCCAGGCCGTGGTAATTCATGGACAGCTCTCAGCAGCTACACCTTTGATATCTGGGGACCCTTAGGGGTTGCTGTAAGGGCCGATTTTGTTGATTTTACCTACAAAGCCTCTGTGGTTTGATTCTCGTGCCCCATTTCCGGAAAGTTCTTTGCTGACGACACTCACCTCTACACATGTCCATAACTTAGGCGGCAGCTTGCTGCCGTTCAGACTTTCGAAGCAAGCATCTTAGAAATTAAGTCCTGGATTGTCAAAAATAAACTAAAACTTAAAAGTAAGAAGACAGGTCTACTGATTCATGAAAAGTCATACTAACAGATTCTAATGCCTAGATTCTTTATAGTAGATTCATCGAATGTTCCGCTTTATTCTTTATCCTGGAAACTTTGTTTTTCTTGCAGCAAGTTTTCTTCTCATGTCTGCAGAACTGCACATATCAACAGCCCCCTCTAAAGATGCTGATCTTTCCAGTACAGTTCTAAATACTGACTCTGCGAAACAACGCAAATCAATTCCAGCAAATTCCTCCAGAACTTATCTTCGCAAAAAACAATCCCTGATAAATACAAGTGTTAGGTTAACGAAACTTAGCCCCGTTGATCAAGTTTGTAAATACTTCTAAAAAAAAACAGTTACTGTCTTAATGTAAACTCACTATGATGGTTAGCCTCCACACAAAGATAAAGGCTTGTATTTAGGGATTTTGTTAAACAGCGTAAACATTTTCTTGAGTAAAGAAACATCGGGGAGAATGTGGGACTAGACAGTCCAAAGGGGAAAGAGGACACCCGATTATAGGTTGGGTTCCCCTCTTCACAATCATTCACCCGCTTGGCGCACACTCTTGCTCTGGTACTTAAGCTTCCATTCGCTAATTAGAAACTGACATCACAGTTACATGTACAGTCTTATATATTAGTTCAAATTGTTATTGAGGTAGCTATGTTGAGAACGATGTAATACAATTTTATATAGCTCATATTATATATATATATATATAAATAATGCAAAGGAAACATTATACGCACACATTGAATTCCGTGTCTTTTACAATTCACTTAATTTCTGTAGACTGGTAAGTCTATGCTAGTCGAATGAATCCATTCTCAAGTCTCTGGGACGTTAATCACAGTTCAGCCATTGAACACGACTGCGCAGAATGGCAGCATCAGACACCAACTGCCTCCATCCTCCTTACATATCCACCAGATAGCACAGAGCAGCTGAGGAGACCTGGATGTACCACTGTCATCACTCTTGGTGTCGACTCTACTACACCATTGTCTCACATTAGCTGCTGCAGGCAATGAACGACAGTGGCAATGATGGGGAAAATTTGACCACAGGCTGCCTAAGATCACTCCAGACGACAAAAGTTGCAGGGCTACTGTCGATGGAGTCTCACTTGATGACGGGATGGAAAGACAGTGGTGACGATACAAGTGTTACGAATGCTGGTGGAGCTTACTGCTTCCCTTCGTTGATCGTCTGCGAGGAACGGCAATACAACTTGGTTTTCTTCTCACATTGAGTGAGCATCAGCAAAATAACACGTGACTTTCGTGAACAGCAGCCTCCCCCCTGAGGACTTACTGCTTGCAACTCTCACTGCTTTCAGAGACAATAGAACCTGCTGAAGTATGAAAACGACACCTAACACACTTATTTATTCTATGTCATACCCACGTAACTCTTCTCTTCCTACAGACACTGGAGCAACCGAACTCGGTACCAATTGTCGACACCTGGAGGCTAGCGGAAGTTGACAAGCCTCATGTCGCACGTGGCGATATACTGATAAATCTAACAAAGTGACCCAAAGCTGCTGGTGACCACAGAAAACCCCACGACCTAGTGACCTCGATCATCACGAATCTCCCCGACCCCCTACATCAAGGCGAAATCGGTGAAATAGATAGCATCAGCCTCTCTCGGTTAGCCTAGTAACCTGTGTATGTGCTTGCTTTGGTCCTACACACGACACAAATTGTATTTGTGTACTGTCTTAAATAAGCACTTCTTAGACAATTTTTGTTCGCCTTATTAATACCTAAAGGTAATAATTTTGAATAACCTATAACTTTGTGGCTTTGTAAGTTTTTTTTCAAAATTGATGTGACGTTTTCTTTCATACTTTAGCTATGGAAATAGATTTTAAAAATATAATTACAATAATCAAATAATACCTGATCCGTATAATGGTATAATTCCTGTTTGCAGCGAAGCAGCGGTCGTTGGTTCACCAGTGTTTACATTCTGGCTCTTCGAACATGAACCTAAAAGATTTATTTCTTAGTAAGGGAGAGCACCTGTAATTAGTTTGAACATACAAAACTAAATATCTAAGAGAAATCAAGAGTAAGAGCTATATTGAACCAGAGAATTTACCCAAGGAGAAAACTTTGAAAACCCTTGCGCTGCAAAAACTAACTCATTTCTTTTCTCACACAAATATAATGACTGGTGCTTCTTCCAATAAGAAGAAAAAGGATTCCACTTTGTCAGAATGTGTGCGAAATAGTAAAAAATTAAATGTTCTGCATTTGCAATGCTTTTAATTGTATCAGGTTCAATTTGGTGATCAAACATAATTTTTAGTTATATTAATAAAATAAATAAATAAATACATAAATATGTGTTAGAGGTGCTTTCCTGATGAATTGCTGTTAGAAAAATAAAATAAATGTGCGAGTATTGTATTTAAAATATGAGAAGTATAAGTTTTATAAGTCAAACAATTTTCTTTGATTTACAATCTCCAGCAATAGTTGTACGCAGCTCTCTCTCTCTCTCTCTCTCTCGAGAGAGAGAGAGAGAGAGAGTGAACGTAAACAGTCATGTTCAGTGCTACAGGTGCCTAACAGATGGGTGATCTGTAACAAGATCCTATATTTCATATAACATTGATAGGGAAGAGATTCAGTACCTGGTCCAGAATTACAGGAATATTGACATGATTCTCATAAACAGGTTAAGAGTATATTTAAAGTTCATTAAAGTCTAATTAAAGCGTAGGGTCAGAATAAAGTATAGAAAAAAACTGGAAAAGTATAATGACAGATTAAACTGTTAACGTTTAATCAGTTTTTTGAACTTACCATCTGAGACCCATGCTTACTGTAAACATGTGTAAACATTTAGTTTTCAAATTTTGTATGTTCCTGTCATAAAGAATCATCAAATTTCTTAAATGCCCTCTTTTAGAAATTTCGCTACTTTCCTTATTTTTAAGGTGGCGTTCTTTTTTTAGTTTTTGTCGAGATATTTATTTTTATCGACGTCAGAATTACATAATGTAAACTTGAAGTCCTTCAAAAATAATTACGATTACGAATTTTTCAAATTATTATCTTATAATGTCACTTGGGAAGGTAAATAAAGTTTAACTTCTTATGTATCGGTGACTTCTACAACTAACGCTATGAGTTAACTAACAGGAGGTCATAATTATTGCTGGATCTGCTGATCACCTTTAGGTGTGGATGTAAAGTTCTCTAGATGCTTTGATACAGGTCCACGCTGCACGCTCACATGACAATCGCAGTAATAGGTTTGGGAATCTTCACATCGCACATCAGTCAGGAAGCCGGCCAGGCCATACTGCCTCGTGTTAAGGACCACTTTACCTATATTTTCGTATGTGGTTGATACATTGTCTGTAACAGAAATAAAGCTGTGATGATAGTGAGTAGCTAAGATGTAAAGTAATAACGGTAAGATGTTTCGAGATTTGTATTTCTACTTTTTTACCCGAGGCAATGCTTTAAATCTTTTTACTGCATTAACCAAAAGTTCTGAGAGGACATTTTAAGGTTCATCCAGTCGTTGATTTCGTCCTTCAAGTCTAAAGACGGAAAGGCAGGTTGTGAGAAAGAATGAAGAAGGAAAAAGAATTAACTTAAGAGACAATAAGAGATTATTTGGCTTCTTACTATACCAGATGGCTATTCGCGACACCTGTCCATTGGTAGTTTGTTGGTTGTAACGTCCAAAGGTGGCGACAACGAGTTTCTTGTCTGTAAGTTCACTGTCCAAAGGACATCGGAAGTGTAGCAGGCCGGTAGTGAAGTTGTAACGCAGGTAATGCTCTGTATATGAAGAGAGAGACGTTGACTTTAAATAGAGGTAGCTATGAAACAGCATTTATGTGACCTGTCTCGGAAGTTCCCATTGCTTTGTGTTGTGATCAAAAATAACTTTAATGTCCCATTCTTCACTGTGCATGATGCCGACATAAATGCTAAATACTGAAGTTAATTGTACAAATGAATAAATAAATAAATGTAGACAAAATTATTACAAAATTTTACACTATATCTGAGATTCTGTGTGTTATATGCCGTGGGCAAGCTCAGCAACACTATGCACTCCGTACCTACATTTTATGATGGTTGAACGTACTTGTCATCAGAAAATGCTTACATTGTTTTAACATGTACATACTATTAAAGTCGTTTTATAAAGTCAAATAAGATTTTATAAATTCCCTTTCACATACATTGTAACTTTATGTCTATACATGTTTTTGATTATCTCCATGTTTGATTCTCTGAATGCTTTACAGTTTTAAACTAAGTAGAATGTTTACGTAGCTTTGTGATGCTACTGTTGACTCACCCTGTGCCGCTGTCAGTACTATCAAAGTACACAGAACAGGCAGGAGCACCTGCAGGAGCTTGCTTAGTATGAAATGCATGTTGTCATGTAACTGAAATACTCCAGCCACTGACATGAATGATTAAATTCCATACAAATGTTCTGCCACATAGACTCCACAACAAGGAATGAACTAACAAGAGTTGATGGTAAGCGCTGTGGTGACAGCAGCTGTCCTGATGATGATGATGATGATGACCCAAGGCTCCCAAATACACTTGATGTTTCCATCATGTTTTTTAATCCCACGAGACAGAAGGTATACAAATCTACACAGATATCAGTGTTTCACTTTGGTCACTTTTAATATCGTCAGAAAACTCCAGCTCGAAGGTCTGTTACAGTCTCTACTGTCACGTAAACGAGTGACAGGCTGAACTAAATAAGAACAATCTTAATCGTTGCTTCAAACGTGTTGTTACTACAATTTGTAATGGCAGAGTTTTCTTTGAAATTCTAAATGTGTATAAGGAAGCAGACCCATTATCACCACACCCACTAGGTTCTATCGGCAGACATCTGTGTTGTGTGCGTTGATGACGGCATTGGGTCAAGGAAAGTGTGTGACAGGCGTGAGTCTCCCAGTCACAAACATAAGACAAGGATGTAAACGCTGTGCAGCTGTATCGTACGAAAAATTTTGGTTCTTTCAATTCCCTATTCTGAATAACAAATGGGATATTTAATACTTGTTAACATTTCCCGGTTCTATTTCTTGTCTGTTAAAAAGCGTCGTTTAAGTGCACATGTGCACACAGTCGTATGACTCCATTCCTCAATTAAACATTATCTAGCTTGTACGTCGCGTATATATCTAATAACAAGCATCACAAGGAACATGATTAACTTTCGTGCGAACACTTCAATTATCTTAAAATCTCAACAAAAATATACTGGAAACATTTGGACATAATCTCAGAGTTCTATCAGGTGTCGATTCTCTGAAACATTATTAAATCTGGAGGATAAAAAATGATTCTTTATGTTTCAGTGAAAAGTCTTGACAACTAGAATAAAGACTTTTATGACAATTACAGGCATCAAGAAGCGGTTTGAATAAGGAAAAGTATTTTAACATTAATGTAGCAGCATTGTTGACAAAGTACGGACGTGTTTTAGAGGGAAAGGGAATCTAGCACAGAATTCTCCTTAGAGAGGAATGTATGTAAACGATCACTGTATGACTCAGAGTAACGTGCAAGTTACAGGTTCCTACACCGGACATTATTTTGTTGGTGTTTATACGATACTGCTACGTGATCCACAATGGCGTGTATTCAAGCTTTGAATAAGAGAGTCAAAGTTATCGTCACTACGTTGGGTTTTCACACTTAAGTGGCCCCTGCCATGGCAACCGTTTAATTGCAGTCACCGGTGTCGTCCGTGTGTCATCATCGCTGGTCCGACATCTTCCGACGGCGACTTGTCGTCTCCCGTTCTGCGTTGTTGTAGTCTGACTTAAGCCGGACACCCACTTCGCTGTCTCGTTAGTAAAGTTCCAGTCGTTATGTCAGAGCTGAAATACGTTTGGGGCTGGATTTTCTAACAATTCCACAATAAATACTATTTCCACCTTCTATGTGAATAAAAAATCCTTTTATTAAAGGTAGATGTGAGAGATAATTGTACTACTGTAGTAGTTTTCAAAACTTCTGATTCATAATTTATAGAGAAATAATCTGGGTTAAGAGCAGTGTAAGAGCTGAAATTTTAATGTTTTCATTCCTGAAGTAGTGCAGATTAGTTAGTGGTTTTTTAGTCCCTTCGGAAAGATTTATGAACTTTTAATTTACTTAGGGAAGATTTGTGTTTGTTAAATTTAATCCGGAAAGGTTGACAGGGTGTAATCTTGTGTATGTTGTGTTCTTTGTGGTATTCTCACTTTGTCAGTGTTCATTGCTCTTTACTTTTGTTGTCATGCTCTGTTGTCTTCTAAGATTGAACGAACTAAAAAAAGAAGCAAACAAAAAAGATCGAAAGAAACAAATAAAAATGACAAAAGTAAATAAAGAAAGAATGAACGAACTAATGAAATACCGAACGAAAATACAATGAAAGAGAAAAAAGGAAAAACGGTAAAAAGGACAGAGATGGGGGGGGGGGAAGAGCGAGTAAAAGAAATAGAAAAAATCACAATTAAAGAGAGTGCACAGTTTTGGTGAAATGTTTTTGAAAATGAGTGACAAACCACAAACCACTTTATCTTGATGTAAGCCATGATTAAAAAAAAACATTTCTCTGCAATCTTAACTGCAATATATATTTGGAGAAAACTATTTTTTAACCCTCTTTGTCATAATTTTCTCTTCTTTGAGTAGTCGCGTAAAATGTCATGAGTTTTTACTGCCGTGAGTCTTGAAAACATAGACATGTAGATTATGAGAGGAATGTGTTATTTAAGACGCACGATATGTGCTTAATATTCTTAATTAGACTGCTAATAAATATTAGAACGAGACGATAAATCTATACAATAAAAGAAGGAAACTTAAAATAGGACATCGGGACGTACAATAATGTAGTATTAACTGGAAAAAGGTGCCTCTATCCTTCATTAAGAGCTGGGGGGAATCACACACTGTCTAATAATAAGTAGTGCCAAAGATTTTGAAGAAAAATGAATTGCTCACGTATAGTACAATACAGTTATAAAATAATACTAATAAAAACAACTACCATGTACATTTGTTTAGCGCTCTACCACAAAGGTTATGATTTGAGCGCTAATAAAGTATATAAAAATTATATAATTACATATTACATAAAAAGGAAGAAAACAAAAACAGTGACAGTTTCAGATTAAATAGAACAATAAAACAGACTGAAATCTGTGGTCTAAACCTTTAGTTGTTTCTTGAACAAACGTTTGAATGATACTATCGTCTGTTGCTGGCGCCTCACCAAAGGAAAAGTGTTCAAGTAAAGTGATGCTGAATTGTTTTGTCTGGATTCTGAGCACGGTAAGGAGTCGAGTATCTGCAGAAGTACAGAGATGCCTGCTGGGCGTTTCGAGAGTTAAAAGGACAGAATAGTAATAAGGAGTAGAACTCTACAGAACTTGATGCAAAGTGTAGCAAGTGTTTCTTCTATGCGAGCCTGGACAGGAACTGTAAGATGATTTGATAAAGTACAACTGTGCTTTGCTATCTACATATCACCAGGCGCAGTCATTGAAGACTACAAAAAGCAGAAACGCTAGAATAAAGAGTGGAAAGAGACCTTATGAGGAAATATTACAACCTTTTCCCCAATTAAAAACTCACCAAAGCTACACAATCAACAAAATAAAAAATATTTGTCAAAAGATGAGAGCAATTAAACAAGCATCAAAAGTAAGGCATCAAAAGTTCAGACTCAAAAACGATCTTTTTGAACTCAGCGGTTGACGCAAAGCTGTTAAGCTTCATACAGGATACAAGTAGGACGTTTACAAAAATCATGAAAAGAGAGATAAATTCAAGATTTTCATCAAACACTCAAACGAAAGAAGACGCAAAGCACGGTTGGAAAATAACAAAACGGCAGTAAGCAGCCACACTGGGAAATAATCAGCATCCCACAAAGCTACTCAGCCTGTTAGTACAGCCCCTTTTTATATTCCATTTAAATATTTCAAAATTTATCAAATAAAGGCTCAATTTTTTATATGAAAAACAGTTATGACTAATTCCGGGATATGTTTTATTACATACATATATATCATCTTATGTTACAAACACCAAGTCTGAATCGGAGGCATTTACCAATATCTTATATTTGAAAAAAGCTACGGGCAATATTGATTAGTTTCTTATTCCATTCCTAGTTGTAAGAATGCATCATCCGTTGTTTTCTTTCTCAAGACATTATTTTAGTGATGGCTGGAAAGTGTTTAGTTTGAGTTTAGAAAGGTCGGGGGGAGGAGTAATGCATGGACAGGTCGTAGTGCAGTGACTGGGACAAATTGTCACAGACAGGTTTGAAAGTATTTTGGAGCTCCGATAGGTTTCAGTACAACATTTTCTCACTCATCTCTGTCGGAATCACACGCAGGAGGAGAAGACAAGAGAGCAGAAATGTCGAGATGTTTGTAGTCCAGCTCAGCGGCTGATGCAAAGCTTTTGGTCATGTCACTGTTGCCATGGCGAGCAAGCCTGTTGTAGTCCGGTTGGTTATCGTCATCGTCAAGTCCGCTATAACCCGGATCGACAGAAAATGAAGCTGCAGCAGGTGGCTGGCAAGAGGTGTCGGGGAGATCCAAAGGGCCAGAAGGTTGAGGAACATGGTCTAGGCTGTCGTCAGAACATTTAGCGTACCCGTCCTCTCCGATGACATCGTCAAACGGGATCGGAGAAGGATGAGGCTCGAGATGATTGGCTGCTGTGGTAGAGATCAAAGTTTAGATTGACAGTTTTGAGTTACTTGCTGACATATCCCCTCAATTAATTCATATGACTGAAAATGATTGAATAATTGTAAAAAGCGCGTGCGCGCGCGCACACACACATATATATATATATATACTCTTACAAACAGAAGCACGCACACAAGAAGGGACAGAGTGACAAACACAAATACAATACTACATTGATCAAGCTATCATCTGATTTGTAGACAGTCTGGATTTTGCTTTTGTCATAAAAGTATTTCCTGCTACAAGAAAGAAAAGAAAGGTTACCTGGGGTCTGACCTTCGTCGTTGTGTGCGCCGGTGGTACCGATCTCTTGGTATGTCACGATATTTTCACGTGACTCACTGTTCCTGGAATGAGACAAAAAAGCTGCTTTATTTTGTTTGTAATTTCGGGCAGTCTTTCTAAAATTAAGTGCATTACGTTGCGATTGAAAATTAAAAATTTACTGTGCATTTTAATGTTAAAACTCGACTAAGTGAACCGATCGTTTTGTTAAAATATTTTTCCACGCTCAAGAAACTATGCCGAAGGCACGAAACTAGCTACCTGTATTTCTGATCTACAAGGTTACAATTTGTATAATCAGTTAAACATTATGCAATGCATTTACTTTAACCGTATAGGATTATCATTTTGAGTAGACATTCTCTTATTTTTATTTTACAATCTGTCATCTGAGATTTAAATGTGCTAAAATCCGTTAGACATTGAGGATACATTAACATCTAATATCACAAAGCTAAAATCAAACTATAGATGTTAATTGCTTTCCATAAAAAATAATTTTACTCACGGGTTTTTGGATTGTACAATTTTTCTTCTGAAGAAAAGGAATACGACGGTGGTGGTCAACAAGACAGAGGCGACGATGAAAAAGCTTGCCTTACCCCATGCACTGTCTTCTTTCGCAGTAAAAATATAGCCAGACAAATATAGGCAAACGTTTGGCAATGATTTTTCTTGTTATTTACATACCTTAGCCACATTTGTTCTGATAAAACAGATCTTACAATGAAACGTACAGCGTGTGAACTTAAGATGCCGCAGAAAAATAATGGGGCAAAAGACTAATGTTCAGCTACACGCAAGAGAGTTTCGAGGCTTATAAAGAAAATTGTTATTTATACTGATAAAAAAAAAAATATGGCAAGACATGGAAAGATTTTTAAAGTATATTTGAGAACCTATCATACAATACCTGATGATTGCGGAGACGTGATTGGCGGTGGTGCAGTAGTGTTTTCACTTGGGACTTGCAGACAAAAACCTAAAACAATTTTGCAATTAAGGGACAACACACTTGATTATTGTGCTTTTTCTTTCGACACCAGATTAAATAGCCAAGAGAATCCGGTCTGACTGCTGTAATGATGTGTGTGTGTGTGTGTGTGTGTGTGTGTGTGTGTGTGTGTGTGTGTGTGTGTGTGTGTGTGTGTGTGTGAGAGAGTAAGAAGACGCGTGTGTGTACGTGTGTAAAAAGTGTAAGAGAGAAAGAGACGATGAGGGGAAACAGCATAACCAATATAAACTAAGAGAGTATTCTAAATTAGTATAGAGTACTGTACCGTTCATAATGATGATGATGTCATCAGCAGCGTGTCCGTAGCTGAGCCTGCAGCGCCACTCCCTCCTGTCGTCAGCAGCCGTCAGGTCACGTGACAGTGTAGACTCGGCATAGTAGTTGCAGCTTTTCGTGTCGACTGGAGTCTGCACGTGCATGACGTCAGTCACCTTAACTCCAACTCAGACACACCCATGAGTAACGGAGAACTACACGTAGTTTGCTGTGGGTATTAGTGTATCAGTTGTAACAGTAAACGCTTACAAGTGGCTGGGTAACGGCAGCCTATACCCCATGAGCAGACTAGTCTTGTGTACGACTAAGAAAAAATGGTCAACGGGAGGTAGACTGGGTGTCATTCAAGGGATTTGTTGTCATCTCAACATATTATGTATACTTGCCTTGTCTGACACGCAGGTCTATGAAAGGAAAGATGATGCCAACTGAGCAACTGAGCAAAATGGACATTAGTAGATAACAATGAAGAAATTTAATATGCCTTTCACTTAAGACATTTAATAGATTTAAAGTGAGAAAATATTAAAATAATTATCAATTGTAGAGGAGCCTTTGTTGTTAGTTTGTCGTTCGAAACTCGAGATCTGCTGGAGCATCGCGAAAAGGGGTGACTGGGTGATTGGCTGTAGGGTCAATGGTCCAAATCGCTTTTGTAGTGCAGGAGTATCGCAGAAACATTAGTCCTATGAGGGGTACATAAAGGCAGAGCAAAGACGATATATATAAATATATAAATATCCCTATTATCCTCTGTGTGTGTGTGTGTGTGTGTGTGTGTGAGAGAGAGAGAGAGAGCGAGAGAGAGGAGATAAATTGCTAGAGGTGAGTAGACATATTACACTGTGGTTTGAGTAACTGTCGAGGACAAACTGTCCGCCCGGTGGTCTGCTCTCCCAGACGATGAAGTTGGTCTGTCGGCCGAGAAACGCTCGGCACTTGAGCTCCATCTTGTCTCCAGGGCAATGGCGGTCAGTCTGCGGCCTCTCGATGGACACGATAAGTGGTCCTATACTCACATACACACAGACACTGTATAGCAAATTGACAGGAACATAAAATTTTATGTAATAAAATGGATACAAATTTCATTGAAAAGACTGTATAGATTCATCGCTACATTGAGAGACTTTACCACGTTTTAGACAAAAAGATTCGGAGAAATGTAAGTAAACCATCAAGATAGACTAAAATGATAGACATTTTGATTTATCTTTAAATTTACATTGAATTTAATCGTAATTTTTAGCCGTCACTAATATTCTTTAGAGAACTGAGGCTTTTTGTTTTTCTGGAAAATTTCGCATTCTTTTATAGGGAATAGGGACACAAAATGTTTGCGATGTATTTAAAAATAAAATCTGCACCGAATACATCTTTTTCAGATTTAAACTTGGGCATCTCTTGTATTTGAAAAATCTACTTGTTCAAAGAAAAAGTAAATACATTTCATGGAAATAAGCGATAACAGTTGATTACTTTCTTATTTCTAGCAGGATGACAAAACCGTCTTAGAGCTTCCCCACTGCTTTAAACCATAAACTTTCAATGTACATTTCTGACTCTCAAATATTTTATAAGTTTCAATCTATAATCAAAAACATGGCAACAGTTATAATCAAATTTCCTAAACTGATCTCGTTATTTTGACCACGAAAGATGAGTTCACACATTTTTGTACACGGAAGATGTGACTTCCTCAGTACAAACTAAGTTTATTTCTAAAGGGAAACTACATCGTGGTGGAGATAATAATGCAAGTTTAAGTGAAGTTTCGATACCATCTCAAGCTACCGGATTTATTTAGAAACGAAACCCACATTATGAAAATCAAAACTTGTCTGTGAGATTAGCTTGGAATATATCTATACATATATAAGAAATGCACAAATGCGTAAGACTTTACACTTATGTTGTTAGTTTCAGCAGTGTTGAACTCTGACTCTCTTACACTCGCAGTGTATCATCAGCTCAAAAAAAGACGAGATCAGGCAGCAAATTAAATAGTAAATCGGATGTCAGTTTTCCAATGAATGGTACAAATGACAGAAAATATTGTACACTTGTATGTCATAGAACAACACTGTCAAACATTTAACAGCAAATAAGGAATGTAACGATACATCTCAAACACATTGCTATAAAACAAATATTTTACAGAAGGCTAATCCGTGACAAGATCTTTCTATTTTATTCAAAACCTACTAGGAACAAATACACTGGCTGATCCAGACTGAAAGGAATTGTCAAAATCCTCGATAAATAGGCTAAGTGTAGTTATAAGTTTCACAATTAAGAGTCTACTTCGATTGTAGGGTCAGAATAAAGTTAGATAGACAAGTTTAATGACTGATTAAAACTGTAAAATCCGAATCACTTTGTTAGATTTACCTTTAAGTCCACGCTTACTGCACACATGCGGAAACATTTAGTTTTCAAGTTTAATATAAATCTGTCATAAATCAGCCTTTTAACAAACTTTATATTAGTTCTCTTTTCGAGTATTTCGTTATTTAAGGTGATGTTCGTCAAATCTGGCTTTTCTGTCTTTAACTTTGTGTTGTGATCTTCTATTAACATCCAGATGAACTAGAATAAATTTTACATCCCTTCAAAATACTTATTAAGTATCAAAATCTTTTTCTATAGTGACTGGGAGAATTAATACAGTCTTCGCTTTTTGTGGATTGGTAACTCTTTCCAGTAGAGCCTTGACAGAGAAACGAGCTGAATATCAATAACCTGCTGCAAACCTTCAAATGTGAACGTGAAGTTCTGTAGACGCTTTGATATTCGTCCATTGGACTCACTGACGTGGAAAGAGCAGTAGTAGGTGTGTGAGTCTTCACACCTCACGTCTGTCAGGTAGCCGTTAAGGCCAGACTGCCGCGTGTTGAGGACCACGTTTGTTGTTTTCTCGTAGTTGGTCGCCGAATTGTCTGGACAGAAATAACAACTGCGATAGAAGTGAGTAATGTAGTTAAGTGTAAGGTGTTTCTAGATTATTATGTCCTCCTCTTTACCCGTGACAGTGTTTCAAATGTATCTGTTTCATAAGCTATAAGGTTCTGGAGAGGATATATTTTTTTAATATCCAGTCCTTCCTGTTTCCAAATTAACAACAAGCATCAGCTTTGATCCTACGAGTCTTTTTTTTGGCGCACACGCAGGCTGACAGAATGGATTAAAAAGAAAGAAAAAGTAATATAAAAAGATACTTTGAGCACTTACTATACCAGTGGGCTATTCGTGTCACCTGTCCACTGGTAGTTCGCTGGTTGTATCGTCCAAAGATGGCACTAGAGAGCTTGTTGTTTTTAAGGTCAGAATCCAGCGGACACCAGAAGTGCAAGAGGCCGGTGGCGTTGTCGTAACTCAGGTAGTGATCTGTATATGAAGAGTGTGACTTGACTTTTTGGATGTTAGATTATCTCTTGATAAAAGCTTACACGTGACCTGTCTCTTCCGTTTCCATTTTCGCGTGTTGTTATCGGGACAACATCACGAAGCTGAACGATGTGAGATTTGCAGATGATGCGAACTGTTTTTTTTTTCATTAAAAATGATTATAACCTATAATTTCATGGTTATCGAGGATTACCTAATGCCGGGGTTAATTCTAAAAAAAGTGACTTATATGCTCTTCTCTGAACTTTTGACTATTCATTATGGTCTGTTTTTTTTACAAGAGAGATATCAAAATGATTCACCTTATGAGATAATTTTAAAACATTTAACCATCCTTATTTTCTTCTGAAGCAACCATCCAAGACATTCACAGCCATACATGTGACAGAAAGATAAAAAAGTAACACCGCCTAGAGTGCTTTTAAATTTCAAATCTTAAGAAAGTCTTTTCGCATAAACGCTAATACAAGTTTTATAATATACTTTCACTAAATGTCTATACATCTTTTTATTGATGTCTATACCTTAATTTTAAATGAAGAAAGATTTCAAATCAGAAGACCACCTTGCTTAGTTTTGTAATGATTCTGTAAAACTGTTGACTCACCTTGAGAGGCTGCCAGTGATATCAAAGTACACAGAACAGGTAGAAGATCCCGGAGGCACTTAACTAGTCTCTTACGCATGTTGTTATGGCACTGAAATAGAATAAGTTTTGTA
Source organism: Marisa cornuarietis (assembly GCA_004794655.1). Lineage (NCBI taxonomy): Eukaryota > Metazoa > Mollusca > Gastropoda > Architaenioglossa > Ampullariidae > Marisa > Marisa cornuarietis. The sequence continues at coordinate 7,050,592 of SMMW01000585.1, forward strand.
GCCAGTGTCAGCAGACTATTGTACATACAGTTTCTGTTACACAGTCAGTGATATCTACTGCGGTGCTCGGAGGCGTTGGGATGATGAGGACTCAGACCTTGTAGTAAATTGAACAATTGTATTGATGGTAGACTCCACGAGATGCAAACTAAGACATATGTCGTAGACCTTTCTCTCATAAAAGCGACTTTGATAAGTGTGATATCCCCAGGATACTAACCGGAAGGTGTTTTATATTCTCGACAATAACAAGTCTTTGAATCATAAGCTGAAATAAACTAATAAAAAAACTAAATACATGTTGTCCAAACGTGTTGTTATTACAGTTTTTGTGGCAACATTTACCTTAAAATTCTAAGCGAACCGGAGCCAGAAGATCTGTTGACAGACAGTTGTGTTGTGTGCGCTGATGACGGGACTGTGTCATTCCAACGAACGTATGTGAAACAGGCGAGTCTCTCAGTGGGAAACATAGCCCTAAAACAAGGATGTAAACGTTGTGATTCTTTTCCCCATCAAAAACAGTTTCGTTTCTTTCTGTTCCGTATTGTGAATAATAATTTCTTTTCTTCCTAGTCCCTCCGAGAAAAATCGTTAAGATGCTCATGTGCCTGTTATGTTAAGCTTAATTAAGTTTAATTAGATATTATCTTACATGTAAGATATTTAGATTAAAGAAAGCATTACAAGTAACCTTAGTGTTGGTCATACACTGCTATGCATTTGCTTTCATAACTCGCCACACAGTATGTTGAGACTATGTGAACATGATACTAGGGATCTGTCAGGTGAGATCCTAAAGAAAAACAGAACATTTTTGAAGAAAGAAATTCCTCACCGCCTTATTGACTTGTTTTGTGTCATTAACACTTAAAAGCATTACAAAAATGCTTAAATACACAAAATGCACACGATCTTTGCTTCGTTGTAACAAATATATTGACAAAATACGAGGGGAGGGTTGAGAGTTATGTGATTAAAGTTAATCTCACAGGATTCTCCTTGAAAAAGAACGGGTAGTTGATTTTCAATGCTGCTTTGATTCCATGTTAATAATCGAATCGCGACGTCGCAGGTGAATTCGCCAGGCAGCGCAGACAACGCTTGGCCGAGTACCTGACAAATTCGCCAGGGGCTTTTTTCTATTTTTTTCCCGTTTTAAAATGCGTTGTTTTGGATATAAACATAATGAATTCGATAGTTCATTTTTCCATCGATCGATCTTCTTTTTATGTCGTAGTTTTTACGTTTGACAGTAATTCTCTGCGTTTTTGCACGGTGCCTGTCTTTCTGTTTGGAAAATGGCTAGCAAATTCCCGGTATTGAAATTTCGACCAGCAGCTTTGAAAATTTATATTTATTAGCCTACAGTAAAGACAACCATTGGTCATACACCGTTTTTAAAACATTTTTAAAACATTCACTTGGTGTAAATTTTAAGTTACATAGGCTTTGTCTTCGAGGATTAAAATCCAATGAACTGTACGCATTTTAGAACTCTTGAACGTCAATTTCAGAAATTAACAAAAAAATTATTTACACAATATATACAGATATAAAGTACCAAACAAACATGTTTTATTAGAATATACAGTAGAATTTAAATATTACTTACTATTTTCTTCTCCTTTGCGGTTGTTAAAGTACAAATCCATGTCAAATTGAGTGACCTGCAACGTACTTCGATAGTTGAAAATGGCGCTTACCACTTAAACATTCTTCTATTTGTTACAAAACGAAAACTTTTGATTGGCTGCCAGTTCCAGGGAGGGAATCATGTTGGAAAATTTCCTAAACGTTTCAGTAGTTTCCTCCCTTATGTATTTACATTTACGCTTGTGAAAGCGGCTAATGTTTCACTGCGCGCGTTGTGTATGGGCTAATTATCATGGCATTTTCTGTTGGGAATACTATAAAAGTGTGTTTTCAAGCAAACACAAGGTAACGCAGTTACTTTTCTTTACATTTTGATCTTTCAGAATTATTTTAAATTGTTCTTTTACCTCTTTTAGTTATTTTTTGTATGATTTTTTGAAAAAGGGGTAAATACATGCGTGCAAGGGGGTCAAACACTATTTATACAACACTGAAGGAAAGGTAAGAGTTTTGGGTTCCTAAAATATTTTCGCATAGTAAGTTTTATTCTTACTCTGCCTTGAAATGGGCAGACAAGCACAACAGAATTTCATCTTTTATATTATTTCCAAATAAAAGGGAGACAAGATCTTCCATTATTACTATCTATGTAGAAATGTGTTTCCAAATGAATAATTTTATAGAACAAAACAATAAATAGAATATTTGACTTCAAAAATGTTAATGCCTATCTACCTTTAATTGCATGTACTTAGTGATGCAATAATATGACGTACCGAACATTCTAACTCACGAAAACGCTTCTTATTATTTCATTGTTCATTTCACTTTTGTGACCTACAGTCTATGGGTTTCATTTTCGAAGCATGTGACAATTGTTTCCTTCATTCTACATCCTGGCTCTAGCCCAAATTCACATAGGCATAAGCACATCCAAATTTGAGTGACCCAGTTTACTTTGTCCTTTACGTCGAAATTAAAGAGGAGTAAGCAAGCTCTTTGTGCAGTAATTGGTTAGTTATCTGTTATACCCTTGAGAAGAAAAACAGAACAAATTTATTTTTTATTCAGCAAGTGACATTACTCTAGAATTTTGTCTTGGTAATGGCCCCCAGAGACTTTGTATATATTACTCACACCATACTAGTAGACGCTACTACTCGCACAGCTATTTGTACACCCAAACAATGAGTCATTCAACATACACATGCAAATACAGGTACGCACGCGGGCGCAGACACACACACACACACACGCACTCTCTCTCAGACACACGCACAAAGAAAAAGATTAGTCCTATTGATTAGCTTTTCATTCGTTCACTCATCTCTGTCTGAATCACGCGCAGGTGAAGAAGACAAGAAAGCAGAAATGTCGAGATGTTTGAAGTCCAACTCAGTGGTTGATGTCGCATCACTGTTGCCATGGTGAGCAAGCGTGTTGTAGCCCGGTGTGTCATTGTCCAGTCCGCTATAACTCGGATGGACAGAAAACGAAGGTGCAGTAGATGCCATGGAAACCTACAGAGTCAGAAGATCGAGAGTCATGGTCTGGGTCGTCATATAAAGTGTAGCGTAACCCTCCTCTCCAACTAGTGTCAACAGGTGACAATATATACTGATTGACATTCTGCGTGCGTGCGTGCGTGCGTGTGTGTGTGTGTGTGTGTGTGTGTGTGTGTGTGTGTGTGTGCGTGTGTGTGTGTGTGTGTGTGTGTGTGTGTGTGTGTGTGACAACATTTTTCTTGTACTCTCCGTCAACACCAGGCTATAATTTTCGCCTCTACAGATGACAGACTAGGCCCATCCAAGTCAGTTGCTTCCATGACCACTCAGTCTGCTGCGCGGCAGTAGAAGTCGTTAACGACCCACGGAATCTACTTCCGTTCTTCGCTGCTATAATGTTGGGAGAGGGGTGTTACCTGGAATGGTGCTACTTACCTGTCCTAAACTACCTCTTCCCATGTACCAGCGATTTACATTGCTTATCGGCCTAACTGCTATTCTTATCTCCTAGCGACACTAACATGTTATTCTAACCAGAGCCAGCGCTAGGGCAGGGCGAGCAGGGCGACCGCGCAAGGCCCCGCGCCTGATGGGGGCCCCGCGCTAGCAAGTTCACCCTCGGGAGGAGACAGTCCGTAATTTTCTTGAAATTCTAAAAAAAAAAGTAAAATATCTTGCATCCTACAATATGGCGTTGCCGGGCACAATAGAGAGGCTTGGAGACCCCCAAAATGGTCCTTTTCTGGGCTTAATGGAAATGCTAGCAAAGTATGATCCCACAATGAAAGAACACAGTCATAGAATCAAAAACGAAGAAATATTTGACCACTACTTGGGCCATCAGATTCGAGACGAGTTGATTCAACTAATGTCATCAGAAGCTCAGAAGAAGATATTAGAGAAGGTACAAAAAGCAGTCTTTTTCTTACTCTTGACTGTACTCCCGACGTGAGTGATAAAGAACAATTAAATGAGTTTAGTGCTGCGATTTGTCGATGTGAGTGACAAGGATGTAGAAGTGTCAGAACACTTTATCAAATTTTACATGCCGAAGATTCCACTGGCAAAGGGTTGAGAGACACTCTGCTTGAAGCACTTCCAAAACATGGGCAACAAATCGAAGACTGCAGAGGTCAAGGCTTTGATAATGGAGCAAACATGAAAGGCAAGCATCAAGGTGTTCAAGCTCGAATACCGCAAATAAGTCGCCGTGCTTTTTACATGCCCTGTGGGTGCCACAACCTTAACCTTCTTTCGGGGGACATGGCGAAATGCAATACTCAATCCTTGATGTTCTTCGGTGTGTTGCAGAGAATATACTGTGTCTTTGCAAGTTGCCCTGGCAGGTGGAAGATATTAAAAGAAAATGTCCCGTTTCTTACACCAAAAGCAAGATGGGAATGTCCCATGGAGAGCGTGAAAGCCGTATGCTATCAAACGGCTGAAATTCAAAATGCGTTGCTACTCGTTTCTGAGACGGACAATGATCCAAAAGTGGCAAGTGAAGCTGGTTGCCTTGCAAACTACGAGCTGGGGAATTTTGAATTTCTGGTTGCCGTCGTTGTGTGGTACGACCTCCTGTTTGCCGTCAACACCGTCAGGAAACCTTGCAGTCGTCAAATATGCAACTCGATGTGATCATTAAACACGTTCAGTCTCTTATAAATTTCTTCATCAAGTATACAGACAAAGGATTTATGTCAGCAATAATCACTGCAAAAGAAACAGCATCAACAATGAACATCGAACCTGTATTTAAAGAGCGCCGCCTTAGGCGAAGGAAGAGGCGATTTGAATATGAAGTCATGGATGAACCACAAGAGACCTGAAGAATGTTTTAGGGTTGGGTATTTCTTGTGGATCGTCGATCAAGCATTGGGATTTCTGAAGAAACGTTTTTAGCAACTAGAGCAATATGCCGGAATATTTGGCTTCCTTTACAATGTTTCACAAATACGCACAATCACAATGAATGAATTGAGCAAACTTTGCAAGGATTTGGATTTGGCATTGGGAAACGGCGATTTCCGGGATTTGCTTCCAAAGGCCCCGCAATTCTATTTGCCCATGGCCCCGCACCCCCTAGCGCCGGCTCTGTATACCAGCTGGCTATTCGCGACACCTGTCCATTGGTAGTTCGTTGGTTGTAACGTCCAAAGGTGGCGACAAGATTCTTATCTTTAAGGTCACTGTCCAAAGGACATTGGAAGTGTAACAGGCCGGTAGTGAAGTTATAACGCACGTAATGCTCTGTATATGAAGAGAGAGAGAAACGTTGACTTTAAATAGAGGTAGGTATGAAACAATGTTTATGTGACCTGACTCGGAAGTTCTCATTGCTTTGTGTTGTGATCAAAAATAACTTTAAGGTCCCAATTCTTCACTGTGCATGATGCCGACATAAATGTTAAATACTGAATTTAATTATACAAATAAATAAATAAATAAATAATGTAGACAAAGTTATTACAAAATTTTAATCTAAATCTGAGATTCTGTGTGTTACATGCCGTGGGCAAGCTCAGCAACACTATACGCTCTGTACCTACATTTTATGATGGTTGAAAATACTTGTCATCAAAAAATGCTTACATTGTTTTAACATGTACATACTATTAAAGTTTTTTTATAACGTCAAATAAGATTTTATAAATTCTCTTTCACATATAAAGTAACTATATGTCTATACATGTTTTTGATTATCTCCATGTTTGATTCTCTGAATGCTTTACAGGTAAACTAAGTATAAAGTTTACGTAGCTTTGTGATGCTACTGTTGACTCACCCTGTGCCGCTGTCAGTACTATCAAAGTACACACAACAGGCAGGAGCACCTGTAGGAGCTTGCTTAGTATTACATGCATGTTGTCATGTAACTGATATACTCCAGCCCCTGACAGAGATGATTAAATTCCATACAAATGTTCTGCCACATAGACTCCACAACAAGGACCGAACTAACAAGAGTTGATGGTAAGCCTGTGGTGAGAATGATGATGATGATGATGACCCAAGGCTCCCAAATACATTGGATGTTTCCATCATGTTTTCTTAATCCCACGAGACAGAAGGTATACAAATCTACACAGATATCAGTGTTACACTTTGTTCACTTTTAATATCGTCAGAAAACTCCAACTAGAACTTCTGTTACAGTCTCTACTGTCACGTATTTGAGTGACAAGCTGAACTAAATAAAAATAATCTAATATCGTTGCTTTAAACCTGTTGTTACTACAATTTGTAATGGCAGCGTTTTCTTTGAAATTCTAAATGTGTATAAGGAAGGAGACCCATTATCACCACACCCACTGAGTTCTATCGGCAGACATCTGTGTTGTGTGCGTTGATGACGGCATTGGGTCAAGGAAAGTGTGTGACAGGCTTGAGTCTCCCAGTCACAAACATAAGACAAGGATGTAAACGCTGTGCACCTGTATCGTACGAAAAATTTAGGTCCTTTCAGTTCCCTACTGTGAATACCAAATGGCAAATTAAATACTTGTTAACATTTCCCGGTTTTTTTCTTTTCTGTTAAAAAGCGTCGTTTTAGAGCAGTCAGTGTGCATACAGTCGTAGGACTCCATTCCTCAATTCAACATTATCTAGCTTGTACGTCGCGTATATATCTAATAACAAGCATCACAAGGAGCATGATTAAGTTACGTGCGAACACTTAAATTATCTAAAAAACAAAACAAAAAAATATGCTGGAAACATTTGAACTTAATCTTTGAGTTCTATCAGGTGTCGATTGTCTGAAACATTATTAAATCTGAGAATAAAAAATGATTCTTTATGTTTCAGTGAAAAGTCTTGACAACTAGAATAAAGACTTTTATGACACTTAAAGCGTCAAGAAGCGGTTTGAATAAGGAAAGGTATTTTAACATTAATGTAGCGGCATTGTTGACAATGTACGGACATTTTTTGAGAGGGAAAGGGAATCTAGCACAGAATTCTCCTTAGAAAGGAATGTATGTAAACGATCACTGTATGACTCAGAGTAACGTGCAAGTTACAGGTTCCTACACCGGACATTACTTTGTTGGTATGTATACGCTACTGCTACGTGATCAACAATGGCGTTTAATTACAGTCACCGGTGTCATCTTTGTGTCATCATCGCTGGTCCGACATCTTTCGACGGCCACTTGTCGTCTCCCGTTCTGCGTTGTTGTAGTCTGACTTAACCCGGACACCCACTTCGCTGTCTCGTTAGTAAAGTTCCAGTCGTTATGTCAGAGCTGAAATACGTTTGGCGCTGGATTGTCTAACAATTCCACAATAAATACTATTTCCACCTTCTATGTGAATAAAAAAAACCTTATATTAGATGTGAGAGATAACATCGAATAATTGTACTACTGTAGTAGTTTTCAAAAATTCTGATTCATAATTTATAGAGAAATAATCTGGGTTAAGAGCAGAGTAAGAGCTAAACTTTTGATGTTTTCATTCCTTAAGTAGGGAAGATTAGTCAGTGGTTTTGAAGTCCCTGCAGAAAGATTTATGAACTTTTAATTTACTTAGGGAAGATTTATGTATGTTAAATTTATTTCAGAAAGGTTGATAGGATGTCATCTTATGTATGTTGTGTTCTTTGTGGTATTCCGCTCTGTCAGTGTTTATTGCTCTTTAATCTTGTTGTCATGCTCTGTTCTCTCCTGACATAGAACGAACTCAAAAAAGCAAACAAGAAAGATCGAAAGAGACAATTAAAAAGGGAGAAGGAAATAAAGAAAGAATTAACGAACTAATGAAATACAGAACGAAAAGAAAATGAAAGAGAAAAAAAGAGAAGAAAATAAAAAGAGACAGAGAAGGGGGAGAGAAAGAACGAGTAAAAGAAAGAAAAAATAATCACAATTAAAAAAGCCCACAGTTTTGGTGAAACGTCTTTGAAAATTAGTGACCAACCACAAGCCACTTTATCTTGACGTAAGCCATAATTATTAAAAATAACATTTCACTGCAATGTATAATTGGAGAGAACTATATTTTAACCTTTGTTGTCATAATTTTCTCTTCTTAGAGTATTCTGGTAAAATGTAGTGACTTTTCACCGCCGTGAGTCATGAAAACATAGACATGTACATTATGAGAGGAATGTGTTATTTAAGTCACACGATATGTGCTTAATATTCTGAATTAGAATGCTAATAAATATTACAACGAGACGATAAATTTACACAAGAAAAGAAGGAAACTCAAAATAGTACATCGGGACATCGAGTAATGTAGTTTGAACTGCAAAAAGGTGCCTCTGTCCTTCATCTGGGGCGTGGGGGTTGCACACCGTCTAATAATAAGTAGTGCCCCACATTTTGGAGAAATAAATTGCTCACGTATACTACAATACAGTTATACAATAATAATAATATAATAATATTCAATAATAATAGCAACAAAAACAACTACCATGTACATTTGTTTAGCGCTCTACCACAAGTGTTATGGTTTGAGCACTAATAAAGTATATCAACATTATATAATTACATATTACATAAAAAGGTAGAAAATAAAAACAGTGACAGTTTCAGATTAAATAGAACAATAAAACAGAAAAAATCTGTGTTGCTGTTTCTTGAACAAACGTTTGAATGACACTATCGTCTGTTGATGGCGCATCACTAAGGTGATGCTGAATGGTTTTGTCTGGATTCTGAGAACGGTAAGGAGTCGAGTATCTTTAGAAGTACAGAGATGCCTGCTGGACGCTTCGGGAGTTAGAAGGACGGAATAGTAAGAAGGAGTAGAACTCTACAGAACTTGATGCAAAGTGTAGCAAGTGTTTCTTCTATGCGAGCATGTAGAGAAGCTGTCAGACATATGTCAGAGGATTTGATAAAGTACAGCTGTGCTTTGCCGTCTACATATCACCAGACGCAGTCATCGCAGACTAGAAAAAGCAGACACACAAGAATAAAGAGTGGAAAGAGGTCTTATGAGGAAATATTGCAAACCCTCCCCAAAATAAAAACCCACCAAAACTATACAATCAACAAAATAAAAATTATTTTTCAAAAGATGAGAGCAATTCAACAAGCATCAAAAGTAAAGCATCAAAAGTCCATATTCAAAAACGATATTTTGTACTCAGCGGCTGTACACAAAGATTTTAAGCGACACACTAAGGATCCAAGGAGTAGGACCCTTTAGAAAATCACGAAAAGAGCTTTTAATTTAAGATCTGTAGCAAACACGCAGACGAAAGAAGACAGAAAGCACATTTGGATAAAAAAACATTCGGCAGTGAGCAGCCACTCTGCGAAATAATCAGTATCCCACAAAGCTACTCAGCCTGTCATTACAGCCAGTTTTAATATTTGATTTAAATATTTCAAACTTTACCAACAAAATGTTCATTTTTTATATGAAGAACAGTTACGACTAATGCTGGGTATGTTTTATACATATATATCAGCTTATGTTACAAACACCAAGTCTGAATCGAAGGCATTTCTCAACTACCTATATTTTATAGAAAGACTGATCTGAAAAAGTAGTCAATATTAATAAGTGTCATAATTGGTTAGTTTCTTATTCCATTCCTAGTTGTAAGAATATATCATTCCTTGTTTTCTTTCTCAATACATTATTTTGGTTGTGGCTGGAAAGTGTTTCATTAGAGTTTAGAAAGGTCGGTGGGGGAGGGAGAAGCTTACTCCATGGACAGGTCATGGTGCAGTGACTGGGACAAGTTGTCATAGACTTACAAATATATTCAAGCTCTGACAGGTCTCCGTACAATATTTTCTCACTCATCTTTGTCGGAATCACACGCAGGAGGAGAAGACAAGAAAGCAGAAATGTAGAGATGTTTGTAGTCCAGCTCAGCGTCTGATGTAAAGCTTTTGGTCATGTCACTGTTGCCATGGCGAACAAGCCTGTTGTAGTCTGGTGGGTCATCGTCAAGTCCGCTATAACCCGGATCGACAGAAAATGAAGCTGCAGCAGGTGGCTGGCAAGAGGTGTTGGGGAGACCCAAAGGCCCAGAAGGTTGAGGATCATGGTCTAGGCCGTCATTAGAACATTTAGCGTATCCGTCCTCTCCGACGACATCGTCTAACGGGATCGGAGAAGGATGAGGCTCGATATGATTGGCTGCTGTGGTAGCGATCAAAGTTTAGATTGACAGTTTTGAGTTACTTGCTGACATCCCCTGTCCTATTAATTCATTTGACTGAAAATGGTTAAATAATTGTAAAAACACACACACACGCACACACACACACACACTCACACACACACTCCCTCATATGCTCTTATAAACACGCACACAAGAAGGGACAGATAGAGTGACAAACACAAATACAATACTACATTGATCAAGCTATCATCTGTTTTGTAGACGGACTGGATTTTGTTTTTGTCATAAAAGTATTTCCTGCTACAAGAAAGAAAAGAAAGGTTACCTGGGGTCTGACCCTCGTCGTTGTGTGTGCCGGTGGTACCGATCTCTTGGTATATCACGATATTTTCACGTGACTCACTGTTCCTAGAATGAACCAAAACAGCTGCTTTATTTTGTTTTGTTTTCTAAAATTATGCGCATCGGTGTTGCGATTGAAATTTAAGAATTTACTGTGCATCTTAATGTTAAAAATCGACTAAGTGAACTGATCGTTTTGTTAAAATATTTTCCGCTCTAAAGAAACTATGTCGAATGTTTACTTTAAATGCACAAAACTAGCTACCTGTATTTCTTGGGCCAGTTGCACAACACATTTTCAATTGTAAACACTTTTAGACCTGAACTTTATTTAGATAATTAGTTTAAAGTTCACACCACAATTTTAGAATTTTTAAAACTTAAACTGCTTTAAGTAAGATAAAGTTGTTTAAGTTTGACTTTCCGTCCTGTCAGTAAAATTGTTTGTATGTTCATCTGAAATGCATCAAAATGGCTAAGAAGAGAATTTGCTTCTTTAGAACAGTTTTAAGGTTTAGAAACGTGTTGTGCAACTGGCCCCTGAGATCTCCAAGGTTAAAATTTGCAAAATTAATTAAATATTCTGCAATGCATTTACTTTTACCTTCTAGTATTATTATTTTGAGTAGACATTCTCTTATTTTTATTTTACAATCTGTCATCATGTGTTAAGTATTAGACATTGAGACATTAACACCTAATATCTCTAAGCTAGAAAACAAAACTATAGATGTTTACTGCTTTCCATAAAAATAAATTTACTTACGGGTTTTTGGATTGTACAATTTTTCTTCTGAAGAAAAGAAATACGACGGTGGTGGTTAACACGACCAGGACGAATAGGAAGAAGCTTGCCTGACCCCATGCACTATCTTCTTTCAGAGTACAATATAGCCAGATAAATATAGTCAAACATTTGGCAATGATTTTACATGACATTATTAGTAAATATGTCCGGTGTTTTAATTGTGTTTAGTGGGTTATAAAGCACCTTCCTGCTTATATTCTTTTGAGGAAATCATCAGGTGCATCCACAAGGAACAACTGTAGACTATCCAAAGCATAAGCAAGAATGCGAATCGTCATGTGTGACAGTTACAGCTAACCATATCATTCGCTAATGGCCATAAATTGTTGCCTGTTTGTCAGTAACCTTAGCATTTGCCAAGTTTGACATTGGATTTTCTTTCTTTCTGGCTTTTTTTTTATTAATAAAGACTGCATTGACAAAGATTGCGATTTTAGGCCGATGACTGAACATACGATTTACAGATTTAAAGCGGTTGTCGCTTATGTTTTGTGAGTGGGAGAAGAAAGCTGCTATTTAAAGGGAAAAACAACAACAAAGCAATACAAAAGCTGCAAGCTATTGT
>SMMW01000585.1:10825000-10935000 GCA_004794655.1 Marisa cornuarietis
AAAGAAAGATGGAAGGAAGCAACAAAAACAACAAAAGAAAGAAATAATAAGAGATAAATGAAGGAAGAAACACCAAAGAAGAAAAACAGAACCGAAGCAGGATATCCATTATGCTTCTACACACGTTTTTCCGTCTTTGTCGAGTTTCTGAATTATGATGCTATTAAGCTTTACTTTAGAGACTTGCTATGTTCTGTCTAATTGTCCACTCTGAAGGACGAACATACGATGCACGTGCCTGGCTTTCGTAATCACAGCCGGGGAGGTTGTGCTGCAGAACCTAATAAACAGGTCCCTGAATGATCTACTACTTGATGACCAGTACGTATCTGTGCAAGTAAAGTATACCCTAGTAAAGAAATGTATACGAGTCAATGAACTAAACTAAAAAAACAACAACATTATACTAAATAGTACTGTACCGTCCAGGGGTATACTGGAGCATCTTTGTGTTTGCATATAACTAAATCTACGATGGCCATGTTGCCGCTGCTGGTGTTGATAACAAATTTCATAATCAGTTTCTGCCTGTGGTCATCATTGTGTGTGCAGGCGTATCAGAGTTGTGATCTATTTTGGTCTTTCCATCCTCATCTGAGCTCCTCGCTTTGTTGTAGCGAAGGCTGGTCTCCTTCTCGGACAAGTCTTTACGTCCATGTTTTTCGAGAAGCGACTTTGTTGTTAATTAAGGCTGTTCGATTGATCTATACATATGATTTGAAAAAAGATGAACATTTTCTCAGTTTTGACACACGTTTAAATTTAAAGAAATATCCTTGAGAGCAAAGTTTTGTAATGAAAATCATTAAATGTGGTGGTAACTGAATGAAAATAAGTTATATTAAAGTACGTAGTTTTGGGAGGATTTTTTTCCCGCGCTGATAGCATACTTCTTTTTATTTGATAAAAATAGTCTTAATCAAGAACGACCATCTGATGATCTACATTGACCAATGTGTGAAATATCGAGTGTATTGGTTTCTGACATCATTTGTCTGAGGGATGGCTGACACAAAAATACTTACATGCTCACCTTAGCTTCACGTGGATTATTTATTTAATTATTTAGCTAACGCGGAATAGAGAGCGGGAGATAACTTTTTGTAGGACCGATGGAGGACCGACCTTGATAGATTAGTTTGCCATTTACATGACCAATAGTTGGTCATTTAGAATACGGATTTTTATGACTAAGGATTTCAAGAGAGCAAAACCGACGACCTCAAATGGGATGTTATCAGCGCATAGGAAAGATGAGCAGCGATTCTGGAGTCTCGTTTTTCTATGGCTTGCCTTTTGTCCTTCTCCCCCGCCCCTGTCACCGAGAATGACTTCTTACCGCACACGCAACAGGTATAGGTGTTACAAGCAAACTTTCCACGGTGGACGTCGCTAGTTTGAAAGATTCCTGAAAAAAATCCTCCTCCTTCTTCTCCTCCTCCTCCGTTTTCTCACTTCTTTTGTATGCCAGACCAGTCTACACTTGAATGTTGTCTGCCAATTTCTTCGTTTGTGTGCTTTTTCTTCTACTTTCCTATAATGTTCTCTAATGGATAATTTGTGCAATCTCTCATTTGTTGATATTTTTCGTGAGCAAGAAAATTTTTTGACTTTTCTTATACGGTTCTTTAAAATTCTAAGCATGCATCACGTGAGAGGAATATATCAAAAGGAGGCATTGATATCGAACTTCCTCAAAATTAACGTCTAACCTCGGAGCAGTCGTCAGTGTTATTCGTAGCCCACAGTGAGGATTTGCAGGCCACATCGTGAATTTGCATCTTACAGTGAGAATTTCAACCCGCAGTGTGTATTTGAAACCTACTGGTCAAACACAAAATCTCTTGTTTTCCAGAAAATGCAAAATACAATCGAGAGAGAGCCTTTAAACATATTTATTCACTCATTTATAAAGAGCAGTCGACTAACAAACGTCTTACGTATTTACGAACAACACCTAGTACTGGAATTTCAGAGCACCTAATTTTAATTATTATTCTTAAGTTTCAAATAAAGGAAACAAGTTTTTGAGTAAAATGCCCGAAGCTGACAAGTTCTGAGTATAGACTTAAAGACAGAAACAACTGGTTCTTGCAAAACTGTATAATAAGATATGGAAAGATATAAGATATTGAAAGATACAAGATACGAAAAATCTGATATTCCTTAATTGTGCTTTAGTTGGCGCTTCCCGACAGACTTGATCCACAGAAGGCTCCATCGCGATAGAGGACCCTCTGAGATGACCTCCAGAAGAACCCCATAGGAAGCTGCCACACATTTTCCAGATGGCTCCGTGCTTATCTCATTGACCTTACTCCGTCGTCACATCTCCAGCACCGCAGAATCACTAAAGCAAAATGACAGTCATTCACAAGGCGCTGATGCAGGGGGACCCACCACCGTAGCCGAAACCAAAGCTAGATTCAAATGCTGTCTCGGCCATTCTTAGAGCCAATTGTCCTCTGCTTGGCCGGAGGAGCGAAATTAGTGGAATAGTGGGGAGACCATTTTGGTGGGAAATTTGTAGGGCTGGAGTATAGAGAAAGAGTGTAATTATCGGTCTTGTTAGCAAGGTGAAGATGATCCATACTTCGAACAAACAGACTATGAAGTTTTTGGAAAATGTCAACAGTCAGAGATGAAAAGAAGGAGCTCTCCCCACTGCACAATATATGTCCTCCAGCAGCATGGCTTACCTGGGCCAGATATCCTAGCAGCCTACTCCATCACAGAACGCATTCATCGATGACAGAAGACACATTGACAATTACTAAGATTCAGACCGTCCTCGTAATTATTCCCCAATACATTCAAACTGTGTATGCAAACTCTTACCATTCTCGATGTTCAGTGCATGTAGACATCATGGACAAAACACGTTTATGGAAAGTCTACACCTCGTTGTGTAGTCGCATTACAGTCCTTAAGATTCAGTTTACAAAAGAAAACCTCTCCACCGTAAACAGACACTGGAGCAAGATTAATAATGGGTTCCGCAGAATTGGACAAAGAACTGAAACCTGACTATGCAGTATCTGTATTATTCTATCAGTAAAATCAAAATGTCACAGTGTCCCTATTCCTCCCCGCTCCCCGCCGCAAAAAAAAGGAAGCAGGAAAGAAAAAAAAATAAACATGGGATCGGCCGAGTTATGAAGCGGCAATCCAAAAAGTATCTGGCAAGAAAGCTGAGCGCTTTTCAGGCAGCAAGTACCCACGGATATCGCGGCTCCAGACGATGGGGCTTCTGAGGCAGCGGCTCTCATTTCCTCTCAAGCCGCGGCCCGCTGTCTGAAGAAAGAACACTTCCGCTCCTAGATCTGTGGGTGATTGTGCGTGCCGCCTAAGCTGTGATAAATGGGGCGTATTAGTCAATTAGCTAACAAACAGGTAATCCCGAACTTTGTTTCTCTCTTTTTTTTTTGAAGTACTAGGTATCGCTTACCACCTCAGTAAGCACGTTGTTGAAAGCTCCTCTTATTCTTACTGGAGGAAGAAATTTTTGTTATACATCCTTCTTATCTGTGCATGCGTGAGTGTCACGTGGGTAATTAGACCTGAAGGAGGCAAAAGCAACCCGGAAAAAACAACAGGAGCAAGTTTACAAAATTTATCGTTATCTTCCAAGTAAACGGTTTTCTTTTGAAGTTGGCCGTTCGAGGACGCGTTGAAGCAAGGGTTAATGGTTTATTATTGTTCGACAGACAGTAGTGGCTGTCGCTGTGACATCATTCATTTGCATAGATCATTTCTGGTGTCGTCTTCATGAAAAATGTTTCTTTTCTTGGATATTTTTCTTTTCTTTTCTTCTTTTTTTTCTTGCTTTTTCTTCCTGTTCTTCCTATTCTTGATTATTTTATTCTTCTCTTTGTCGTTTGTTTATTCATTACCTTCGTATTTCTCTTCGAAGATATATATATATATATACACACACACAGAAAAATAAGATCTGCACTACTGACCGTATGTTTAAAGAATATTTTGGTTTCGAGAATTAATAAATTTATCCTTTCTTTTAGATCCAATTTAATAAAATTTGGGTTAAGCTGCCACAAGTTAACTATTCAGCAGTTAAGATATACCTAGATATTTTAGAACATGTCCTTTGTGTTATCTAGATCAGGTAGGTGATAAATTTCATTATAAACATATATAAACATATATAATATGTGTGTGCTCACCCTTTGTCAACCGTTTCTGGAAAAGCGCTGCTTTCTATATATTTTTTGCGTCCTCCAAATGTATTTAAAACTCACCAGCTGATGAATATTTAGTCTAAAAGTATACTTATTATTTAAGCAAAGGTTTTTGAATTGCAGTATCATTCAAGTAATTTATATATACATATATTTAGTGTCATGTGTTCATCTATATCTTTTGCCATATTGTCACCCTTTGTTGTACATATAAAATTGTTATTGTGTGTGATGCATGTCTTTTCTGATGTTATGGCTAAAACTGACCCCTGGGCTTATTATACCCAATAAAATAAAATGAAAATGAAAGTGCCATCTTAAAATTACAATATCAAATTTTGGGGGGTAAACACTTAGCTAGGTTCCTAACACTTTAATGTAAGCGACGCATTCATGGCCACAATAACCATTGGACTACAATCGAAAATAAAATTCTCAGCATGAGCTTTTAAAAATGTGATACATGTTCCTTTGTTTTGCTCGTGAACTTTGCTATATTGCCAAGGGTGCCGCACCGAGGAAATGTTTAACGTGGCTATTGAATTTCTGGCGGCTCTGATTTAGGCAGAACTGTTAGCACGGGCCATCCAGTACAATGAGGCAATAATTCGCGATTATATGCAGTTTTAAGGCTGGCTGCAGCTTTATGAAGCATAATGATGTTAATATAAAACAGTCAGACTCACGCGGTGCCTGGCCGTCACATTTTGTAGGCAGTGGGGCCAAATCGACGCCAGGGCCGCAGTCAGTAACCAGAGGTAAGCTACCTACGATGTAGCTTAACCTGCGCGTGATAGCTGCTTGCCCTGGGGACCTCACTGAAACCATAGCCACGGATCTGTCACACTACGGGCATTGGGCATCTTCCGACTTTAAGGTTTACATGTTTGTATTTAGAAAAAAATAATTGAGACTTTGAGTAATCTCTAAGGCAACCTTAACCTAAGGTTAGCAAACGAATGGTGGCTGCATTCCAGTAAGAATCGAGTTTCAGTCAGCAAAAGTGAAAACTTATTTTTCGTGCAGAATGGCACAGGCTCCAGTAGAAGGGTGCACAGTTTACAGAGGTTAGAAATGCTTTATAAATAAGGAAGTCATATGTAACCTAAAAATTGATGTGTTTATGTGTACGGGCACGCGCATTTGTGAGCATGCACTTTATATGCGTGTGCATATTTGTATATTTATTTATACACATAATGTGTATTCCGTGGCTTCTTTCTGTGGTTGTAGAAACATACTAACTGGCCTTGAAACTGCCTTCTATGTATTTTATTTGCACTAACTGACAAACGACCGGATCGCTTCAGTAAATTTATTAATTCATTAGGGCTGCCTTCCTACTTTAGTCGTGAGGCAACATTTGATTAATAATAATAAATAATAAAAAAAATAATACAAGTGCTGAATCATACTCAGTGCTAAACATAAACAATAATTATGGAAAGCAACAGATGGGTGGGCAACAGTAATTTCATGCATCATTCGTAGGGGAGCGGTCTGATGGAGCGCAGCAGAGGTGAACTCACGCCAGCAGGTTCGGTCATCTACCCGCCTGAGAAGCTCCCCCAGTGAACTGCCTGTCCCCTCCTTCACTTTAGTCACTCAGGCTTTTTTCTGTTTGTCTCGGCGCCGACCGCCCTCAACGTAGCCTTGTAGGACTGTCTTTGACAATGTGTCATATCTGGGGGCATCCCCGAACCACTTTAGCTTCTGTCACTTTACGGTCGTGAGCAGGGGTTCCTGGGGACTCATCAGGCCTCTTACTAGGTTGCATACAAAGTCGTTCGTCTTTTGCTCTCTGTAGGAGACCTGAAGGAGTCTCCTGAAGTACTTCATCTCAAACACCTGGATCGGTCGCTCTTATTCTGTTAGCAAGCTCCACGTTTCACAGACATACAGCATGACTGGCACAACGAGATATGTATAGAACCTGAATTTCAAAAAAAAGCTGACCAAAATTTTATTCTGGTTATTGCCACTGTTGCTGCCAGGATTCTGAACCTCCTCCAGCTGCACTCCGTTCATTCGGATCTCTGCTATGCTACATCTGGCGGTGTTTGCACAGTAATGACATAAAAACGTGTGTGTGTGTGTGTGTGTGTGTGTCAGGGGGGGGGGTTATAGTGAAGATAAGTGGTTTACTGTGTCTACGGCATGGGTTTTGTAGCGTGGAGCCGAACCTTCTCCTTCGCCTTTACCTCCCCTGATAGGTCTTCTAGCTATTTCTTCTGAGTAGATGTTTTCCAGCAGACGGCGCTCTCTAGCCACAGGCAAGAGAAAGATTCGAACAAACGACATTCTTCCCACAGCCAAGCGGTGTGGCAACAGTGTGTTTCCTAGCTCTACACACCGCATTTTATTAACTGCAAAAATTGTGTTCTAGTGACGGTGTAAACACCGATTTGTATTTGTATAACGGCATTTTATTCGAGCGATAGCTGCAAATGTTTAGCTAGCTGGTTAATGCCTTCGCTGGACTATTCCATATTTGACCTTTAACATTTGATAATTTTTTTGTAAATGTTCTGAGTGTGCAGAACATGGCATCGGCCTTCGTTGTCATAAATGAGTCTGAAAAGTTTTTTTATCATTTTGCACAGGTAGTTTAAACATTGGTCAGTGAATCATGCTTGACACTAGTCCTCTACAGAAGTCAGTTTAAAGAACTTTTTGCTTTCAGTCAACTGGGTAAAGTTCATTAGGAGGCAGTAACTCTGTTTACGAAACAAAGTCTGAACGTGAGTACTCTCCCCTGCGATTTTGAACAGTGAAAAAATCTCAGAAGGTCAAGACCTTACTTGCCGCGACACCGATAAGGTAGGTTTGTTGTTATGGTAGCCTTTCATTAGCATGAACTTTAATCTCTCATTAGCTGCTGCCGACAGAGGGGTTAGACGTTTGAATATTCACTGATGCCTCCATACAAGGTGCCCTAAATCAACAACAACAAAAATCAACCAACAAAAAATTATAGCACATTGTGGTAAGAGATTAATAGCAATGCCATGTCCTGTGTCAGTCAGTTTGAGCCAAATTTCATAATTGACATTAAAAGTTTCATCTTCAAGTCTTAAACGCCAATAAATCTGTATTCAATGTTTGGTTAATCTTTCGTTTAAGCAAACTGCATAAACACATAATACTGTGTCCAGTATGTGACAATGTGTCAGAGACCAGGGTTATCGCCTTAGATACGTGCGCATGTATTGCGGTGTGCACACGGTATGTGTGTGTGTGTGTGTGTGTGTGTGTGTGTGTGTGTGTGTGTGTGTGGGTGTGGGTGTGTTAGCTTGTATACGTGACATCAGTGCGGGTGACTAACATCCTCGCTAAGCTCACCGCGCACCGTCTGAACATTGTCGATCATTCTCGAATAGACTTTCAAAGCAGAAACAGTTTGGCACTGGGAATCACTTATCAGCCTGTTCCTTGCGTAGCCAAGGAAACTTCGTAACCATTCTGGAGAAATACCAATAACTTTCTTTCATCGTTTATTTAATTAAAATGCTTATTATTTATTTATTTTAACTGGAATTTCTGAAAGGATAGATTGGAAACTGGCGCCATATTATTTTTGCTTTGATTTTTTTTTCACGCAAACGGGGTACTACTGCTAGTTTTACAGGATACACTTGGGTCGTCTCAGTCCCCTCTAGAGGATACGTTGAGTTCATTTGGGAATATCACGTGTACTCACCGTGAGTAACTTTCCCCAGTCCTGGAGCATATTCCGTCATAGAAGGGATCTTCCCGTCCCCACACCCCCCGCAACCACTCCCACCATGTTATTATGCTGAGAAATCTGCGTTCTGACCAGCTATGGAATCCCTTAACCCATCCTCACCTATGGCATGTCGACAGTACCCCAGGATTACTAGGTGATGCTCCTTCCCCACCTCTCCCCGTGATAATGAGAAGTAACTATCAGATTCGAATATTGGAGTACAGAATGTGCACAGCTTGTATTTGCACTTGAAATACTCATTTAAGATGACATGAGTTCTGCCCAGTTTTTCTCATAACATATAGACGGACCTAGTTCTGTGTGAGTAACTTTGAGGTTTATCCATCACTCCTTATGTAAAGTGGAATTGGAATTTTTAATATAGATCTTTATTTAGCCCCATCTAATTTTCATATTGACGTTTCTAATTTTTATATCGACTTATGTAATTTAAATACAGATTCACGTAATTTGATATAAACCATCTAAGTTTTAAATAGACGTCTCTAATTTTAATACAGACCTATCTAATTTTAGATACTTATATCTAAGGTTTCATTCAGACATATCTAATTTTTATAAATACGAATCTAATTTTCATACATAAGTGTCTATTTTAATATTTAATATAATTTTAACACAAATGTATTTAATCTTTATTTTGATGTATCTACCTTCTGACTGGATGTTTGTATGATTGGCTGTATGATACTAGAAGAGAGCAATAGTGTTGTAAATTTGTTTTGTAAGGCATACATATCGAGCCTTGATTTGCTGACGTGTGTGTGTGTGTGTAGTGTGTGTGTGTGTGTGTGTGTGTGTGTGTGTGTGTATTTATTTAGAGTTGCCTATTTACGATTTAGGACTGACATTTATTAGGACAGCCATCTGTTATCTGTATCTCATGTGTTGCTATCAGGTGGGTTCAAAGAAAAGAAAGCAGGTAAAAGTTAACCTTCTGGGGTTGAGCATAAAATTCGGGAAGCCAACAAGCATGTCTCAAAGAGTACAGGTAGGCGTTATTTGTGTCCTTGCAGATTCTACAGTAATACAAAAATGTTTTAGATAGTCAAATATTTGGTAGTTTGTGTCCAAGAAGAATATATATCTAGTTCCGACCGTATGCAGAGCCAGGCAGCTGAAGGTCATTTACAATCCTCTGGAGTAAGGTACGTGAGGTTACTGTGTCACTTATTTATTCCCCGATCGTGCGAACTAACCCGGGTGCGATGTGTTGTGTGTATGATGGTCTTTGTATTAGAGGGAATTTTGGAAGGCCATTGCGTTTCATTGAACTGGATTGCGCCGTTTATGTGCAAAGGAAACTTTAGCAAAGCTAGAGCCACAACTGAAGCCGGGTTTAGACGAAAGGCAAATGTCAGAGCCCACAAATTCCTGGGTTTCGAGGCAGGGGAGACTGCGAACCAAGCACAAAGTGACATGAGTATGGACGCCTGTGAAAGTGAAATATTTGTCGCTCCTTTGCTTGTGACTGCCTGCTGAAATTTTTTTGTTTTGTGGTGGCGGACGCAGGGTCGTCTCGCCTGGGATGTGGAAATTTATAATCTATTTGTAAGCATGAGCCGGAAAGTATTGGTATAAATTTTCTCATGATAGATATTCACATAACTGCAATCTTTAAACAGTATCTATTCAAACATACAGGACTACAAACAAGCAAAAAAGCGAGAACAGCGTTGTACAAACACAAACACAGAATGACAAGCGTACGTACATAAACACCGACATACTCATGCCAAACACACACACACACACACACACACACACACACACACACACACACACACACACACACACACACACACATATATATATATATATACAAGCACGCATACTTCTACACAAACTAGCCCATAACATCTTCCTTGAGAAAATGCTCTGAAACTTTAGACGACAGCAAAGTGACGCCGAAGGGACACGCACAAAACTCTTTATTGAAAACCTGCACTGATATCACAGACTAAACAAACGGACACGACACGAAAAGAAACAAAACAACACGAAAGAAAACAAAGCGGCACAAAACCCCCCACAAAGTAATCTACACGAAGCAAAACAAAACACCCCGCAACAAAACGAATCGCCACGAAAGATAACAAAGCCACATGTAGTGTAATAAAACGAATCAACAAAATTAAAAATGATGAAACAAATCAAAACGAAACAAATCAAAAGCAAAAGACTAAAAACAAAACCTAAAGGGAACTCTCCTACTTCTCAATTTTGGAGCGGGGATTCAATTTTCTGCACCTTAGACTTGCATGCCTAGCAGGTCACACCTGTATCGACATACTGGCGCTCGTTCAGTCTGACGAGTTGTGTCCAGGTGTGGTGGGCAAACACTCGTGCCCACGTGCCGCTGCACGCGCCTGGGCAGCGACGGCTACATCACTGTCGCCTTGTACAAGACCAGAACTTGTTAATCACTTCCCCGCCATCGATCACACGTGTCACCTGCGCCCATCCCGTATTTTATTTCACTTTACCACTAGTCTCCCTGGGCTAGGCTAAACGCCCTGGACTCACCGCCCATTAAAAAAAAATTTTTTTTGAGTGCTGAGATGTTTAGCCTACCAACGGAATGGCTCACGAACAGCAGCAAGGGAGATATCCCGGTAAATCTCGCGGCGGCGGTGAGGGTTGATAAAGCGCCATAGATACCACGTGAGAGACACGTAAACACCACGTAAATCACACGTATCACATTACTGTCCTCTCAAAAGAGAGGGCTAGCAAGGATTTTTCCGTCTATCCAACACGTATCTATCTATTAAGTAAGTCCAACTTATAGGGCGCTTAAAATCATTGGAATAATAATAATAATAATAATAATAATAATATCTTAAAATAGCGCAATTCTCCAGCCAAAACCTTGCTCATCGCTTTTTCCAGTAGATGTTGAAAAATAAGGAGTATTAACAATAGCAGAAATATAAACTGAAACAAAGTCGACGTGTCTACAAAAGAAAGGCAAAATGTCCCGTGAAACAAGCAGAAAAAAAAGAAAACTTTAGACTAACAAGGGTAATATAAACACACACACATGCACACACAGACAGACAGACACATCAACATTTATTTTAGATTTCAGTATATTGTCTTACATGTACACCTAAATCTCTATGCACACACACGCACGTGCTACTTGTTGGTCCTGTCAATGGTATAAGCTTGTTAATGTAGACTAGAAATACTATTAAGGAGACGAGGCAGCAGTGACTTAAGGACAATGAGACTAAAACAAGAGGCTTTCATAGTCGCTACAATATATCAAATAGATAGGCAAACACGATCCCACGCATACAGCCAGGGTTGCAAATATAGCAAACAAAAATATCTTCATACATATTCGCATGTCTTTATGATCGGTGCAAAATTTAGAAAAGAAAAGAATATTTATAGATGCTGGAAAAAAAACAGACTAATTTTTTTTTAAAGTCTGTAAACATGTTGATGGATTGTTGTGGACAGTGACAGTCAGCAGGCCAACATTTTTATGAACAGCAGTGTTTCAGCAACACAGCTGCAGTGCAGCGTGCCTTTTTTGTTACTGTTCTATGAAGAGGAGAAAGAGGGGGTTACACACAATTTTATAAAACAGATTTGTTACAGAAGGGGACAGGATAGGAGCAGGTAACTGTCCCTAGCTTGCCGGTCTGGCGTCCGTGTATACAGGGTGCGGGCTTTAGTAAGTTTTGATAAGTTGCAAGCTATGGAGAAGGGGATCTTTCTACCAGCATTTATATCTGAAGACGTTAAATGGAGGAGCATCGATTGTGAAGAAAACGAGCATTTGATCAGGCAGCCTTGCTTCTGACCCGTAGAAGACGCTCTGCCGCAGCCAATGAGATTGGACGTTCTGTCGGACGTCAGGCAATCATTTGATGAGCATGGACATACCTATATCGACGAACATGCCAGATGGGGCCAGAGACAGCGAGGTGCTCAAGCCCCGTGTCGAGAGGGTCAGGCAATCTGTTTTTTTTTTCTTGTAGCTGGCGAAATCTTCCACCATTTCACTCATTCACCCATAGCGTTCTCTTTGCTCACCGTGCACAACTAGTTCCTGTGCTAAAGGGTCTTCTTGACGAATATGGACAAGTCTGGCAAAGGTTTACTTGATGGTTATCAATAAATTAATAAGTTAGTCAAACGTTTGTTCATATCTTTGTCCAGCTAACAACAGCTTACGAAAATGTGACTGTGGCAAACTTTTACAGAAAGATACCGTAAACTGTGCTAAACAGTGGTCACATTTGGGACAGTGTGTGAACAGTTAAGAAGTGACTTTCTGTCTAAGATTTTGCCATGGTTACGTCTGGTTGGTCTGGTGACTCTCTCTGACTGCTCGTAGATAGATGTTCTTAAAACATTTCATGGAGCTTGAGATATTGACGATAAGGGTAAAGAACTCTGCTGTCTCAAAAAATCAGGATGTATGATGATCAAAGTTCAGGAAATTGTCTTACCTAAGAATTAAAAGAAATGAAAGCAAAGCGATTGCAACAGTTTATTATGCAGTAAAGGATTTCCGATCTAGCTCCTACTTCTGCTATTGCTGCTACCTCTTTGTCAATAATTTCTACTTCTTCTGTTGCTGTTACCGCTACTTCTTTACGGGTCTTCTCTATTGCTGTTCTTACCACTTCTTTATGATCTTCTTACAGCAGCTGCTGCTCGGATATGTCGTTTGTGTAAAGTAAATCACTTCTGGAGTATTGTGTCTGGTAACAGTCTATCCATTGTCGATAAAACACTTGTGGATATACCTGGACCACCTCGCCGCTCCGGTCACTACAGAAGATCTAATGTTGTGTAATTTTATTATAAGGACAGCTTAAAGCTCAGGAAAAGTATTTCCCAAATATGAGTGATTACCCTTCTTCCGTTCTCAAAATGTCTGCATATAAACTTCATCGAGTACAAGAAAAAGGTTAAACTCGTGAAGTGTGTCCACAGGCACCACTGATTCACATACTTACATTGTCATAGTTCTCATATTCGCTGTAGCCTTGACAACGTAAGCGTACTCACGTGATGTCTTTGTTGTTGACTTTTTTTCTGTGTCAGAAGTTCTTCTATTTTAGTGTTCATAAGCGACAGATGGTTTGGCTGAAGAACATCAAGCAGAGGGTAGCAAGAACGAACTCTATGGCCAGCCAGGGGAAGGGTCAAAACAAAAGCTACCTTATCTTGGAGAAAAATACTATTGTTTATATAATATAACGTATAATTATTGTCAGATCCCGGGATTAATAATCGGGTTTGGAGAGCTACAGGAAATGAAGTTGAATAAGTATGATGTACGCATTTGAAGGATGATCTGCCCGTTCAATATCACAGTCAAGAAGCAAAACAACTCCTTATAATCAGTACCTTTCTGTCCTCGTGTTATGTCATATATTCGCGTTAATATCTCTTCGGCGTGAAAACTTTGTGGGTCCTCTACGTCAACATTTAGAGGGTCTCAAGTTGTGCCTTCTATCAAACTGCATATTCCCCCGGATCAACATATATCCGGATCAACATATATATATATACGTGTGTGTTTGTTTCATGAGAGAACATTTTTTTGTCCTAAAATGTTCAAGTCTTGGATGTTTTGTACCTCGCTGATGTCCCATATCTTCAAGCAAAAAATGATTATCTTCCCGCTCATGTGCAAGTATTCACCAAACCTCAACGGTATTTCAAACGCATGGCTCTTGCCAGCAGCTTTCAGACCAAAAGCCAGTATTTGTACTTTGCCGCACGCCTGATGGCGAGTGTGTACGCTTCGGGTTGGGCTGACGGTTAAACAACAGACGTTGGAGCCCTAACAATGAAGTCAGGTTTAATTCTCAACGCAATCATGTTGTTTCCTGCCACTGAGGACCTTGGTCAACAACGAGTGGGAGGGGGCGATAGGGGGCGTTTCTGTCTGCAAACACGGACCTTGCTGCACCGCCAGATGTCGCCATTGTTGCCGTAGTGGGTGATTTGTCAGAATTCTGTGGGTGGCATGGCATAACCTTCTGAAGCGAAATCCCACACAGGCTTGTTTCATTGCTTGGATGTAACTTCGTCAGAAATCTGACGTCCTTGTAGACCCTAAATAAAGAGCATCTTTTGAAATCAACATATTAACAACTGAATTTATACAATTAAATTTATTTCCGCGTGTAAACGCGGGCTAACTGTGCCAATATTAACAATAACAGCAATACATCTCACAATAAATTCAAACCAAACCTATAAATAGAAACAAGCTCATTTGCATATGCACATACTCCCCCATTGAGCAGATAAAAAGAGTCATGCATATCTTTGCTCACGAACATGCTTGTAATTAAGAAGCGAACCTGCACATGGGCTATTGAATTCTGGCGGGCCTATGTACATTAGGGTATGCACACAAATAAAAGGTCTATGACGTGACCCCCTAACCCCCCCACTATTATTTCCCGCCCCTTTCCTACCCTCCAGACTCCCACCCCAACCTGACATACACATTCAACAAAGTTAGTCACTGCTGAGTTCTTTGAGCCTTTTACAATATTGCGGAACATTTTGTCGACTAGTGGTAGCTGGTTACAGCGGTATACGGCTAGCAGCGATATTCTACTAAATAAATCAGCTTCCTTTCGGAATATAACGATAAATCAACCTCTGGTCGAAATATAACGATAAATCATTCTTCTCCTTTAATAAAGCTGCCCCTCCACTTTCTCAGAAAGTTTTAAGACTAAGTTATTTCGTGGTAAAAAAATGCGAAAGGAAACGATAGCACAGAATGAGTATTGAGAACGAAGAGAAAGGGGCACGAAAATACAACTGGCTGGTGCGAACAGATAACTGATTGTTAATAAAAAACGAACAACTGGCTGATGTAGAAAGACAACTGGCTGGTACGGAAGCACAGTTGGCTGGAACTGAATCAGCTTTGCATATCTTTTAAAATTCACCAGGAAGGTCTAACGGAGTTATTAGATTATGAAAGACTTTGATCGCTCATGTTACTAACATAGTTTATCACACATTCAACCATACAGAGACATAACACATATTCTCACAAATACACATAGCACACAAATAAATACAAATAAACTTTACTCGAATAGACACAAACACACATATAAATGCATATACGCAAGGAACATAAATGCATAATAGACGCATTGTTTCAAATATCCATCCCATGTAGATGTACACATAGCAGATATACACATATTATATGTACAAATAAAACAAAGTACAAATACATACACAACCAAAACTCACATAGACACACAATACGCACATCATTTGGTGCACGAAAAAAATAAAACAACCAGGAATACATGCCACACAAGTATGCACAACACACATTTACACACACTTACACACACAAAAACACATGTACACACAAACAGACGCATACACACAGACACACACACACACACAAGCACACGTACACACGCAAGCACACGCACACACAAAAGCAGAGTGG
This sequence comes from Marisa cornuarietis, assembly GCA_004794655.1. Taxonomy (NCBI): domain Eukaryota; kingdom Metazoa; phylum Mollusca; class Gastropoda; order Architaenioglossa; family Ampullariidae; genus Marisa; species Marisa cornuarietis. Next base: position 10,840,416 of record SMMW01000585.1, read on the forward strand.
TACATCTTCGAAGCTTAAAATGCGTAAACCAACGATCTCTTTTATCGAGATTGAAACTCTCAGTGTTTAATTCATCATGAATTTCTTGACAATAAGAGGCTTTTACTGGGATGTCTACAGCAGTACAGGGAAATAGAGTGGGAAAATGCAATGCCAGCAGCGAGCCCCTTACAGCAGACGTGCCCGGAAGAATACAGGCTATTGAGATGAGATGCTACAGGAGGGTCCTTCGTATCTCTTACAAAGACCACATCACCAGTGAGGAGGTACGCAGGAGAATGAGGGAAATAATTGGGTCCTACTAAGACCTCCTGGCCACCGTGAAAAGACGCTAGCGGGGCACATTTGGAAATGATCAGGACTTTGTAGGAAGGTCCGGCACAGAACAGTACAGAGAAGTAGTAGACAGAAGTGGCAGACAAAACAAAAAATGAGCAGACTGCATACAGCCAAGAGAGGAATACCCTACTCTTCACCACAATCTTGAGAATGGCAGAAAAATGTTAAACGTGGGGGCAGTTGGGGGTAATATCATCGGGTGTGCCCGCAGGTAATCATAGCTAAAACAACTGATGATGATGATGATGATGATGATGATATGAAATAAAAGGCGAGTAACAATATGTTTTTTGATGAAGTTATTTGTTTATTATACCAGATTGCTATTCTCTCAATCTTTAATTGGATGCTGTACAGCCTAAGGACCAAAAAAAACCTCATAAATTTCAAACAGTCGTTGCAGGTGAAAAAAGAGAACCTATCCTTTACGACAGTAATCCAGAGTGCTCTTGTCTTTACACGGCTTCCAAAACCACGCCCGGTCTTTGTACAATAACATAACTTATAAAATGTGCTTAGACTCAATCTGATTGGCCGTAACTTCAAAAAAATATTTGATGTGGAGACTTAATTAAATTTGATAAGCAATGACATAATCCAAACCGATGAGACGTGACTCAACCAAAAGGGATAAACCGTGACTATACCAGCCGCAGTCTGGATAGACAGAACCCTGCTGATACAGAGCTGCGGCCCCCGAGGGCGAAAGGAGGCCTGGCGCTGGTTGCACAACATGTTTCTAAACTTTAAAACTGCTCTAAAGGAGCAAAATCTCTTCTCTGCCACTTAGATGCATTGCACAAAAACATACAAAAAATTGTACTGACAGGACGGAAAGTCCAGACTTATACAACTTTATCTTAAAGCAGTTTTAGTTTTTAAAATTCTAAAATTGTGGTGTGCACTTTAAACTGATTATCTAAATAGATTTAAGGCCTAAAAGTGTTTAAAATTAGAAATGTGTTGTGCAACTGGCCCCTGGTTCCCATTGGCAGTGACATCCCAATGCTGTCCCCTTGTGACTCCAGGAGCAGAAGGGGAGGCACCCGGGTCTCGCGTGCAGAGATGGCTTCACGGGATTAACCCTCGCATGCGCACACGGGCTTAGGGTTTGCATTATCTCTACTACAGCCCTGTCTTTAAGGCCGCTATCAGCAGCATGTTGATCGGATGTTTTGTTTTGGAGAAGATCCGCTGTCTGAGATGAGACGTGCGGTAGGCGGGTATCTCTTTCGGGTATCAAGCCTCACGTAATACTTGTGGTGACACAACATCTGGGATATAGAACATTTCAGCTGGAAGTTTCTTACATGCCAGCGTTGACAAGCAGAACATTATAATAAAACATCCAGATCAGATTACAACACTGTGGTCAGAAGCCCGTCATCACAATATGGTAATCAAAACGGTCAGAACATCACGAACAGAAGACAATCACAACACTTTATTCAGAACTTATAATCCAAACAACATATTTAGAACTCCATATTCAAAACACAATGAACAGAACACTAATATCCAGAGTATCATACATAATCAAATCATAACCGCATAATCAAAACACTATGATTAGAACATCATGGTAAGAAAATCATAATCGTAACAGCGGCCATGAAGAAAAGGTTTGAGATAATGAAAACTCTAACATCATTACCAGAATGTCTGAATAAAGCCAGTGAAGTTTCGAAAGTATTTCAGTGCAAGTAAAGGCTGAAGGAAACGTCATTATATATATATATACACATGAAAAACTGGCAAACAAAAGGTGTTAAGATAGTTTTGACAAGTAGCAAACAAAACGAAAAACAGAAAAGGAAATAGATGGTACAAAAATGTAAAAAAAAAGAGATTGGAGAGGCAAGAAAAATTGGAGAGAGAATGGAGGAGGAGGGGGAGGAGGAAAGATTCATTTGATAGCACATAACTAAAAACCTGGACAAGCTCCTATGGTTCGTTTCTTTAATTAAATCAGACCTGTAACAGCGGCAGCGGGCCTAGAGCTGCGTTCCCTCGACGAGGGCGCTTTGCTGCCAGCAGATTAGGCACATAAATAACCCAGACCCTATTGCGAGTAGATCTGCGAGGGAAGCCATGTTGCAGATGACAGCATGACACATGGCGAGCGAAAAATCGGTAGTTAAACGGTGCGCACCCTCTTCTGCGCACAGTAATTATTCTGTGCCCGGATGAACGATGAAAGCCAGGAAATGCAAAGGGAGTTTTGTTTGCTCAAGTGGAGAGGGAAACATTGAACAGTAATTTTTCTGGGAATGCTGGGACACAGACGCCCGTGTCAGCTGCCAGTCTCGCGCGCGCGGGCGAGACTCCAGGCCCAGAATTCATTACGGGGTAAACATTTTCCGGCATGTTTTCACTTCCGCTTATGGCCAGCAAAGGAAATGAGATGCTTTTCTTTTTTCCAACTCTGTTTCCAAAAGCCCTTGATTTTTTAATTACAGCTGACTCGCGTTACTAACATAAATGGGTACGAACGGCTTGCTGGGGAGGTCACAGAATTAAGTCACTAGAGGACCTTGCTTAGGTAATAGTGGGCTGCGTTTATCCGCCACCACTTCTAGCCTCTCAGTTTCAGACGCATCAGGACTTCGAGGAGTGGGGGAGGGGATGCTTGCTAAAGGACAGTCTGTGAGGGCGGATTCGGGCGCTGTAGTGAGTGGCTATTAATGTGCTTTGCTGATGTGAAAAATTTGGTAGCCACTCATGCGTGTCGCCGCGTATCAGCATTCTGCAGATATCTGAACAGATCCCACTCTCATAAATTATATATATGGATTTTCTTGCACAGAACGCTTCTAAATAAGAGCAGATGAAAAAAAGGTTGTGCAAAAACACTTTGTTCAGAAATAACTCCTGATGTTTTGAATATTAGTCCTACTGATTTATAAAGCAGTCATACAAAATGTAAAAAATGTTACTTTTCATATAAAGATACAAGGCGACAGAGACGAAGAAATTAAGAGCATCTGACAGTAGCACAAGTTGAAAAATGTCTCCGTCAGCACAAATAAATTAGTTCTTCTTGTAGTGCGATACCTTCTTTGTCTACATGTTCATGATATAAACTGTGTTATATCTAGCTAGAAGCTTATCAAGTGACTACACAAGTGGCACGTCACTTACAGAGCTCGGTGTTGTACAAGGCGAGAGTCATCCTCTTTTCTGTATTGTCGACGTTTAACAAGATGGAAAAATAAATAGAAGTAGAAAACATTGCAATAATAGTCCTGAACGTTGGTTGTTATCTATACCAACACTACTGTAAATACGTGCATTAACATGTTTAGTTGCAAGGCTTGTCTACGATAGAATAGTAGAGTATTTTCATGGATATAAAGTAGTCTAGTGTGAATGCTCGCAGTTCGAGAACTTCTGTGGGTGAGCCCAGTGTGCAAAGAAGTGGTTGTGCTCTGCCAGGAAGTAAAGGGGGAGAAGAAGTGAATAGACCCTGATGAGGGGAAGCAACATTAAGACACGCCATGAGCTCAGTACTTACTAAGATAGGAAATGTGATGAACACTGTGTACTTTGATATTAGTTAGTCTATCATTATATAATATCATAACCCAAGAAAACATCCCAAACATCGCACACACGCCAGCCTTCGCCGCGTTTCTGAAGACAACGAAAAAGCAAACCGGGACAAAACAACAAAATAGATCAAAACAACCAAAGGACACATTATTAAAACATGAAGATATATTCAAAAAACAAAATCCAATGTTTAACAACTGCTAAGACTCACAGCTCACAGGTCTTTTGATTTGTTTTACCAAAGCATCTTTTTTTCTAAAACATTATGCACGTCAGTAATAATTTAATGGCTTTTTTAAGTTTGAAACCGTTTTCGGTATATGCAACATCGTTCTACGTGTGTAAAGAAGTGTGTGTTCTTTTGGAAGTTAACCTTTTAAAATGGAGAGAGTTTATTTTTTGCTTTATTGTTTTGCTACTTCACGTGAAACCCAACCAGTGACTGCTTCGAGTGTTCGGCGCCTATAAATAGCCATGACGTAATGTGGCTGTAGGTTTGGGGGCGCCCGGTGGTGTAGTGGTTGAAACACTCGCTTGTCACCACTGCGGTGAGAGGCTCTGGGTTCAAATCTCGTCTCGGGACACTGTATGTGACAGCTGTTCGCTGGGCTGGGCGTTAAGATTCTCCCTTTACTCCTTTATGTTTACTAAATGCGACAACCGACCAAAGACGGTAGGTCTAGCTTACCTGCGTTATACATCTTTCATTGCAAGATTTTAGGTTTAAAGCCGATTTAACAACCCAGGCACGTTATCCACAACAGCTTGCAATAATAAACTTGCATGGTTTCACACATCAAGACAATCTTGCTTCTGTCAGCAAATTATATCTCGTCGCTCCCGTTTCAGACCTGTTAGCCTCAGTGTACTCAGCTACTAGGTTTCTTGTAGCCTAAGAACGCAGTCATCTCTCCTTATTTATTCACTTTACTCTTATTTTGCTCAGGTGAGAATTATATTTTCTTACATGGAATTCCATTCAAAACTATTTAGTCTAACTAGCTGAGGCGTATTAAAAATTTACTTGATTACATCTTGTCCTTTTATGATGTGTTTATTTCCTAGATGACCTCAGCATACCCGGAAATGATTTATGTTAAATGAAGTGTAGACTATCGCGTTCCACGCTATCATTAGCGAATTGTGCAGTGGAGGGCTGACGGTGTGTGAAGTGCATAGAATTGTTACCAGCTCGTATGAAAATATTGATTTGCTCTTGTCGACATCTGTAGATCCATTTTGTAACTGTCGATAATCTGACTTCTTGAGTTCATTCCACCCATCCATTAAATTTGTTCTGTGTGTGTGTGTGTGTGTGTGTGTGTGTGTGTGTGTGTGTGTGTGTGTGCGTGCGTATTTGCATGAGGGAAAATTGCCTTCTGCTCCCGCTGTTTGAGAGGATTACTTCACTTGGCAAGGTGTTAGTCAGACGTTTTATCAGGTGTTTGCAGGGTTTAGAATTGTGACCTTTTTTTTTTTTTACACAGAACTAGTTTCGTTCTAGTCACCATTTTCCTAGTTATGTGATAATTACAACCACCATGATCCTTGCCATCCAGTATGCTTGGGAGCCCTCACAGAAAACAACAAAAACAAACAAATAAACAGCATCAAGCAAAGAAGAAGAAGAAGAAGAAAATGAATGGCCTGGCCGCCATTTCTATACTATTCACGATTATTTCCCCCATATTTAAACTTGAACTTCATTGTCGTTGTCTGTTTTTTTCCGCACTCGATAGGAACGTCTAGTGACGTTTATCACTCGTTGACAAGTAGACTACGCGCCGAGAGGAAATACAGTGTTCGTGTGTTCATACCCCGGGATACGTCACGTGACGTTCATGTCCAGTGCACACACGTTTCAGTGTCTACAACACAGACAAGAACGTGGCTGTAGACAGGTAAAATGTTGCACCATGCTCACCTTCGCTAGTCTTGTATCTCCTAGAGCCGGTTTCATATCAGGTCTAAAGTCTTGTACAAAGTCTGATATTTCCTAGAACTGATTTCAGATAAAATCTTTAATCTTGTTTTATGGTCTGGTATCGCCTATAACTGGTTTCGTATCAGATCTTATGTCGGACCATGTTAATTCCAAATTTTCGGCTTAACTTCCAAGAAAATTCTTTGACTTTTGTGCATGTGAGGTTTAACGACGACGACGACGATGATTATGATGATTATGATGCATTTATAAAAGAGCCCATTCTTACTACAGTAATTCATGGTGCACACATAGCAAATCTACACTCCCTCACTTACTCCCTCACTCACTGTGAAAGAAAGGTATAGGTTTTAAGGAAAAGAGAGTAGGTCTCCGGCAAATGAGGAGTTACAGTTTATTAAAGGTAAGAAGAACAGACTATGTGTTATAAACCGATACTTGGATAGAGTTTAGACAAATCCGAAACCCAGGTTTTTAGCGGAAATAAAATAGAAATGAAGTGAAATCCCGAGTTGCCGAGTTGAAGAGAGAAAGAGGAAGGAAACTGAGCAAGATTTTATTATGTTTGCTGTTTGTTGTCTAATTTTTTTAAAATGACTGTTAAGTCACAGGTTTTAAGTGGCAAAGTGACTATTAATACCAGACTACCCTTTGTCCTGGGGCCACGACTTATCCTCGCCTCGTAGCTAAGGCTCCTGGGCATAAAGTATAAAGAGAGAGAATAGGGTAGCCCAGGACAAGATTAAAGCAGTTGTTGTATCACTGGTGGAAAACAATAAGATATAAAGCGGGGCACATTTTGTTTTGTCCTGACTGTATGCTGTTTTTCCGCTTCATACACCAGGTCCTTTGTATTAATTAGACTATTAAGCCACGACGCCTCATAGACAAACACTTTTTGCTTAATTAAACGCAGGAAACCTTATAGAAAAACAGCGAATTATCATAAATGTATATATTTTATGTTTGATATAATGCAGGGAATGTTTATCTTCGAGAGATCGGAATGGAATTATCTATAAAAAGGTTCAAGGGTAGAGTCAGCATATATTAAAATTAGTATTTAAAATACATTATACGGTCACCCAAAGAATGAAAAAAGAATGAAAGGAAAAGAAACTCGTACGCAAATTCAAGTAAGATAGTTTAAGCAATAAATAAATTAAAAAAATTAAAACAATCATTACAAATCGGTAAATTACTGTTATCTACCATTTCAGGTCCCCGACTGTCTCAGCGTGGTAGACTAGCTGACTTATCTCCTCCTCGTATTAGAGCGACCCGTATCCTTTAATAATGTAGCTCGACTAGAGGGTCAAGGAAATACGGAACTAATTAGCCAGAAAAACATGAAAACCCACTCTAGAGTAATGTTGCCGTCACCAGCAGTCGTTTTCGGCGAACTGCAAATCGCGGGTTATATATACTAAGGGAAACAACTCTTATTTAGCGACAAAACCTGTTCTTGCTTCCCCTGCTCCTGACGGAAGGTAAGTTTGCGGACTCGCGTTGTGGCTGAGTGTTGCATAAACCTTATTACTTGACCTGCAGGTGTACTACACACACAAGACTTTTTACGTACTCATCTAAATATCTCACACTTGGTTTCACCTGCTACTTCTAGCCGTTGGTTTTACGATACAACTTCCAGCCTATATGTACTTATTTGCTAACTTCAGGCCTACCTGTTATGTTTGTTTAAAGTCATCATACCTAACGGCTCTCTCTCTCTCTCTCTATATATATATATATATACTTATATATCTACTTCATATCACAATACTTCCAACGCTTATTAGTAGGTACCAGTGTTTGCTTATCCTCAGATTTAGTAGCTGACATTCGCTGACTTGTCCATCTGTGTAGAACACATTGACTGGCCTTTCGTAAACTTTGTTGTACACCCTTTCACAGTCTGCCTGCTCACGGAAAGGGGGGGGGGGTTAGACAACCCAGCGCTGGTGCAACACAACTTTTTTTGTCTCCCAATCTCGCACATTAGAGGTCTAATGAAAGTCTCCTCGTTGTCGTACATTTGCCTCATACTACTTATAATTAATAAAGTACTAATTAATAGAAGTAATACTAATTTATTAAACTATTCATATTAAAAAAGTTATAGCAGATTATATCATCAAACTATTTAAAGTCTAATTAAAAGTAATTTTCTTCCTGGCTCGCAATATTAATACCAAAATACTTGTAGTAGACTAGACTGTAGACTCTTATATATAATACTATCTCATACTGTTTAGATTGTTCAGTGTGCTTAGAGTTTACAATGTTCTTGGATTAACGAGATGTACTTGAGTTTCTCATTGAGTCCGTTACCTCCACTTTAGAAGAAAATCACACAGTTACGCAGAAATTAAGCTCAGTTTTAGCAAATTATTCTTTTGTTATGATGAAATCTTGGTTAGTCTAATGATTTATTAATTTAGTAATTAACCTTTGACAATTTTAAATAAAAGCTTTGTTGCAGACGGCTATAATTGTACTTGGTGACTTTGTTGTATGGAGATTATTACGATGTCAGATGTCAAAACGTTTATTCTAATATTATGCATTTTATTCTTTTCATCTCTCTCATTACCATTATCGCATTAGTCTTCGTCGTCTTTAAGACTGTAGGATTGAGATATTTGATAGGAAGTAGTATATTAGCAATGTTTGCCATCCATAAATTGCAAGAGGTTTGTTAAAACACTTGTTAGCAGTTGTTAAAGGTTTGCAGACACCCACCCATCCCACCCCGAACCCGATAAAATTATTGATCGTTTTATCGACCAGTCACGTAAATGACATCAACGTGCACGTGTTAATATTTATTATCTTGATTCTTGATGTCGATAAATTGCTTAAATTATTAGTGGCAAGCAAAGCTTTGTCACACTGAAATTTGATAGCAAGTGATGATGAGAAATCAGCTTTCGCTTCGTTTATTACAAACAATCTAATTCGATGACATCTCCGGTTTAAACTCCTTGTGTTTTCAGGCTCCTGAGCGAAGCTGCATGTGAGGTCTTGAAAATAAGTCATAGATTGCCGGTCTTAACTATGAAGTCGACTTTGCTGTTTGGTCTGAATAGTCAACATGTTACTAGAGACCCATGACTGTAAACTTATTTTTAAGACCTTCACGCTTACCAGCCAACGGCGATCTTAAACAGAAAAACCTAAGCTAATCATAAAGTCCGACTTATCACCTCATATGCAGCCCACCCCTGATGTCAAATGGCTTAGGTTTTTAGACCTTCCTTGCAAATGTTCATTTCGTGGTCTGGAACTCTCTGACATGATTTGCAAACGTTTATATTCGATGTAAAACCCAGCATTAAAAGGAAGAGAAATCGATCAGCTGACGGTTAAAAAAGAGGAAAATAAAAAATGGCAAACATGAACAGAATAAGACAAAGACAGAATCAGCTTCACTTCGTCAACGACTTTATTTTGTGTTTGTATACAAAATAAAAATAAAAGAAAGAGAAAAACCAGAACAAAATTTGTTAGTTCCGAAGATGACATAGCATAGGTCACGAAACTGACCTTTACTCTCTGTTAAGGAGGTTAGAGTTGGTTAATTCGTGAGGGATCGCTTTTAGTCGGGTAGATCGACGCATGCGCACAAAGGGCTGTTCAAAGAGCCACTCACCTGTTGTGGCCAGTAGCGCGGGTCAAGGCGGAGTAACCGATACTTTGGTGGGAAAGTAGTGCTGTTAGATCGATCGGGTGCTTGCCGCTACACACCCCGGCAGCATCGAGGGAGGAAATCGTGCGATTATCTCTCCGTCTTTTTCCGCCGATCTCATCACTGGGCCTAGCCTCCAAGGTCCTGTCAAGACCCTTAGCGTCTGAGTGGCCTGTTGGATTAGCGCGTGAGACGAAACAAGAGTCGAATTCATTGTATGAAGAGACTGGGAAGCCGTAAACAACAGGTTAGGCTCAGTGTTGTGGTAGCGAAAAAGAAAAAGAAAAAAAAGGAGAAAATATTAGCCATGACAATGCCAATAACGACACGCCAACAAGGGAAACGGCGCCATTTCTTTTTAAGGGATTTTTTTGAAAGTTAAGCAGCCTACTATACTCTGTCTCTCCTCTTGATATTCTTGTCACTATCACTGTCATTGTCACGATCATGGTCACTGCCATTGTCACTGTCAATATTAGTGTCACTGCCCTGTCATGGTCACAGTGACTAACACTCTCATCCTGTACTTTTCCTTTAGTTTTTCTTAGTGTCCTTTTCTTATTTTTTTTTTAATCTTTTCTTTCTTGTCCTTGTTTTTGTACTTCACTGCTTCATGTTTGCTTTACTTTAGATTATGAAGTACAACACTCCTGAATTTATAGACAGATGTTTTTTGTGATAATCTATAGATGATAAACGTGTGTTTTATTGTGATAAACAGGAATTTGTACCACATAGTAGGTAATGTCTTTTTTAAAAGATCGCTGAAGCCTGATGTTCGTTTCATGTCTTGAAATTAAATCCTAAGTCGTAGATCTCAAGTGCAGTCGACTTTTCTAAATGTGGTATGAACACTCGACTTGTAACTTGAAAATGGCCGCACAGGAATTTCTTTTCAGGTTATGCATGTAAGTTAAGCCAAACAACTTGGACTTAACGTGGAAGTATGACTTTAAGACTCACACCAAACCAGACCTTGGTGACAGACCAGGTTTTCTTGTGTCACTTGAGCATTTAAAATATAAATGCTTTTAAAGATGACTTACCATCTTATCAAATACAGATGTTGTTAAAGACGAATTACCACCTTAAAGAAGCCCACCAATAGATGTCTCCTATATCAAGTCAAACGCAAACAATTTGGGTTATTAATATCCATTTTGTTACAAAAATAACATTTACTGAAAGAGATAACATTCTGACAATTATTTAAATCCGAGAAGACATTAATGAAGAAAACGCTGAGCGGTTTTCTATTTTCATGCTTTGGTTTGAAGTAAAACAAGGCGTATTGCTGGTGTTGTTTCTCTCCGCGGCCAAGTGGGTTGGGCTCATGACTTCTTTACCGATTAGTGAAATCTCTCGCAGCAATAACTGGAAGTCTAGAACCTGCTACACACTGCCGGTGCTGTAGAGAAGTTGCCCTTTACTACATTTGAAAAGTTAGAAAAAAGTATGTTTGTCCAGACCGTTAAATAATTTCTGACGGCGTCCTGTTTGAAATGCGGCCATGAGAACCATGTACTGTTGTGGTCATTCTAAAAGGAAGTATGATATTTGAGAAGTAGGGAAAAAAGAAACGTTTTGCATTTTTTCTTGTCTTCATTACAGGTTTTTTATTTCTTAGGACACGTGATCTTTACACTGTTGATCCCATCCGAGATCACAGATAAAGATAAAGCTTCTTACGACATACACTCTTAAGACAGACGATCACAAAGACAGACAGACAAGGAATGGATGGCTAACTGGACAGTTGTACAATAAGCTCTACAAACACACAACAAAGAGACCTGATGGTAAATAAACTGATCTGAAAGGATAGCCTTAGATCCGTTTAAAATGAAAATCTGCATGTGTAGATTACGGGGACGACGAAAAACACACTTGGATGGGATAAATTTCTTCTTCGTGGTTAACCGTTTTTCCAGGAGGAACGGAGGGCAGAGGCACACCTGCCCTCTCACCTGCAGGTTAAAATGCTTATCGTGAAGTCATCACACCCAGTTATCAAGATTCATCACAGCCATTTCCTGGCGGTAGGCGATTCCAGACGGCTGGTAGAAAATGACTCTCATTATCCGATGCTATCCCACACCTGAGCGGTGTGTTCTTTCAAGCTTTGTGGCCGCTTTCTTTCATGCAAAACATTTTTTTTCTTTGGTCTCGCTCAGTCTGAAAATTGGGAAATCTTATTTTGCGGCTTTCGACTCGACAACCCTTGTCAGAGGATTGGCTGGAATTCCTGTTGTTGTTCACGCAAAATTTCCTCTAAATTTCGTTCTTTATATTTTCCTGTTTGTTTATATTTAACAAGTCTGGAAATGTAAAATGCAAAACAGAAAATATACATTAAGTAAAATACTATTTTTGTGGATTTATTTTCGGCAAGATTGTCCAACGGACTTTGATTGTATGGCGATTGCCATTTTGTCAACCCACATTCTTTTGATCCGAAATTCTAGACCCTCTGTTAATTGGAAGAAAGTCTTGTCAAGCAGCTGAGGCCTAACCTCTGGCATCAAAGGATATTAACAGCATAATTCTGACCACTGTTGTGTCAACATTTTGCCACCGACCAGATGTCTACAACGATTATATTTGATATCTTAGGACCATTGTTACAATGTTGATATTTCCTAGCTTCAAGTTTCCGCTAAAATTGTTTTTCCTCTGATGCTCTTATAATAATTTCGCTTTTGACAAACGTCTCCAATGCCTAAAAAAAAAAGAAAATTATGATTTGACTTAAGGTAGCCTTGTTCTCTGGAACAACCTTCCTTCACAATTCCAACAAACTGAATCAAAGCAGGACGTCCACAACATCTGTATCAAAACGTTTGATCGCTTGGTGCGGCCTCCCACTCAAAGTAAGCACTCATTCCTAACAATCAAAAATTAACGTGCACCATATCATAGCTATTGATTAGTCAAAAATCTATGTCAAATTAAATATTAATCCCCACATTTTTGTTTATAAAATAATTTAAAAGCTTTAATTGAAGTTATTTTAATGCTTTTTTTTAGTAAAGAGTGTTTCAGTTTTTGTTACTTTTGAAGGCTGGATGTTAAAAAAAGCCTAACTTTTGGTTAATCTGTTACCCTTGTAATAAAGATTTGTCATTTGTCATTGTCGCGATTGGCAGGAAAAGCTTTTAGCTGACGAGATCTGTTTTAAAGTTGATAATGTTTTGTGCGTCTATCCTTCATACGTTATTCTGCTGACACGATGATCATGACCGAGAGCTCCACTCTCCACCTTCTGATACGTTACCTGTTCCTCGCAAGTCACGTTGGGTGTCACGAAAAACTCACCAAAAGTCACGCGCTACTGCCACGCCGGCTAACCAATGGCAACCAACTTCTTGTACCTGGTGCCTTGCACATTGCACATTGCACCTGATACCTTGCATCGCTTCTCGTTTGCTGTGCGATGCTAAAGTGGCTTCTCCCTCACATCACATCAAAAGATCAGAGTTCATTAGATCAACGTTCATGATAAACGAAGGATGTTTTCTAATTCTGCATCGTGCTCAATAGATTTTCTGAACAACTTTAACTCCCTTGGTTCCAGAACTGATGAACATGTGACTCTGTATTATTATTATTATTATTATTATTATTATTATTATTATTATTATTATTATTATTATTATTATTATTATTAAGCATGTTTCAGAATTGGAAGTATTTTATAGTGATTTCTACACGAAGAAACCACTGTATAAATTACATTGTATTATAATGATTATAACCATATTGTCCATATCTCGTTTCGAGCGCTAAAAGCTAAGTATGCGCCATGCCAATCGCGAATTTATTATGACCATTATTAGTTTTGAAACTATAAAACTAACTGGTTTTGTTAATGTTTAAATGAAATTTCCTTTCAGTACCTTCTTTTCGTACTTTCGTAATATCAGTTAAATGTAAAGCTCAGCAGAAATTGAACCTGAAACTGAAAATGGTCAAAAACTCTCACTCCTTCAAATACTCTGGCACCTGTCTGACAAGAGTTGGCGGAGTGTCAGTCAAAGATTACATTATCACAGGTATACGATGTTTTGACATCACAGGTGTGTGTTTGTTTTCACCGTCTCCTCTCATGGTGTATGTCTGAACAAGACAGCTTTGTGTCGGTAAAGCCAACAGCTTCCGACCCATACATTAATTTGTTATTATTCCTTGGGCTAAGCAACTTGTTATCTCCCCTCTATCTCTTTTCTCTCCGACGATTAGACTGTAACTCATCCAGGTATTCAGCGTCTCTACATTACTCATAAGATTTTTATCTTAACTTGTCCGTCTTCTTTCCATTGGTCCCTAGCGGACTGCAGTATCGGTCTACCTGACTTCTTTTCATCATTATTTCAGATTAAAGTTACTCGACCTTTCTTTCAGGAAACGACTTGCCGACAGGAAACTGCCCCCCACCCCCTTTCCTCACCCACCTCGTCTCGTTTTTCACGCGTCTGGGAGTCTTCTGTAGGCTGACCTGATTGTCAGCGTGCCGCGAAACAAGGTCAGCCAGCCATGCGTAACAATCCCGACAGTCCATGTGAGAACACGGGTAGCTAAGTCTGGCTAACAAAAAAAAGAAACAACTGACCGCAAGTGGAGACAATGGGATTATTTTTGCAATACGGGTCTGCTTTCATTTTATTACTCGTCTTGCTGTGGTGTTGTTGGTGGTTAAGTTGTTGTTGTTGTTGTTGTTGATGCTATAATAATTTCTTATTCACGTTTTCCATGTTTCCCTCCATCATCATCATCATCATCATCATCATCGTCGTCGTCGTCGTCGTCGTCGTCATGACGACTTTTTTTTGGCTGCCTTGTCTTTCTGATAATTTTTTCTTATCGCTATCCTTATTATTAGCTTGTGCACTAAGTAAACATATTATTAGTAGTTTACTAAAGCTAGAATTGCTGTCTGGTGTAAATCTGTTTTACTGAGGTCTACACCAGGGGTGGGCAAACTACGGCCCGCGGATGTTTTTGGACCGGCTGGTTTACCAAATTGTGGTGCAAAAACTTTGCCCACCCCTTGTCTAGACTACCTGGATACATTGCAAACCTGCTAAATAAAGAATTGTAAAATGGTTCTAAACCAGAGAGCAGTTCCGGTCTAAATAAACTTCTGATAAAGTCTGTGAATCTACAAACGGTCTAAAGATGGGAAATAATCGTATCAATTTTTTTTTTGCTTTAATAACTGATATATTTTAAGGTTAACTAACCTTTGATCATTAACTCATTCCTCATGCCATACAAAAACTGAATTTCACGGTCAGTAAATCTACAGAGAATTTATTCCTCTTTTTCATGCAGAAGTTCTGTCCTCGGAACAGTAAATAGTTCTTAAGAAGAGAATTTTCACAATTACTGCAGGTCAAGCTGTTGGTCAGCCACAAACACTCGGGATCCTACTGATACTGGCATTTACGTACTTTATTATTGTTAAAGAGGCTACAACATCAATCTATGGAAATTATCCGTTGAAACATCCATCGCCCAAACCCTCCTGACGGTCTACAGGCTTGCGAAACGTCGACTGCCATAGGTCCTGCCATAGGTCTTGCCATAGGTCCTGCCATAGGTCCCGAAGGCCTTCATGTCGGCTGATGACGACTTTATGGCCCAACTTTTCAAACTCGATGAACGTTTGTGCTAGCAGCAATGACCATATGTTAACAACAACAACAACAACAACAACAACAACAGCAACAACAACAGCAACAATGATGAGCAGCAGTAAAGAAAATAGATGAAGCAGGAGGCATGAGCGTAGACAAGAGATCAGAGAATCAAGTCCGCGCTCGTTGACTCGCGTTGATCCACAAGCAGCGGGAACAAAGTTGCGAGGAAGATGGATCGTAAAGCAGGAAGTGGTGAAGACCTGCAGGGTAATGATGATTTCAATCAGCAAACGAAAATCCAGGAGTCGAGATGATGTAGATATGCTATGATATATAGATATGTAGATGTAGATATGCTAAGGTTGGTTGCTTGGTGGGTTCCAGTCGAACGTCAGGCGAACTGCCGAGAAGAAGCTACAGAGGTCTGTACTTTAATTTTGTTAAAACGATAAGAACACTAATGATCAAGACATCTTTACGAACAACTACACCGATGACACCTTCGAGGTGCACTACGCTCATAGATTGAAAAATAAAAACTGGTTTTAACGGAAACGAAAGTTCATCTCCTCCCACGCATCAGGTGGTAAACTTCGGCTAGTTAGTACCCTAACCCTATGCCCCTAACACTGAGTCGTAAGTTATGTTACTTTACGAGGACCCGTGCCTAGTTATAACCGGGTGGTAAACACCCCGACGGGAAAAAAAACAACAGTATAGTCAATAACAGCAATAGCTGAGACAAAGAATAGGACGTTTTGAAACTGGAGTCCGTAAGTTTTATATTATGTCGAAAGAATAATGTAGAACGGTAAGGCAGTTTGAATAATTTGTTAGACTTGTTATAGAACAAGTATTTCACAAGAACGAACACGAACACGTGAAGCTTAATAGCGGGGGTTGTTCATTCAACGGATTTTGTTTGCCGATGGTTGCTGAACAGATGATTTCTCCACATTTTTCGAGGTAAATTTTAAAAGCTGAAAATCACCCGGCTGCCTACTGTAGCACACGAGTTTTAAGAGTCTTTTTCTCAACCGAAACATCGCTTCTGGTAACAACGAATTCAAAATCTCGTCGTGTATCCATTTTGTTATCATTAATAATCCTAAAGTCTCTCATCGTGTCTTTTCTCTTTGTGTTCGGCAATTCTTTGGGGAAAAGAGCAGCTGCCATAACTTTTGTTACTAGGTTTTATTTGAACTAAAGCAAAGTTACTTGCGGACAATTTTGAAATCGTATTTCAGTACTGTATCGAACTACAAAAGTTTGTATTTTTAGATTAGTCCCCGTTGAAACGCATGCGCTTCGTTAGTCTGACTTCAAGTCACCCCCACGCAAGCGGATATGCTTGAAGACGTGCATAGACAGGAATGGCAGGCAGCACAAACTTTCCAGCTTTCAGATTTTTTTTTACGAAAAATGTAATAGTTCATAGACTGAGCTTCTATAATAACGGCCAAACGTTTTACCTCGCATAAAAAATCTTTGATGTCGGAAAACATGTGATGACAGACAAGGTTAATCATGCCAATGAAGTGAGCGGAGCTCATTCTTTCATCTGGTCTATTTTCAGAGCCTCCTAAGCCCAATAAGTTTCCTGCACGCGATGGGAGCAGCAGATCCTTCATGCGGCATCGTTGTTCCCAGCGCCATGTAAATGGAGTTAAAGGCAGGCCAACCGCTTTTGTTCCTGATAGCTGACATGGGCATTGAGAGATAGACAGAATGACAAAAGCCAATCTTTGGACTTCCCCTTTTATCCGTTGTATCCAGGCTTCTGATACTTCCAGCTTTGTCTTCATTCCTCCACTTCTGTTCATCTACTTTCCTTGAAATTTCGTAGAATTATTTCTCACTCACTTGTTAGCTTCGGACAGGTGGGTAGCAGTATAATCTTGCAGATTTCCAAACTTAGTCGTCATCAAGTGAGATTCTCCTTTCAGATGTAATAATTGTGACAGTTTATTTTAAGCTAATGCATTTTGTCAAAGACAAGAGATTGGGCATAGGTAGTCGCAAGGTAGGCGTTTTGAATTGTAGCAAGCATGCAGTCGTTGATGTAGTCAAAGGAAAATAGAGGGGGATACAATCTTTCTAAACTTTTTAGCTGTAAACGATTCTATGTAGAACTGCATAAAGACAATCAACCGAAAATATAAGAAAGACAATTTTCGTTAATTATATTAAAATATCTTGTTAGTGAACCAACCAACCAACCAACCAACCAACCAACCAACCAACCAACCAACCAACCAACCAACCAACCAACCAACCAACCATAGAATAAATCTTTAGCGGACTGTGTACTGCAGCCTAGACCCCAACTTTCAAATGCGCATATATAAAGGCCTCCTCGGGCACATTTGAATGACAGGCCTTTTTTGTTTAGTGGCCCTCTGGGACTTGTCAGAGAAGGGTTAAAGGGACCAGATTAAAATCTCCCCACAGAACCCTAAATAATGGGGAAGGAACATACTGTACGTCTGACGAAAATTGGCTGCTTAATGCGGCGAAGACTACAGGAACAGATCGCTCCATGCATGTACTTCAAGCTTGTTAGTGGCGCATGTTCTCATTGCAGGACATTCCTTCTCTCCAACACTGAAGAAGCCGAAGTTCCGAAAAAGGGCAATTCCTTAGACTGGCGTTAGACGAAACGCCGAAAAAATATAATTAGACAAAATAAGTTATAGTAAATTAGATAAATTAAAGAGGATTGAATTATGAGAAATAGGATGATGAGAGAGCATGTGATGAAGACAGAATGATGAGAGAAGAAAAGAGAATAAGAAGGCAGATGGATTGAGAGAAGGATAGAAAAGATGACGCAAGAATGGGGAAGAAGATGTTGTGGGTAAGATGGTAAAACTGTGGGGGTGAGATTACCTCGTGGTATGAGGTATGAGTAGTGAATCGGGTAAAGTTTGGGTTGCAGCAATGAAGGCAACACACAACACAGTGACAAACAACAGACGTTGTAGGAAAACTTATGAAAACAGATGCTTTGTCGAATTTAAATTTTTTTTTTAAATCAAAGAAAAGGAGGAGATTACTTTAGAATTTAGCTACAGATTAAAAATACCCAGATTGCTAGCAGCACACAGATATATAGAATCTTTACTTTTGTATCTTAGACCTCCACTCCTCCCAATTATTAACCTACGCCCTTCAGAAAGTTGCTAAGTTTTGTACTTTCCAGGGTTCTCGTGTATCGCCGATACTTTCAGCTGGATTTTGAGCGGTGTAGTCTAGACTGGATGTTTCAAGCCTTCTGTTGGACTGCATGAGCCAGGCTGCTTGTCTGACTGCCCATTTCATGACTTCTGTTGACGGCAGGTGTCGTGACTTATGTTGGACTACATTTTTTACGGTGTTTGTTGGACTACAATTTAGGTGTCTGTTGGACTGCATGTTTCCAGACGTTCTTCCATGGCTTATTTTCTTAACTGCTTGCTTTCATCAGTCATCCACAGATTAGCAGAGGGGATAGCAGACTGCCTACTAGCTTTTTTTTTTACAATATTTTACATAGAAATATATCATAGAAAAATAAATGTTATTTTAGTAATTTAAAAGTGATTCTTTAAAAAGGTTTATTCTACGGCTAAAATTTGCTCAACGTTGAGCAGATCAGCCACAGCGCGTGCGCAAACGGGAAGGAAGTGCTTTCTTTTTCGAGCCTGCGATTGGACTTCTGGTTCACGTGACTTTAGTGAGCAATCTTGAAAAATACAGTGTCGCCTACACGATGCGGGTGCCTATGAAAGATGCGAGAGACAACAAATTAAATTCAAGTACTTGAAATAAACTTTGAACTTCCAGAAAAAAATGGCATTAAGGTCTGGTAATAATGTGGTGTTTGGCGAATGTGAAACCTGTAGCGAGGAAAGTTAACGTAGAAAATAGAAGGAAAGGGAGGGGAGGGAAAGAAAGTACATAACATAAAGGGAACTAACCAAGTTATGACGGCAACATTGGTAATGGGAGGACATTATGAAGAAATTAGACATAATACGGAAAATAACCCCAAGAAAATATAGCCAAGCAACAGATTTGCTACAAATCTTATATTTTGATCCATTTCATTAATTGTTTGAACATGCTAAAAAAGTCTCTGGCAGCCTTTGGACCGTAAGCGTCTTGTCGGACGTCAGGCGGGCTTCTAGCCTTAACCAATCTGCTTAAAGATTGTTTCCTGACTTCATCTCGGTTTTCTAAACACCAGGATTTAGAAGAACGGTCCGTATATGGCGGCCATATCAAGCTAACCAGAACTCCTTTGTTTGTGAGGTAGCATTGGCACGTGCACTGCAGACAGCACGCGCCGTCTCCTCCTTCCCCCCTCCACTGGTCCCAGGACGTGCTGTTACACAAGGACTGGAACTAAAGACTCCATGCCACTCTCATCCCCCTCCCTTCTCGAGGGAAAACGTGTCGGAGGCCAGCCGTTTGTGGACAAAAGCGTCATATACGTTTACAGGCAACATTTCAGGAAACGTGCCGTGTGTTTGTAGGGGAAGAGGTTAAGCTAATGAAACTCTAAGCGCAGCTACGAACGCATGCAAATCCTACGGTCTGGTTAACACTTGAGTCGCGGGGAGGGCGTGCATGTGATCAAAAATGCAGCACGCCACGCGTTTACGACATGTAATATCGCTCGCTTAAAGGACGCACGTGAACGTGTAGGCACACACACGCACGCACACACACACACACACACACACACACACACACACACACGCACAATCACACATACGCACGCACACGCACTCACGTCACACACACACACACACACACACAAACAGACACACATCTTTAACATATATAAACTACAAGCACAGACCATTTCAAACAAACATTCTGTTCATCATTATGTCATAACCAGGTGTGTATACAGCAACAGGTTCATTAGAGCATCCAGCTCGGTCACACTCAGTTTGCTGCTAATTGACTATGATTAAATGTTGATTATTTCTATATTTTTATACTATTTAATTAAAAATGGTTTTGCATTGTACTCTCTTTGATCCTTTCTTTAATTTATCTTTCTTAGATCAACACCGATGAACATGGGATACAAAAGACATTTTAGCTTTAGGATAAAGTTCGGCGAGTGTGCCATATATTGCTATTAATTTTCAGCTGACATGGGGGTTGAGCTGGTTTTTTTTGTTCTTTGTTTAATGGTTATTTTATTTAGCTTTATATTATAGTCGGATGTGTTGCATCGTTTGCTAGTGTTGTGGTAGTTTTTGTACTACATACTTGTACTTTCATTGTACCTATGTTTGTTATTTCTGTGAAAATTGCGTATTTAGTGTACACAATACAGTAGAGGCTTACTGAGACCTGAGTAAATTTTTCAGCGAGCAGGTTAGAAGCAGCCATTACTTTCAGAACTTTTTTGACTAGAATTGTGGCCTCTCGAGAGAAATTTTTGAATAAAGTGTCCCGATGAAGTTGTTGGCTGTTGACCATCCACCACAACCTTCCTACGCTGCAAACCGAGGTCTGACTGGATTGGTCCAGTTTCTTTCAGTTTCCCTTCAATTTGTGAGGGTATCTCAGGTGAGGCCATTCTCAAGAAGAAACCGATTATACGAGCGAATGTGGTTTGCGAGTTGTGCAGGAGCTAACGTAGGGGGGGGGGAGTTGGGTGTCCTGCTGCTCACGAGAGGACCTTGCGATTTCTGTCGGGCGTTGTACGTCACACAGTCCTGCCAGCCACAAGGGGTCCCACGTGATGCACGGGCAAAGAGCGAGTCAAAAGGTGACGTTTGTCTGAGTGAGGTGATATCAGTTTTCTGGGATTTCCAGGAACATGGGGAGCCATTCACTGAGAACTGCTGAGTGCATGCTGTTGGATTCTCTTGTAAACAGCACTGCGTTAAAGTGTGTGTGTGTGTGTGCGCGCGCGCGCGCGCGCGTCCCTGCGTGTGAGTGTGTGTATGTGTGTGTGCGTGCGCGCGCGCGTTCTATACATATATAAACTTTCTGCTTTTCTCATCTAACTACATTTACCATTTGCATATATTATTACCACACATACATACATGCATACATGACCCCCAAAACACAAAAATCATCCTTTATTGTGTTTTGGCTCCATGACTCAACATAACATTTCAGATGAGTGTTTATCCTTGTTTATTTACAATGTGCGTTTCGGATGAAGGTAAAATCAGTGTCGTTTACTGGACCATTCATTGTTACATAAAATCGCGTCTTTAAATATAAGCAGGATGATGAGAGAAACAATTTTCCTGATTAACCAGAAATTAAGAAATTTATTATTCTCACTGATTTGCTCTTTCAAAATTTTATTTCATTATTGGTATTAACAGCAATAATACATTTTGCGTGAGGTAAAGAACATGGATTGCTAGCAGTGAGTGTCTGTTCTGTAGCTTACACAAAACCTGCAATAAAATATAATTCACACCGTTTAAACAGTTATTTTTTCGTCAGTAATACAGACAATGAGCGTAGTGTCAGTCTTATAACATGCTGACGTTCGGATTAGTTGTCTGTATTCTTAATTCATATAATATCTCTTATTATGAATGATTGCCATTAGACCGTTGCTTCACAACGATTGCTTTATTCTCCCTTGTGATACTGTACCACTTATACAGGTATACTACATCATGTACATTCATCGTTTTGATAAAATGTTTTTGTACAAATCTCCTGCAATGGTTCTTTAAATCTGGTCTAAATTCGGGACTGTTGAAGAAATCTTGGAGTAGAATACATTTGAAAAAAGAGTCTTGATGCTGATTTTATTTATAACAGTAAAGAATTTTGTATGCTTGTTTATGATTTCCCACAATTGAGTCAGATGATTTTAATATTCGTGACAGTCTATTTTATAGTCAGAGACAAGCAAGCAGCCTGGCTGTTTCCTGTAGAGTATTACTACTACGTTTGATGAAGGCATTTCTGCGAACTTCCTGCAGGTACCTGCCTTTCTCGCGTGCAGCCCAAGCGACATCTGGCCAGGATGTGTAACGGGTGGCTGGTGGTCTTTTGGCTTAGCTTATCGCTGTGCAGTTCGTGAACATCGAGCCGACGTTGAGCGCTGTTTTAAGTTCTGTAGCAAATGGCCGTTTTTAATTCTAAGGAAAACACGATAATACTCTCAGGCCGAAACAACGACAAAGTAATAAGCCCCCCCCCTCTACTTCCCGTAGCGGAGCAGTCTACGAGGTGCCGGCGCTGCTGGCCATTGCAGGTGAGATTCGCTCATCGTCCAAAGATGGCTGCCGGTTATGCGCAGCGCCCTCTGCCAAAGTCTGCTCGTCCTCCTCTTGCCGACCAATCCGCGGAGCCGGCACGGCCTTGGTCGTGCGCCAGCGGCTCAAAGTGCTGGCAGATGTGATTGGCCACTGGTACAGGCGGCCCAGTTGGTCCAGGTAGCGTCCTATCCTGGGCAGGGCCACGGCCCGCTTTTTTCTCTCAGCCAGATCATCGTCGAGGTCCGCTGACCTCTTGTAGCGGTCGCCACGCAACGCTGCCAGCGCCCGCACCAAGTCCGCCGGTGACATGGTCCTCGGTTGACTGAGGGCGAGTTCTTCGGGAACCTCCAGTTCGAGGTCGAGTTCTCTTCCGTAGCGCGGCAGCGGTGGCTGGCGGCGAAACTCCCCGTGACTATCGTCAGACGATGACGCCAGCGCCGTGACTAGGTCCTGGGGGATCAGAGGCTGGGCGGAGTCCAGGCGATGCGATCGTTTGCCCAGTCGCAACATTTGCAACCCGCGGCCAAGCCGCATCATGCTCCAGCCACGACGACTTAGCGCCACATCTTCCGCTGCATCGTCGTTGTTATCGCTGATGCCCAGCGAGGGAACAAAAGCTGAAAGAGGACGGGCACGTCACACATAACTAAAGAATATTCTTTAAAATGAAAAGAACTTATTTTAAAACAAGAATGAATATATTGACTATATTTAGTTTCCTTTAACTTCGGGGGGCTAACAAGTTTTGTTAACACGAGATTTACGTTTCACATTTTTTTGAGTTAAGTTGAAAGTAATATTAGAAAATAAAATACTGTGTCTAATTTAGCTATACAGGATTATACATTGTAAAGTCCCAAAGCAGAGAGAGAGGAAGAACGAAAGAGAGAGGAAAGTAACCGGGGAAAGAGAAATATACATTTCAGCGATTACTCTTGATATCTATCTTTTAAAATGATAAAATCAGCGCATAATTGAATAGAGCCTTCCAAAGCTACAATCAACACCTGAAATGATTTATAGCCAGCAATTTAATAAATTATTTATTAAAAATATTATATTTGTTATATTATCAGTGCGCAATTCGATGTAAATTTTTTTTGTTACAGTCCAAGTTTTATAAGGATCTTGGATCTTACTAAATAATATTGCGATGCTTTTTTTAGTTGTCGGAAAGATTTCATTACCAGAAAATTACCAACAGATTATATCGAAGCTTTCCTTTCTTCTCATAAGAGAAGAATATTCGGTAGAAATGTGTCCACCATAGCTACTTAAAATGTGCGCCTCCATCCTCAATGTGAAAATATCACATGTTAATGATACAAATATATTTTTAATGTTGAGCAGTGATTCTCCATCTTAAAGATTGTGCTCGTTTGGTATTTACTATCATGGTGCCATAAAAGGCGTAAAGTGTTTGTCTTCAAAGGTTTCCAGTCAAGGAATGTAGCTATAAAGAAAATTTCCGCTCTAGAATGTAGCAATTTCTTCTCTAGTTTCTTTCTTGCGGCTAGTTCTTTGATTTAGAAAACATTTTTCAAAATAACTGCAAGTCCAGCTGTTTGTCACCAGCAAATATTCAGGCCCCACTGAAACTGGTATTTCAGTAAGTCAGGACTAATGGAACCCAAAGTACCTCTCCCCATTTTGTTAGTAAGGTCACAGTCTGTACCTTTGTTCCTTGCCGTGATATAGCTTGTTATCTAACTGATATGGTAGATGTTGTTAATTAGGGGAAAAACTCAGTAACCTAAGCAGTCCCTTTATCTTTTAAATTATCGCTGTGATTACAAAATAGATTGTGAGCCGATACTTAAAAGGAAAAAAAAACTCGCCGTAACGGAGATCAAATCACAATGCTGCTGAAGCTTATCTTGAAAACAAATTGCTTTTAAACCGATCAAAGAATGTAGCTGATTAATTGAAGATTCATTTAATGCACAAGAAAATCTCTGAGAAGTATCAGATCGTCACCCAAGTGAAGCGAAAAAGTGGTATTGAAGCTACAAAGGTATTCTCAGCCAAGAACAAAAGTCGCAAAGAAACATTTCATTTCTTGTCCTACTCTCTCGTTCCTCCTTTCAAGAACGAGTGTTATTATCGCCCTGCCCCAAACACAGAACCAAGAAGACCGGTCTCGCTGTCCTACACAAACCTCCGGGTGGTGCCAGATGTACGTTGCTAAAAAAGGTGGAGAGCATGTCGTCTGACACCATGGCTACAGCACAGAATGCATACAGGTAAAAAAAAATGGAGATATCAAGTCTAGCAATTGCTCGGACCACTCGAAGCCTTGCGCGCTTTGTCCGTCGTAAAAAATGTAGAAAGGTGCTTAGGAGGATTGCGCATGTCACAGAACTGAACTCATACGGACATCAAATGACAATTATGCACAACTCATATGGAAATCAAATAGCAATTACACAGAAGTCGTAAGAAAAGTAACTTAAAACTATACTGTAGTCATTCGGGAGTATAATGGTAACTAAAAATTGGTCACACTCAAGTCAAATAGAGCAAAAGTCAGGCAAAAGTCAGATGGAGTTTAGACCCAAGTAAGCAGGTAAAGCGAGACCGATCCGGTGGACACGTGCTGAGGGACCGCAGATATGAAGCGAGAGTAAGTCTTTTCCCCAGGACAAAGTGGGGAACTCAAGGAGAAGCGTCTTGTTCCCGGAGTTATAAAGCGAAGTCCAGACCCCACAGACTCTGTTTCATGTTTCTTTACCCTAAAACACCTTTGCCACCGCTTTGTAACCACAGCTCCAGGAATAAAACAACATATGCGGGGTCTGGACATCGCTTTATAACTCCGGGAACAAGACGCTTGTCCTTAATTTCCCATGCTGCCCCAGGGCAGTGAGTTACGCTCGTTTCATAGCTACTGCCCCTGATGGGCAAAAAGCCAAAGGATGTACATCGTGGACTAGTCTTCCTTCTGAAAGTCCCCTCGCCAGTAGGAAGGAAAGACAAAATTTAAAAAGAAAGAGGAAAAACTTCTTAAAAAGCTTTTATGTTATAAGTAGAACAGGGGCCAGTTGCACAACATGTTTCTAAACCTTAAAACTGTTCTAAAGAAGCAAAATGTCTTCTCTGCCATTTAGATGCATTGCACAAGAACATACAAAAAAATTGTACTGACAGGACGGAAAGTCAGACTTAAACAACTTTACCTTACTTAAAGTAGTTTTAATTTTAAAAATTCTAAAATTGTGGTGTGCACTTTAAACTGATTATCTAAAAAGATTTAAGGACTTCAAGTGTTTAAAATTAGAAATGTGTTGTGCAACTGGCCCCAGAACACTATCAGACATTTAATATATGAAATTTCAAACTTCATTGAGGTATTTCTGCTCTACAATATAATCTTTTATTAGTTTTGATTTTTTGTAGTTGTTAGGTGTACCGAATTTGTACACACAAACGCACACACACAATGCCTTATATATATATATACACACACACATTCACATATTTGTGTGTCTGTTGCATTCGTTATTTTTCATTGCCTTCTTGCAGATAAGGAACGATAATGTTCTTCTAAAAAGCCACTCTAGTGGAGCCTCTTTTTATGTTTTCAAGCTATTTAAAATCAAATTAAGAACACGCAAAATGACTGTCAAGAGGAAAAAATGAAAAGAGAAAACTATTTTAATAACTATGACATAACATTAATAGACTTAACTATAGACAATAATTCTAACATAAACTTTTGTTTAAATGTATTAAAATAAGTCTTATGTATTTTCTTTACTCGTAACATTGTATGTGATCAGTGGACAAGAAGAAAAAGATCATAACGATCATGATAATCACGATAAAACGATAATAATTACTATTAAATGATTTTACAACTTATTTTTAGCATTTATAAGAAAAAATATTTCATAGTTCTTCGTGCAAAAAGATGTTTTGCCGTATGACTTAATAGGAATACGAAAGTTAAATATGAAGCATTCCTGGCTGGTGTTTTGCTAGGAAAATTAAAGTTCCTCGACTGACCGCTTTGAAAAAATAACAAGGAATACTCACCCCATGACTGAAGAAGAAGAAAAAGGCAAACACGTATTAAGCAATCCTGCATTTTGAAAGTCCGACTGGTCTAAACTGTTGGTCACTAAACTCTCAATAAAAGAAAAAAGATTCCTGTAAAATGTCGCAGCTAAACTACCAGTGATCACCCATGGAGATCACAGAGATCTTGTCTAGTATTTGTCAAATGCAGGCGACCAGATCGCGCAGTTGTCTCTGCTTCTTTGCGGTTTGCGGCCGTGGAACCTGACAAGTGTGGAATGATGCGAGAAAACGATGCTGGTTGGCCGACCGCCCTCTGAGGTCTGAGCTGCGGATGGCGGTGCGAGGCCGGTGGCTATCGTTGGTGTCTGCTGTCCTTCTTGCTGCACCGCGATGAGGGCGTCTCCCCCCACGGCTGCAGCAAGCGCTTTAAATCCTCCTCCTGCCCAGCAGCGCGCCCGGACTCACACCCCCCCTCTCCCATCTTCCTTTCGTCCCTCCTCCCCCTCGTCTGAGTTTCAAGTCGCATCCAAAGTCGGCGATGAAGCCCGTCTTGGAGACGCCTGCGATGAAATGAAACAACTAACACGGTGTGTCCGACGTGGGCGTCGGTTTCCAACGGACGTTGGTTGGTGTCCGTTGGTAAGTCTGGTCGTTATTATCCCCCGCCTCTTCCCAGCTTAACCCCCCACCACCACCCACTTACCTTCAAACTCCCACAGCAGCCCCGCACCCCGAATCTGCTTCAGTACCATTCACGATCAAGAGGGACCATCGGCTTTGAAGAGAATCGATAACCACTTCAGCAATAGCCGCCTTATCTGCAGAATGTCTCGCCTATCGCCTATCTTTCCTAAATGTTTTGCAATGACTTAACATTTGAGAACCAGATCAGGAACCAGTGTAGTTCCTGGTAAGGAATGTAATCGTTATCAACGACAAGTGGAAGACAGGGAAGTAGGAATATTTTTAGTACGTATTTGTGATTATTAAGCTTGCTATAAAAATACATGTACATACTTTCTTTTTTATTCGTATGATTGCTATTTTACTTTGTAACAAATGAATCGGACATTGCCCGCTTGATATCCCGTCTTGTGACAGGCTGTCAGCGCTCGAAGACCAGATCAAAGAGGAGCGCAAAACGTTGCCGACAGTTTCTAACGAATAGAGGTAAACTTTGCGGTACCTACCGCCACACGTATGCGACTTTCTTTGACTTATGAAATTGCTTTCTTTTTTTAAATTACACCCACGAAAAAGATCCTACAATGAGTAAAATAAACGTAAAAAAAGGATGATCAAGAGCAAAATACATTGCGAAATCGTTTCCACTCAATAAGATGGAAGAAGCAATGCTACACAATTTAATGAGGATCGATGTAACAGTGTGGGTTTGCATAGCACACACACACACACACACACACACACACACACACACACACACACACACATCGCTACACGCCATATCCACATGACTCAACACTAACAAACTGTCCCAACCCTCAATTTTCTCGTTGACTTTCTATTTCTTTATATGTAACAAGTACAAGGGCTGCGATACCACACAACAAAAAGCGCCCTCTCGATAGATGATTTATTTGCTTATCTTTCGTCGTCCCACTGCAGAATCATCGTCAGATGACACAAGCTTCACATCACAATTTTGGTTGTCCTCGTGTCAGATCCAGAAGCGACCGAGAAGACAAAAGACGATAAAAAAAGAAGAAGATTAAGGGGAGAAAGAAGGAGGAAGAATGTGTGAGGGGAATTAAAAGCAAAGGCAGGAGTGAGTAGTGTTCGACGCTTATTATTTGCATCCGTCTGACCGCCACCGGCTTCCCGATGACAGTGGCTCGTGCCAGCGGTAAGGTTCACGCACGCTCTCTTACCGACGCCGGAGGCTGGCATGGAACCCAATTATTCTCTCCCTTTCCACAACGCTATTACCTTGCAGACCTTCTGGTTCCCCCCCCCAACCCCTTCCTCCCGACCTCCTTGTGGCTGCATGCAGCTCACGGCGGCGAGGTTGTTGAGAAACAGACGGTATCTCTACTTCAAGACTATGAATTACAATTAACTAGAAAGTACATGTATAACTACTGCCCACACGGGGAACAGGTTTTTCCATAAAAATCGAGAACGGTGGGTTGGTACTAATGAAGAATGGTGTAATACATGTTATTTATATGCACCTTTATTCTCTCTCTCTCTGCACTACGTATTCTATCGATAACGTATTCAATAATTTCTGAGAGAAAGAGAGAGAGAGAGGAAGGGAGAAATACAGGAAGAATGAGAGGCAGAAAGGGATACCAGAAGGGATAAAACCTGTGCACTGTGTTATTCACAGTGTCTAAAGTCTACTTTTGCATGATATGACTTGATTTAACCCTGAGTTAAGTTTCGTGTTCTTCAGCATTACATTTCGCACATTGCATTCTGTTTTGTTGCAGAGTCAAAAGTTTAACTACCTCTACACACACGCGCACACCACGTGCAAATGCACTCTGATGTCGAGAACTAGTCTTTTTGTTAGAAGAGTTGCAAAGTAATCCAATAAAGCTGATGCAACTGGTTTTTTTTATCACAGATTTTTGTCTCTTTTTTCCCCGTCATTTACTTTTGCCAAACACTCCGTTTATCTCCTGTGTATAATCTATAAACTGCTGTCATTCCTCTGCTGTCCTTTGTTCTTCTTCTTTCTAATACTTTCTGCATTAAACTCAAACTTTTTATTTTATTGCACACGTGAAAGACTTTTTCGGCAGCTGAAAATGAATTTTTTTTAACTTCTTATATGTTTTTCATCGATTTATAAAGGTATTATGGGGCTAGGACCTGGTAGTAAATGAACAGCATTTTACGTAAAAAGGAATCAAAACATTTCTGCAGTTGTAAACAAAGTCGGGAGCCTCTAGGAACCCATGGCTTATACTGCTGCTCACCAGATGTTAGTACTGATGAGGTTTGTGCCCAGACGACTAAAAAGTATCATTAAACTACTTTCTAATTTGAAATATTAGTAGGGCTTTGAAACTGACTTGAGTTCAGAAATAATAGTCTGGTTTCCTGATTCTAACTAATAGGTGCCTTTCTCAGTTAATGGTGCACGACCTTGTTGATTCTGTCATAAGGATTTCATATTGTTGTGAACTGTGACCTTATCCCGATTACTTGCGTGACAGATTCCTGTCAGCCCTCCTCTTGCCTCATCATGTAATTGTCTTTTTCATACATGAAGCTGATGTCTACAAAAGCGGCAGGTAATAGAATCCACTCGGTGACATCAAACCAAAACTTAAAAACAAACAAACAAACAAACAAACAAACACAAAATTCACAAATTTCGAACACAAACGAAATTCAAACTCAATCACAAATTATGCTACAAATAATAAACAAGCAACCAGAGCAAAATCATCTTTAGAACATAGGTAGCATTTTTTAAATTTAAACTCATCCCCTCTTACTTTCTTTTGGACCCCAAACTTAGGTTTAAGTGATTAGTTGAGTACATTTTTTCACAAATGACTGGGTAAATGATTACTGTAGTATATTTTCCTCATATCCGGGAAATAATACACGCATGTGCACATAACATTTTTTTATTTGATGTGCGTGATATTTGATGCACATCGTATTAAGCGCATGCAGTGCATGCTAATTGTGCAAATATACATTGACGTACACACGGAAGTACATTTTAGGCATAACTGAGTTACAAACAGATTAAATGGTGAACCTAAAATGCCGATATTAACATTAATTCTGACAGAGGACTGATGCAGAGGAAAGTTGATTTCAAGCAAGTGGGAGGAGGGTGGAGGAAACGAAAAGTGGGAAGGGATGAGCGGAATAAAAATGTCTTCGTGTGAAAAATTACTCTAAAATCCAGTTGTCAACAGGTAAATCGGTGAAACAGAAGAGAAGTGTATCGAGTACTGTAACTAGAGTAAAACAGAAATAAAAACCGATAGATATTGTCTTTGTCTTCTAGTACGTTTTACAGATCTTCAAACCTTCGAAGTTCCTTATGTTTATTGTGAACAGAATTTCCTAAACGAAACATTCAAAAGACTAATAAAATGTGAATATAAAATCGTGTTTAATGACAAACTATATAAAAAGGCGTGAGGCGTGTATATTTTTTTTCAAAGTCACACAATATGTTGCAATATTGCATTACAAAGTTTGATGACCACACCTCAAGACCTCAAGCTGGCCCTGTACAGCTCGACTCACTCATGATGAACTTGGACCGACACAACTCATGTAATCTTCACCATTTGTGTTCGGGTGAACATCTTACATGTGTGTGTGTGTGTGTGTGTGTGTGTGTGTGTGTGTGTGTGTGTGTGTGTGTGTGCTTACTTCCATACTCTTACATAAATGCAATATCTGGGGCGTTTCTACATTTGCCTTCCAGATAACCTCGTTTTCATTTCTCGATCAACGTTCACGCGTTCATTGTTATCATTATACACTTGTAGTGTTCACTGCCATCCTCCTATACGTGCACTGCGGATAGTGATGACAGAAACGTGTTATTATAGATTTTTAGTGTCATATTGTACATCGCAAGACTGGGATAATAGACACTTGGTACTGTCCGCATAGGTCTTTAGACAGGGGTAATATGCGAATGTTACTGTACACTTTCGTAGTGGGATAATACACTAATGTTAGTGACCACCTTTACACTGGGATAATATACAACTGTTATTGCACACCTTTAGACCAGGATAGCACACAAATATTACTATACTATTGTAAACTTGGATCATGGACAAGTGCTACTGTACACCATTTAGTCTGTGATAATAACTTACTACCGTGCACTATTTATAGTAAAATAAAAGTCAGAGCTACTGTATTCCCAAGAGAGTATGGCAGTTTAAAGACTTCAGAATGGCAGAATAAATATTACTGTGCAGATTCAAGTAACTGTGTACATACGGTGGGGTTATGTATTATCATGCCCTCTTGTGCCCATCCGAAATTCAGGAAGTGATTGGCTTGAGATGATTTTGCAGGTCTTTTTTTCTTGCACGCGTTGTATCGGCACAGTTCTTGCACTAGGTGACACACTAATGGCGATGCTGGATGCCATGGAGACAGGAGCCCGTTTATGCTGCCTGTCTGCAATTACAAGTGTCGCACGTGGGATGGCCCTACAGGCACGCCCTGTTCACACCCTTTGCCTGCAAACGCACACCTTTAAACGTCCATAATTTAAGGTGTTAGAAAAATACGACACGCTGCAAATGTTCATAATTTAATGTGTAAAGAAGAAAAACCAGGCATAACAGGACGGGCACTTGGTACATTTGAAAAGGTTGCCAGTCTGTAGGATTCCTTACAAAAAAAACAACAAAAAAAAAACACACACAAAAAAACCAACCAGCCAAAACAAAACAAAAAACCCAGCGCACATTGTGTTGAGGTTTCCTATTTTTAACAATCAGTCATAAATTTAGCTCTTGGGATGCCGTGAAAAATACAGGACTATAGAGTCAGTTTTGTATGACGCATAGGTATGATAGTGAAGATGTCTTGGCATAGGTATCATCATGCAGGTATCTTCGTGTACGTATCAGTGCATGCAGATTGAGAATTAGCAGTGGGCAGGTATTCCGACCCACATTTCACGGCGCAGGTATCTTTCTGACAGTTTCCGCCTCCACAAAAAGCTCATACCCTTGTATAGCAGAGAAAAAGCTTCTCAGACTAGAGCTCTTGGTTACGAAGAAGGTTACTAAGCTGACGCTTGGAAAATTTCCATCTACTCATCGGCTGCCGAGTAAAGGATCTGATATTTTAAAAACCGAGCCCTGTACTATTGGACTTCTACGTTCTTTATTTTAACAAGCTACATGAAGATCAGTTCTGTAAAATCACCCGAGTTGGTCTATGTGGTCAGTCCTGTGCCAAGCATCAGATGAGAGGAATAGGACAAGCTCTCCTTTTTTTCTACGGTCCCTGTGTTTCGAATTCTCTACCCCTTTCTCACGAAATCTGACTCATACTGGAAGCTTTTATCCGGCCACAAAATCCACATCGTCCAGAAATATTTTTTGTGACTTGCAACCTTTTGCCCTTACATTCCTCATCTTAGAGAGCATCATTATCAGAGCAGGTATCTTGGGACTAGTATTACAGGAAATGTATGTAGCTACAGATGTCAGTTCAGGTTTCTGTGTGCAGGTATCGTATATCAGGCACAGGAATCAGGTTCGTTGTCTGAGCCTCCATAATGCAATTATGGGAAAGTTGGTAACCTCAGTGCTTCTCTCACAATAATTAATCACGTATCTTGTCACAGTTCTCTCACGTTAGAAACAGCCTGTGACGGATGCTACACATCCTGTCACTCAGAAATTTTGCTTTCTGAGACCTAGCCGTGACAGCATCACAACCTGGATGATAACAGTTGTCGCACATCTTGTCAGGCCTCGACAAGGTCAACTTCCAGCATAATGCCGCTGCAGAAAGCAAACGTTCTGAGACTGTGCCAGTCCCTTTTCCTGTAGCACACGGAATGCTTTAGGCAAATCATCAGGCAAAAAAAAAAAAAAAAAAATCATGCAATGTTCTTTCAGTGTACGGAATTTCACCAAATATGCAGGACAGCGTGCGAAGCGCGGCGATAACAACTGATAACACTGTTTGGCGACTTAGCCACCCGCTTTACCCCGTATTCCAACAACTAGTGTGAGGCCACCCAAAGATCC
Organism: Marisa cornuarietis; assembly: GCA_004794655.1. Lineage (NCBI taxonomy): Eukaryota > Metazoa > Mollusca > Gastropoda > Architaenioglossa > Ampullariidae > Marisa > Marisa cornuarietis. The sequence continues at coordinate 10,873,571 of SMMW01000585.1, forward strand.
CTCGCCAGCGCGCCAATAGCTGACGTCACAGCATGCAAACAAAGCAGCTGCTCCCAGGGACCCCCCCCCCCCGCTGGACGAACAACTCGGCAGCCGCTACATCATCATCATCATCATCATCATCATCATCATCATCATCATCATCATCATCATCATCATCATCATCATCATCGTCGTCGTCGTCGTCGTCGTCGTTGTTGTCATCTCTGCAGAACATAAAAATAGCAAGCACTGGCGACAGACACGAGAAAGCGAAGATCGACATCCTGGTTTTCTCAATTTATATAACGCACACACATGCGAACACACAGACACAGAGATGCACAGGCATAACAGCTCAGAGAACAAGACGTTTGCATATTTAACATTGTACTTGATTTAGTAACAAACGTTTGTCAATCAGTATATATACCAACCACACATTAAAGATATTTAATGAAAAATTCATCACAAAAAACTGGTTTGCGATTATTTTGTGTATGACGATATTTCGTCTATAAGACATGCATACATTTGTAAGTATGGCCGTTGCTGGGCTGCTGATAAGTGTAACATTTTAAATATTTTTATTTTATTTAACATGATTTATTTAGACAATATTCAAGATAGTTGGGGTCACATGCAAAATATTCTAAAAACATCAACAGCTGAAATAAAAGTTCAAAGTAATCGTTTTCAGTAAGTTTGCTTTTATATTTATATTTATTTTGTGGGCTTATTTCAACGCCTGGTGTGTGATTCCACGTTCAGTGGTGGTCATTCTTTTCCCTGTCGAAGCCTTGGATGGATAGTTATTACAGGACTTTAACTGTTTCCTTAGAAGAATTATACAACAGTATTGCACGCGATTTGGTCTCAGAACCTCTAGAATTGGAAAGAAAAACCTTTCTGCACTCTGATTGGGAGTACCGACAAGGAGTGGAGCGAAAAGCGACTTAAAGGCGAATGTAGAGTGCAAGAAAATATTTCATAACCTAATCTTAGTGAACAACTGGTTTGTTTTCGATGTAAATTCTAGTTCAAGATATAGAAAGAGGGCAAGACCCCATCTTTCCGTGAAGTCACAAAAAGCAGACACTGGGGAAGGGGTACGTCTTGTAACATGTAGTTGGACCTCTCCCATTACCTGCAACCTTCCTCGATGTCAGTAGATAAGAATTGAGGTGAAACTACTTGTAATTCTTTCCTATCGTCATTCAAAAACATCCCCCCCAAAAAAAAAATAATTAAAAATCACCAAAAGAGCCCAACACATTTTCTATAAACCAATAACTACATTTTTGTCTTGTGCTGTAATCTTAACGACAGCTTTCAGCTAAATTTCAAGTTTGACTAGGGTAGGCATTTAATTTAAAGATTTCCATCGCAACGTCCTGACCTTCCGAGCGTACAAGCACTTGATATTTGTCAAGAAAGGAGGGGACTGTTTCCATATATGGAAGTTGTTGTAGGACGTGAGAGGAAAGTTGGGCTGCACTCCCTGCCTGTGGCAGGAGATGTGTGGCCACGCCTCCCGCTGAGAGAGAGGAGATTGCCAGACGACTTGTTCAGACCTTCTGTCCCAGTCTATTTCCTTTCTTCGTCAAGAGGCACTATCCATTTCCATCGAGCAATGTCCCTTTTCATTTTGATCGCACTGTCTTTCAGAATGCATGACTTCCCTTTCATCGGGGCCGATCTTTAGTTGAGGTTTGCATCTGATTTCAAGCATTTGGAAATGTTTTAGGAGGATTTTGGCCTCCAAGGGAGGTCATTTCTTTTTCTATTACGTAGTTCGCCAGCTAGAGTGATGTCCCTGAACTGTTTGTTAAGCGTCTTGCTGACCTCATCTGTCGTTTTATTGTGAAAATTGTTTATACCGACCCAGAGTAGAGCATGCAGGCGAGCACTCACAAACAGGATTCTCGCACGCACGCACGCACGCATATGCGTACTCGCGAGCACGTATATACTCTATTACTCACAACCTATGCTCATCCCTACGTGACAGAGACACTGCAACATCATAACTTTTTTAAAAGTCTAGTAGAGCTCAGTGCAAGGCTCTGTTTCCTTAAAGTTGAGCGAATAATTTCTTAGTTTTCGAGATTCACGCATACACACATCACCACGCACAGAAGAGGTCGACAACACGGACGTCAGGATTGTACATGGACATGTTTACCTCTTAAAGACTTCAGCCAACAGCAGGTCTGGGATAATATGTTAATTAGGCTTATCTGTCTACACCCGTAACTTCACGAGGCTGACCTTTTTCATCAACCTAGATTTTGGTAAATAGTACGTATCTTGTACTAAGAGTTGTCCAATAATTAGAAAGAAATCTTCGTTCTAATATATATATATATACCATTAAACAAAGTTGATTCACGGTCTTTTTTTTTAATAAAAATTTCTTTTAGGATATAATTACCTCGTAAAGTTTTCTTTCACTGTCAATCCCTGGCAGTGTAGTTTGGGATTTTTGTTTTACTTTTCAGGACACTTTGAGAACGCGTGTGTGTATTAATTTATACAGATTGCATTAAGAAAATTAAGGACAAAAAGTTTATATAAAAGTATAGCTATGGATGAATACTACTCAATGGTTTTGGAACGCAACTGGCTTGTGAATCAAGTACAAAAGTATTGAATATCGTTTTTATAAGAAACTAAGTATAGCTATATATTAAGATCTTGGCACACACACACACACACACACACACACACACGCACGCACGCACGCACGCACGCACGCACGCACGCACGCACGCACGCACGCACGCACACACACACACACATTTATAAAGGGTGTAGATATTTTATTAGAAAAATGGTCGGTGATATTAAGCTGTATGGTATCTATCAGACACATAAATCATATATTATTTAAATATACACATATATATATATACACACACACCATATGTACGATGCATATGTGTATCGAGGGATATAAATAAATACATTTGTAAAAGCTAGAATTATTTATAAAAGAAAAATTGGCTGTTGGATTATTGTTGGCTATTAGATACTAATAATGCTAAGGGATAGACATCTAACACACACACACACACACACACACACACACACACACACACACACACACACACACACACACACAGAGAAAAGCGACAAAATTTGCCATTCAGGGTGTAATGCTGATACTAGTACCATAAATTTTGGACTCTATTCCGCGACTTTTGTCCACAACTTCAAACCTTGCTGCTTAACCAGCGATGTGATTTGTTTGTGGATTTTCTTAGATTTTTCAGATTCCGATTGAATTTTCGATAAGCTCCATTTTAATGTGTTAACCGTTAACGTTGTTACAGTGTTAACTGTTGACATTTTCAAATCAAAGCCGCATACAATTGAAGCATTCAGATCAGCTGCTGAAGCACACCCCCTCATCATGCCGACGAGACGAAATGCTTACTATGCCGCTTTCATGTTGATATATTTGCGGCTTTTAAACCAGTGCTGCTTATTTGTGAAAAAAATTTAAGATTTAGTGGATGCAGCTTATACACAGGTGGACCCAGTGGACCGAAATTTACGGTATTTGTTTCTAAAAATACATGCAGACTGATGGAAAGAAGAAGAACGTTTATCATGCATAAGCACGTTCATCGTCAACCCCCCCACCTACTCCCAACATTAAAAAAATAGTAAAACGTGTTTTAGTCAGCTAAACCTGCATATTAAAACTAAAACAAATGTTTTCCTGATAAACACGATTATTTGATCCAGACTTCGATCAGCCTTTTTTCTCATGCAGAAACTAGATTTTACCTGTTTTGTATTGTAAATATGCTTGTATCTCCCCTCAATCAAAGTGGTCAGTTTAAAATACAAAACAGGCACAAGACAAAGACAGCTGCTTAACTTTCTTTCTCTCTTGCACGCATGCACGCCGCCCACATGCCACCCACACACATACACGGACACTTGCACCTATACTGGAGGAGGATGAAGATTGCGCGAAAGATCGATGATACAATTGACTCCAAACCTCAGCCCTTCAGTATGAACGAACATGATTTAGTTAGTACAAAAAAACAAAACCTAACTATGTTAAGAATGCATTTCGTCAACTGGCATGTTCCCGAAACAATGGATGCCATAAAGAGGAAATTCATGTTGACATCGAGTTTCGATATTTACATGCACTCCACGCACCAGTTTCTGCATAACAACCGCTCATTCTACGGGCATGCGGAGTCATCGGGGAGTTCGGAAATGGTGTTAAAATCACAAAAAGATCATACTTCGCACGTTTGTGTTTGAAACCGACACTTGATGTCTGTAGGCAGCAAACGGCTCACTCCGTGCCTGCAGTCGTGACTGCCGTTAATGTCCACTGAACTGATGAAGGTTCAGACACCAACAGGAGTAAAGTTTAGGGAGAAAGAGTCGCGCTCCACGACATCAGGTCACTGAAGTTATTTGTGCAGAGGCGGAAACTTGAGGGGTCAGATACACATCCAGCATCTAACCTTAAAACTAGTCCAAACAACCAAGTTTTAAATTGCAGAAAAATCATTATTATGAAATTAGCGAGTAATTTTTGTTTACAGAAAATTTATACAGAAGTTTACTTCTTACCAAGGATGTTTACCATTTAACTGCTTTTTCGTGCGAGCCGCAGACCTCATCTATCGTGTAAAGACGCGAGTAGACATCAGGCGTGAAACAGATGTATCTAATTTATCTTATCTAAAAAAAACGTGTAACTTATAATTTTTCTAAAATCTTAACTCTACACGTTCTTCAGAAAAACTTAAAATTAACTAAAACTATTTTAGCCGAAGAATAAATAAAGCTGCTCTAATTTAGAAACGTGTTGAACTGTTGTGCACCCGGCCCCAGGGCTTTTCATGCCTCATTATGTCCCCTGGTGTTTGGGAAACAACATCTCTGGACCCCGCTGGGATTGCGCGCACGTGCACTAACAGTCGCTCGCAGCCGCCTCGGGCTGTCTGGCACGCGCTGAGAAACCAACTGAAACAAGAAAGCGTTGGAGAGTCAGGGGACACAAATAATGCCAATGTCTCTGAGCGATAAAAGCAGTTGTTTCCCTTGCCCTTCACTAACAAGGCCAAGTTTGACAACATTTTTGCACGACGGTTAAGGCCGTTCTTAACCAAGAAACGTGCTGAAGCGTCAAACCTTCGAAACGCCCCAAGAACCCGTTTTGTTGACAAATGTACTGACAAAGGTGTTTAGAGTAATGTAGCATGTTTCCTGAATACTTGATTCTAAACCAGTGATGGCTCCCTGTGGACTTTACACATTATTTTGTCAAACATGATCAAGCGCTCGGTAATACTTGCCTCGAAGAGGTAAGCAGCTTCAAGTACTTGAAAACCACCCTCTCCGAGGAGGGAAGCTCCACGCAAGATATTCGCATCAGGATTGCAGCAGCAACAGCGGCAATGACTAGACTAGATAGGATCTGGCATAGCCATAAGGTTCACTACCAAGTACAAGCTGTACAAATCCCTGGACTTTGCTCGCCGAAACGGAAAGAAGAATCCTGGTATTCGAGAAAAAAAAGTGCCTGAGGAGGCTGCTCTGGATGTCATACAAAGAACAAAGAACAAACACTTTGTAAGAAACAAGATTGCCACACTCGGAGGACACCAGGAACCTCTACTATCAACAGTCAAGCGAAGTAAGCTGGTCTTCTTTGGCCATGTGACCCGGCACGACACCTTGTCGAAGACTGTCTTTCAAGGCACCTTGGAGGGTGGCCGACGCCGCGGTGGTCAGAGAAAGAACTGGCCTTAGTAAGGTCAAAGACTGGACTGGTCGTCCTGTACAGGACCTGCTGACTATCGCCCACAATAGGCAAGAGTGTCGGGTCCTGTCAGCTGCCACGTCTATCCATGTGCTCCCCGTAACAACAGCTGCCGGTCAAGGAACGACTGACTGACTGAATACTTGCCCAGTCAAGAGGTTCCTATTATATCAAACATTTGTCCCACTTGGTCAAACTTTTGTCCGGTTAATTGTGAAGAGGACTTTTAGGAGATTGCTTAATGGGACAAATAAATTATTGTTAAATACCGGGCCACATTCTCTTTCACTTTTTTTCTATATATGGCTGCCTGCCTGCCTGCCTGTCAGAGAGAGAGAGAGATTCGCTTTAGAAACACTTGTCAGTCACATATTCAACATTCTGTGTCTGGTATACGTGGTCCTTATTGCAGTTTGGCAAAACTGTAGTAAAAATATTAGCCAGTAATTAAAAAATATTCATATTATCACATTTTGCAGCGAATGTCTTTAGTTTACAGTCTGACAGGAGGCTGTTGACATAACAGTTTAAATCACTTTGGAATCAGCAGAAATAGTTTTGCTGAGATATAAAGAAGACAATATTTACGTATTTAATAACCCGAATAGCGCTAACTAAACACACATGTAAACGCATTTCCCACACATTGGAAAATAGAATGTTACAAGAAAAGAGAGAAACAGAAAATGAAAAATCGAAAGAGAAGATGAACAAAAATGAAACTTGACAAAGGCAAACAAACATGCTGGACAAAGACATTCACATAGAACACAGATATATATTGGAAAATTCACACAAAAAAGATGCTGGTTTTCCTAGCACCAGGCACTAGACAAGACAAACATTAGGTAGATTTGTGCTCCAAAACCTTGCTACACAACTACAACACTTCACAATTAACAGGACAACGCAAATGACTCCCCCTCAAAAAGTACTCCAGTATATTCCCATCCTTGTTTAATTTCTAATTTCTTTTGCTTGGAAAGACGGATCTGCTTTCGTCTCCTGTTTTGTTGCTTTTAAAGAGAAAAACCAAGTCCCGTGCCGAGACCGCTAAAACAATTGTGTTAATAGCCTGTATTGTCGCCTGATTATAGAACAGGAAAGTCTGGCGTCGAGGAAGAAAATGGCACTCCCTGGCTCCATTAATAGAAGTGATTTAGCATTGTGTAAAGTGACTAGGGTTGTATAAACACGAGGGGGACTTAGAGCATGCGGGCGAGACTAGAATAGCCAGGCTGACGTCAGCAGGACCACAAACAGCGCTGGTCAGTAAGGATCGAGAAACAGACGGCGTCCATCTGTCTTTGTGGTATCCTTGCGCTTCCACAACAAAGTCCGTTTAGTGTTTTGATGGCTAGACAGCAAACCGACTTGCAGTGAGTACTACGGTGAACTTTGGAGACGAACAGGGCAGTGACAACAAAATAAAGAAACACAGCAAAACAAAATTCAAACTTTTGAATTAATTTTAATACTTATTCCCTTACTACTGACAACGAGAATCTTGCAATCAAAGGCAAAACTACAAAAAAATTTAAACACAAACTGGAGTTTATCGAGTATTGTTTTTATTTTTATTTTGCTGGCATCGATAGAGGATTGAAAAAAAGTATAATGTGTCTGTCAAAATTTGCATAATTCAAAAATATACATATATATATATATAAATTTATTAATATTTAGCCAAGGTATTCATATGTATGCATCCATACTTTATCATTAATTCGTATGGATTACTACACGTTTGCAATTATGGCTTTATCAAAAAAAAACACGAACTTTATATATGTAATATTTATTTTTATATTAACGAATATATAGTTATAGGATATATTTATACATAATGTGGAAAAATATATATATATATATATATATATAGATATAGATTGCGGGCAAAAGTAACTAAGCCTTATCTCGGGGGAGAAATATAACTAAATCTGTTTCCACTTTACCTGTACCATTGCCGCCAAATGCGTTGCTTCGCTACTTACAACCGTGAGTAAAACTTAGTTATTCCTGACTTTTAATTGCGATCTATTGCTTTTATGAAAATGCATCCTTGAATGTAAATATATACTTTTCAGCCTCTTTGTCATCAAGAAAAGAGAACTAGCCGCCAGACGTACCTTTATAATGCACTCAAAATCACGAAGTTACTAAAAACATTGTATTCTCTAACATTTTACTAAGTGGTGCGTGGCGTAGTGTAAAGTTGTACAGTTTACCAAAATATTTCACCTTCACTGTGTTGGATGGCAGCACATGCAACAAAGACGCGCCACAGTTAGCGCCTGTCTCCAATACAGTGAAGGTTGGATGTCCAGGGTTCAGTTCCCGTCTCGGGCACGCTGTTCTTTCTCTGTATGTGGCATCTGTTTACAGGACTGACTGCCTTGCCGTGATATAGCCTTTGTTGCTGGCTCGGCGTAAAACACCAATTAAAAAAAAAACAGAACGTGATACACACATAGAAACCAAGCACTGTTCGCCATCTTGCTACCCTAAAATGTTTTCATAAACGTCTTTGGGTTTTTCTTTAGAGAGTGTCATGGGTCTGTTTTTTTTTTTTCTTCACGTCCGAGTTACAAATGAACTACAACTTTTTATTACCATTTGACGTTTGACTAAGATATTGGTTAAAAATAAAATGGATTGGCGACCGTGATGCATACACATTCTTCATTTATTAACACATTCACTTAGTGACTATTTACAGTACCTACTAGCCATTCCAACAATCGCTTTCTTGTATTCTTAGTTTATTATTCATGTTAAAGGTTAATATTGATGTGTATTGTTTAGGTTTATGCTATAGGTTTTAGGGGAAAAGAAGAAGATAAATTAATCAACATTGCAAGTAACATGAGTATCATAAGGCATCTCAAATCACATGTCTCTCGAGAAGGTAGATAGCATGGCAATTGTTTTCAAATAAAATCCCGCATTTTGCCTGTTACTAAGCATCGGACAACAGGTCAGAATTTACAAAAAATATACAAAAAAATCAAGAGCCAGCATCCTATCTGTAACCTATAAATCTGTAGACTGAATGTATTCATCCGCAAAAATAAGGTTTTATTTTCTCTTAGGGCAATTAGACTAAGCTCGATATTGAAGGGGATTCTCTCGGTAGGTAAAATGTGCGCAGAGAGATCCCGAGCAGTTCAAGGGGGCGAGTACTCGAAGAGTCACCTTTAATTATTACCACGAACTTTTAGGGTGGGTACGCAACTTCCTATTATGCAGGGATACTTGTCTGCTGGCATCTACTGAAACCTGGCTATATTAAAGTGACTCTGATCTACACAGCAATTACCGGTAAAGCGTGTAGTTGGGGCGCCTGTTTCTATGGCAACAAGAAGTAAAGTAGTACCACGGACGTGTATAGTCTGATACGACATGTATTGTCTTGCATTGAGTGGGTTGTGAGGTAGTCTTTGTAGCTTTTCGTCCTCGGAGCACTTTTTCTTGTAGTCTTTCCTCCAGAGAATGGAGTCTAATTTGTTTTAGCCAGCACAGTTATTGGGGTTGTTTGAAGCCTTCCTGTGATGGCAGCATCCTTCACCCTGTTCAGCCCTAGTTACGTTGATCTTGTCTCTGAGGAGGATGGATACTCAAAAGTGGTTGTACACTTGCCTCAGGATTCTGCTATTTGGGCCACAATGGGTTCCAGCCAACAATTTTATGATTGTCATCTTTTTTTAGAGTCTTGTTCTCCATCTTTTTCGGTTTCATAAGTGCATTTATGAGCGTGTGCGTTGTGTGCTTTTGTACCCTACGGTATGCGTTTTATTACTGATAAAAAGTAATTTATGATTTTTTTTATCTAAAAATTTCTAACTGCTGATACAATATTTAAATAAGCAAAATTTTCCACATGTGAAACTATTTACCAAATGTTTTAAACGTTTCGGTCTGGCATGATCAGATATCTAAGCCATCTGAATCAAATAAATATTCTTTTAAACTTGAAAAAAAGTTCTTGAGTGTAACTGTAGACGAAGGTAAGTAACCTTATGTCACGGTATTTCCTTATTTTCCAAGTGGGAAATAGTTATTTACTGGACGGAGATATAATCAGTGTGAAAACTGAAGCTAGAATGTCGATGCAACAAAACAATGGGAGATAAATAGTGGCGAACTTCACATTTTTGTTTTCTCCCCTTAACCTAGAAATGCACTGAGAACGGCGTTCAACGGATGAAGAAAATCATAAAATGAATGTATTTGAGAACATAAGAGTAACGTGTGGAATAAAGATTTTTAACATTTCCTACATTACAGCGAAGAAAATTAGTCTTGCAAACGCTCTTGCATATGCAGCAGAATTAAGTTGTTGAGGCGGAGAAAGGAAGGAGAGAAGAAATTATTAGAAAAAGGAGGGAGTGAGAAAAAGAGCAGAAGTACAGGAATTATAAACAGAACTAGCTCATCATAAAAGGTATACAGTTTTAGTTCATTGTCAATGATACCAGTTCATAGCACTAGTTCATCATAAAGAGTGGGGGGGGGTTGGAGATTGATGTTTTCCGTCCGAGCCAGCAACTAAGGCTATATCACGGTAAGCCAGCTAGCCCTGTAAACAGATTCATCATGAAGGGTACACAGTTCTAATTCAAGAAATATTTCATGGCACTAGATCATCATGAATCGTATTAGTTCAGTGCACACCACAAGCACATTACAAACGTATTATCAGTGTGTATGTCATCACCCAATAAAACCAGTTTCGTGTAAAAATTAAAATTTTTGAGAAGTGTCCGTCTACTAACCGACAGTATATGCAGACTTTGCCAAAGTAAATTACTAATTATCGCCTCATCAATGTACTTTAAGAATTCAATTTAATTTCAAAAATTTGATAGTTCTGTTTGGACATAGAAATCTATTGGTAGGTAACATAAACATGTCTTATTTGAAACCATTTTAAATGAAAGTCCACTGATTTCTGAAGCATTTAATGAGGAAATGTTTCTATGGGGTGTTTGAAACTTAAGTATTCTACTGAGTATCTTTACTGGCAGAACATCGAATTCAAGAGGCGAAAATATGTTTAGTGAGCAACGGGTGGATCTGACCCACCCGTTGCTCACTAAACATATTTTCGCCTCTTGAATTTTCTCCCATACCTGTTGCTTTCTTTTAGTTGTTCTGGTTGCGGTCTTAATTTGCAGTTTAGTTTCAAATCTCCGTTGTTGATCGCAAATTCCAACTATAAAGAGTTATACAGGTATCGTATTTAGATTTGTGAGAGTTAAAAAAAAAAGAAAGAGGAAAGGGGAACGACAAGCTGATTAAAAGATAATGAAAAACAAACACAGAATTGAACATGGCCATTTACACGTAAACTATATACTTTTACAAACCATTTTATCCTGGATAATTCACAAGTTTCTTAGTAGTCACTTCACATGATATAATACTGTACACTTACATTTACCCCCCCCCCCTTCTTAGCACCCATCTTGACATACACTGTGGGTCACGTTGACGAAAAGGAATCGTTTCTAAAAGGTATGCAGTCTCTAAGAAACACCCCCGTTCCACACACACACACACACACACACACACACACACACACACACACACACACACACACACACACACACACAAACACACACACACCGCTGTCTCGTGAGCTTGCAAGAAAAGGCGGCATGCCTTGTCTCTGTGAACCTAATCATTCATCTTTATTACTACTACACTACGGTTTCCAGTCTCCCTCGGGGGTCATGAAGCTTTTGATACTGTCCCTTCAACACACTCCGGCTGTTTCCCGTGAACACTTGCAACTTGCCTGCCCCTTATTGTTGCTCTTTGAGACTTTTGAGACTTTTCAATGTATTGTCTCTGAGATCCGTTGGGTGTCTCTGTCTGGTTTAGGTGTCGTTTTATTTCTGTGACTTTCTGGAACACTTCCTCGAGTTCAGGGAGTTTTCATCTGTTTGATAAGTCCAGACCTTTTTCACAAAATGTTCTCCCTTTTCTGCTCAGCGCTGTTCGAAGGATTCTGTGTGATGAGCTCCTTGGTGAAGGATGTAATATCTCTAGCGAGGCCTTTAAGGATGAGGATAGGGCGTGCGGTCTGTCCTGTCTTCGCCTTGCGCTTCTTTCGGTTTGGATCATCTCCTAATGTGTCTTTCTGCACAGAAAGCAGACTATAATTCGGCGATGTTGATGCTTGTGGATTGTGCCCAGTCGATCTACAGCATCCAGACCTTTCTCTGTTTTGTTTTAGAAACACATTTTGTCATGGAACAATTTTAATACAGTTTCTCGACACTGGCTAGCAGTTCTTCGTTGTTATTCTTTTTTTTGACAGAGTAGGTCCTGAAATTGTTGAAAATTGTTGTTCCTGAAATATTATTCACTGGACTTGCTTCTTGTTTCTGCCCTGTGACCTTTAGTGTAAACAGCTTCGGTGTCACGTCCAAGATTGTTTTCAACTCCGCCACTTCGGTTTCCAGTCTGTCGAATTCCTGTTGCAGAATGTGTATTGATGTTTCCAGTCTTTGAATTACGGAAGTAATTCTATCTATTGTTTCACCGTTGATATCGAGCTTTTCCACACGTTTTTTTCAACAGGTGTCATGTTAACTACTTGCTGAGAATTAACGGCTGACTGAAGCAGTGACTGATGATCTGGTGCTGCTTGTGACATCATGTTGTCTGCTGTTAGGCGGTGTTTCAGGTAGTTGTTATCATATGCTGGATCACAAAAGAGAAGTGGTTCGAGAACGATGCAATTGGCATACTCACTGTTGTATGCTCAATGTCTTGTTTACATTTACCATGGCTAGTTTTACTTCATTAGCTGGTTTTGCAACAGTCTTCGAGTCCAAAAGATTGTAATTGTTGTGGCCGTACACCTACACTGCTTTGTGTTCACGAGAGCTGTCGACTGGTGAAGTTTAACCCTCTGAGAGTGTTTTCCTCAAATCACCTCTCCAGGTTCAGAAGGTGATATTTTCACTAGAAAACATATCTCCGGATTCGGCGTAGTGAGGCGAGTAACATAGATTAGTTAATTACCTTATAATCCATAGCACGGAGCTGTAAATTAAGCAAACATTACAAAGTCCTAATCAGCTGCAACCACTCACGCTGAGTGATCGCTCACTCTCGAGAAAAAGGTGTGAAAACTGTGAAAGATATTCATTCATTTGTCCCATGACTGGTACAAGTTATGTTGGTCTGTCGTTGCTGGTCGTAGTGGAGTAGGGGAGTATCAAATGGATAGAAGTGATAACTGACAAGTCCAGCGCCATCAGCTCAGGATGAACAAGAGAGCAGGTCTTGAAAGGGGTGGACAATTGACAAAAAGGAATTATTTAAAACTAGAGATTTAACAGAAGAGCGATATGATAATCCCCGTCATAAACGTTTCAATGATTGCTATGACATGGCGAGTTTACTTTATTACCTCCAAGTAAGTAAATGACCTTTACATGTAATCTTTGCTACCTCCCCTGCCCTCCCCGCATGGAGACTCAGCAAGAATCTCATTGCACGAGCTTCCAACATCCTATCACCTTCCTATCGTCCTATCATTCTTCCTCTCAAACCTTAACTCGGTCGTCTGCTGACGCAGTCTTCTCACTTCTCCTCCACTTCGTCTCGGTCGCCGGGCCAGGTGTGATAGGGAGGCGCAGTCTGACGCCATTTTGCTTGGGATTTTCGTCAGATTGTCTGCCCCTGGCCTTAGCTGGCTGCCCTGGCGAGACGGAGGCCTCGGTTCTCAAAACAAGACCAGAGCACCCTTTCATTTAGTCTAGCCCGAGATCCCTAAGTCCTTCCCAGCAAGCTCTCTGTCTGGCACCATCCGATTGTTTCGCACCTTCCGTGTCACTTGAAAAATTTACCTCTTTTGTTGCTTAAGGCTGGGTTACTGAGAAAAAAAATTGGGATGCTTGCTGTGCCACCTTAAACTCGTACTACCCCTGTATAAAAAGATCGGGATAGAAAAGAAAATAAGGCGAAGGATGAACAAGGGAGCGAGTAATTAGTGAACACCCTTTCACACTCATGTTTTTTAGTTCTCTCATTTCTAGCTCACAATATAATAGACATCAGAAAATTACTTTGTATTCCAACCTTTCCTCTAGACTTGGCGAACGTCTTCGGAAACAAGCTAAGGGTGATCACTCTCGGCTGCTTTCTGCCACCAGCTCTCAAACACAACATTTGTCCCACGGCCGTTGTCGTTAACTGAGCTACACTTTGGCACGTGTAAGTGTGCGTGCAGATCTGAGCCGAGGGAAGGGGGTGGTGGAAAAGAATGTTTATTTAGACTGAATAGTCTCCCTTTGCATGAAGGCAACAACAGCGTTCATTCCTTGTGGACTTCGGTCGACCTCACTCACTGACTCTCTCAGTCACTTGTTAAGTTGGCTTATATAAAGCAGAAACACTCATAAAGCGCGTGCTCCCCACACATGGGGAGATATGTTCAGGCACAGGTGTGTGCTGGGGAAAATGCTTTCAGAAACATGTGTGAGGAGTGTTCGGGGATAGGCGTGTGTGTGTGTGTGTGTGAGAGAGAGAGAGAGAATATCGCTCATGATCTTTAATTTATTATGAAGCGATGTAAAATAGATGAGGAGATAGCGAGGGTGTTATAACGTGCGTGGTAATTTTGGTTTCCATGCAACAAGCACAACAGGGTAGGGTGGGATGGGGAAGCATTGGAGAATGTCTTCACCCTGACTAGACATTGTCACTGCCATAAATGGCAAGTAGGATGCACTACTTCATTAGTGTCCTCGACACTTTCCGCTTGTCTACGAGCCTTCTTGCCGCGTGTGCCTTTTATATGTCTGCCTCTCTGGCTGTCTGAAAATCACAGTACCAAAACATCAGGTAACCCGTTGTGCAAAAACTTTTAAATGCAACTCTGGATGAACAAAGGACGCAGTTTTTCAAGAAAAAGTCATCTATGATCTCTTCAATCGAAAACTGACGGTCTGAAGGCGTTTGTACCCCAGTAAACTGCACCATAGTCACCATCACTAACAATCCCTGCTAACTGTGTCGAAGGCAATTAAAAGGGACTTATAAGGTAGACAAGTAAAACCATAACTTTGACCACGAACGTGTGAAGTGCAGAGGAGTCACACTTGAGAAACTTAATTGAAAGAGAGCGAACACTAACTCACAACTTCCTGATAATAGAAAAGCCTGAGTGGGGGTGTGAGTTAGAGAGTCGCAGGTAACCAAGGCACGAAACAAGACTCGGGTGGTAACCGAGATACGAGCGAGGTAGAGGATAGTAACCAAGATACGAGAGGAGACTAGGTTGGTAACCGAGATACGAGCGAGGGAAAGGATAATATCCAAGATACGAAGGGAGGCTTTACTGATAATCGAGATACGAGACGAAAGGCGTTCATTCGCAACGAAGCTCTAAGCGGAATAGAAAGCAATCATCGGTGGGATCTAGTTGAGCCGGTTCGGTTTTCAAAAGTACCTAGTTCAAGCTGTGCTGCCTTTGCTTTCTGATAATGGCTTCTGGCAACAGTCTTCCTGTGTTTATTTTGACATTGGCGCTTCCCAAGATTTGCAAGAGCTTGGCTGTAAGGAATCCTACGTAGTGTCTGTAGAATCAGACGTCTCCCCGTATTTTTAAAAGCTCTGGCGAGGAGTTTTGTTTCGCTTTACGACAACTACGAGAAACAGAAGAAAAAAAGAGGACCTATGAAGACTTCGAGGCAAAATTGTTTAAAGTGAAATGTACTATACAAACAAATAAGTCAGTCAATCAAAAAATAAATTTGGTTTATACTGCGTCTTATCTGACCATCAAAGATGAGTTCAAAGAGTTTTCCATGCAGACAATCACAAAGACACACGCAGCGTACAGGGCAGGGATCAAGGAATTACTGTCGTTTTTACACACACACACACACACACACACACACACACACACACACACACACACACACACACACACACACACACACACACACACAGAGAAAATAAACATGCAGACAGGATATCCCTTTCAGTGCACACCCACGTTCGCGTGTTTCCTGTGTAAGAGTGTACATTCATCATTCATTATTCAGACCGAACGGAAGAAATGAACTAATGGCTACAGGCCTCTGTGCGAAGTCTTCAATTAAATCTGGACTTCTGAGGCACCTCCACTGTGCGGACAACAAAGATATAACATGGCGCACACTGTAGCAAATGGTGTGAGCGTTGCAAGAATGGCTAAGCAAATTTGAAGATCAATTTGTCGATTTGTAGTGTATCAAAACAGGAAATATAATTGAAGAAATATGATTTGGTGGAAAGGGGGCTGCTTTCGAAGCTTTATTTAGTATGCTGCAACCAAACGTGGATGGAGTTTTAAATTTAGTCACATGACTTTACAAGGCCTGGACCTAATTTTAACCAATGAAGAACCCCTCCCCCCGAAATGTCCCGATCACCTGGTTTATTAACGGAAGACAAATCTATGGTCCATTCCCTTCAGCTCCATTCAATCGGATCGGTCTAGACATCTCCGCTACAGCGTCTCTATATAATTACTATCTCAATATTCTGCAACGTGTTCTATATACCACACAACTCATACGTGTGATTGCTCTTAATCAGCGAGGAGCCACTTTAGAACAATACCTCAGAATTCTTCATAACAGCAAACCAAATAGTCCTATCGTACTCTCCCTCTCATCCAAAATAAATCCCTTCGGTAATGCACCTCGCGAGGAATTGATTTTCTCCTGGCAGTGTTGCAATGTAAGTATAGAACAACATATTTTATGCCCTTCATCATTGACAAAAGCAGGCTACTTTGCATTATTAGAAAACCCCGAATACCAGCTCACCCTATAAAATACCACATTTAGAGAGTAAAGATCACTTGGCTCAAGTCAGATGCCACAACGCAACATCCACACTACAAATGTCATCCCACGAATTTGCACAGCCCCGCCCTGCATTGATATCATGGTTAGGTCGACTTCACCCTTCACATGGTGGTCTGCTCCTAACCCTGTTTTGTTTTCCTTTCTTGTACAAATAAAGAATTCACATGACACCAAAATCAATTTTGTTTGTTTTTTTTAAAAGATAAAAATGTTAATAGCGTGGAACGGCTCCAAATCTGGGTGGTTCGTGCGGTTTTATATTTTGAGTAGACGGTATCTGGTTTGAGACTGGAATGAGCCTGCAGTAAGAAAGTAGGACCCGCCCAGCACATGGAGGAACCTGGTTTTTCAGGGGAGATAATAGGTGAACAAGGTAGATAATTACGTTTCCGCCTTTAGACAAAGTGAAACACCAGGACATTGTGCTTATGGCTCACATGTTTGCGTTTAGAATATCGTTTGATTTAGTAATTAGACAGTGGTACAAGTACAAGAGGACTTAGAAGATCACAAAGTACTTGCTTTTGTGTGTGTGTGTGTTTTGTGATGCGCGATATTGTGTGTGTGTGTGTGTGTGTGTGAGAGAGAAGTACTTGCTTTTGTGTGTGCGTGTGTGTGTGTGTGTTGTGATGCGCGATATTGTGTGTCTGTGTGTGTGTGTGTGTGAGTGTGTGTGTGTGTGTGTGTGAGAGAGAGAGAGAGAGAAGAGTCACTCTTTTGTTACCGTCCTATCATCTGCCTAATTTTGTTGTTGTTGTTCCGTCCCATCGTGTGATGAAACAAGAGGCCATGGAGTTTTACTGCCACTAGTTTATTGCTGTTTGTGTGGCTCTATTTCTTGTTTATCGCCATGAAAGTTATCAGTTGACCTCAATCATCTTCCTCGTACTTACCCGCACATGCAGACAGATGCACGCAAGCAGAGGCACACAGAAGCTCATACACACAGAACTACACGCACATGTTCACGCAGGATGAACACACAAAAGGGCACACACACACACACACACACACATCAGTCGTTCAATCGTTCCTTGACCAGTACCTCTCGCTGTGGAAAGCACATGAATAGACGTGGCAGCTGACAGGGCCTGCCACTCTTGCCTATTTAGGCCCTTGTCACGTATGCACACACAAAAATACACGCGAACGCACACACGTACACACATCGTGACCACCGTTAGGCATACACACAAAAAATGAGCACGTGACCACCCTCACAGGTGCAAGCATGCGCTGTCCGATGTGGGTCCGACAGGTTAACAGCTCATCAGTCATTCAATAACATCATTAGCCTCACCTTTAACGGCTCTGCGACACCTGCTGACGCAAACCGGCCAGACATGCGCAATAACAGGCAGCGTGACGTCTTTGTGACGTCACCAAACACCGGCTCTCTCTCTCTCTCTCTCACACACAGAGTTCTCACGTCTGGACTTATAATAACCTGTCGTGTGCGATGTCTTTCCTGTCTAGAGGATGAAAGAGAAGCCCGCTCCCCTGGCGCACGCAAGGCTGCTGTTTCCAAGCCGCCTGTCAGCAACTATTTTTATTAGTTCCAATTTATTTTAGAATTGAAAGGGAAAGAGTGAAAATAGACTAAGAATTATCAATACTTTACCTGACAGCGATATCTTTTATGCCAAAATATTCGAAGCTGACAGTTTATAATTGTCGAACGTTGAATGAGCATTGCGCGCGTTTATATGGTAATGAATGATCTGAGTGTTCTGAGAGGTTTGTTCAGACACGCATTTCGTCATGATCGAATTCAGACTTGTTAATAATCTCGCTTTAGTTATAAGCAGGCGAAACTGCTCTAATTTGTTAGCTGAGGTGGGGAGGAGGGGTAGTTAGAAAAGTGTTTTGCTGTATAAGCAGGAAATATACCCGCAAAAAAAAAAAAAAAAACTCGCGCGCGCACTTACGAACACACAAAAACAAACACACTGACACACATGTGCATACACAGTTCATACAGAACACAGCGGCACTCAGACCTTTATCCATGCACACACATACACACACGCGCGCACAGAAACGCACTCACAGACACGTGTGCGAACACACACACACACGTAGTTTCATTCGTAAGAACACGACAGAGATCAGTCTTGCCGCTGTTTGAAGTGGTGTCACACGCGGTCCCCCCACCGTGAAAGGAGGGTGGGAAGGAAGGGAATCAAAGAGTTAGGTCCTCGCCCCCCTGCAACTTGACGTAAATAAAACATGGCTGTGCAGCTTTAATCAGCTGAGCTGCACGTGCGGAGGCCGACACGACAAGCGGCAGCGGAATCACGCAGTTGTTTCGTGCGGTTGACAGGCTCTGGCGGCAAAACTGTGGAAACTGCCTTTCGCGAAATCGCTAGGGGATTACGTGGAAACGGGACTGTTGTTTGAGTGGGAGAGCTTGCTGGTGATTACGGTAAGTGTTTGCGATGGGGATGAGGTTAGGGATGGAAAAACATGAAAAGGTGTAGCAGGCGAGCTTGCAGTTTGGTAGGGGCACCACTCCGTCCCGCTTTCTTAAGAAAAAAAAGACGGACAAAAAGCACGTGCACACACACACACACACGCACACACACACACACACACACGCACATACAAACACACACACACACACACTCTCTCTCTCTCTCTCTTAAAACCTCCTAGTGGATGTATCAGGTTGATTCCGATCGCATGCAGAGGACTGCAGTGGAATGGCACATGGATTACTATCTGGACGATCAAGACACCCAACAACCTCTTTTTCTCTATCTCCCTTTTCTCTATATCATTGTTCTCTCGTCCTCTCTCCAAAACGCTTGAAGCAATATGAGATGTCTCTCTTTCTGATTCGATGTCAAAAGCGGCCGTTTCCTCAAACAACTTGATAAGGAGAACGAGAACGTAGTAATGGTAGAAAACTGTGTGTGTGTGTGTGTGTGTGAGTGTTAGTGAGTGCGTGTATGAGTGTGCGTGTGTGTTGAGGATTGGGGAGGAGAAACCTGGTTCCAGAAGCACAGACACTGCTGCTGATAGTGGAGCTTGCTGAGTGTAAAGCAAGGGTAGGCAAGATCCGACCCGCGGTCTGGCCTTGTCAAGGCAACTGAAGACGGAACACAAAACTCAAAATATCCAGATTTGTTTTTTTTTCAGCAACATGAAATTGTAGTACGTAAATCGCTATGATAAGGTAAATTTTGTTGGACACGCAAAGAATGTCCATTATGAGATAAACAGGACACAGACGAGTACGTGACGGAGTTGCCTGTGTCGCGTCCCCGATGTCTGGGACGGAATGAGGTCTTGGACAGACCCGGTTGGTGGTGAGGCCGTCCACTTTGTTTTGGGCGATAGTGAGCAGGTCTTGCACTGGACGACCAATCCACTCTTTTATAAACCAGTTCTTCCTTTGGCCACTGAGGCGTCGACCACCTGCCAAAGTACCTTGGAGGGCAGCCTTCGAGAAGGTCAGATGGCCAAAAAATCTGCTTACGTCGCCTGACGAGTGTAGCAATCGTGCTTCGTACAAAGTTATTGGTTTTATGTTTCTTGTACGACATCCGGAGCAAAATCCTCAGACACTTGCTCTCCAATGCCTGGATTCTCCTCTCCATGTCGGCAAGCAGTGTCCACGTTTCACATCCGTAAAGTAGGATCGGCACTGCGAGGGACTTGTACAGATGGTAAGCCTGATAGTATGGCTTCGCCAGACCTTGCGTTTTTAACATACAATGCAATAATACAAATTAATTGTCTCGCTGAAGAAAAACTTCATCCTTTAAAAGTGAGATCCCAGTTACTACCAGTGAATATAAAAAGTCAAATCACTTGAATAAATTTTGTCCTGTTCTACCAAGCTCTTCACGACCTTGTGAATGACAATAATGTGAAAAAATATATAAATCAAAATAGATGAACCAAAAACTGGGAAATGGTCTCTTCAGACAAAAAAGACCAAAAAAATATTAATAGACAGGGTCTTAGAAATGATGAAATAGTCCAGGCTTTGACCTTGCCACTGACAAGAAGGACAACAACTATGGCGGTTGAAGCGGACGATCGGTAAAAGAGGCTAGAGAGAAAAGAATTACAGGAGGCCTCTCAAGATTGTTCAGAAATGAAGCATTCACCCATGTATAACCGCTGCAATGTGTGATTAATCGTCCTTTGGAGTAAGAACTACTCTCGTTCTGGACACACTATAAGAGTGCACGATTGGTGCGCAACGCCAGAACAGAAAAATTGTAAAATATTATTGCCATCGATTGGGGTTCACAAGCCATTAGCTGACGCGTATTGGGAATATGACAGGAGGCACAGCGAAGGTCGACATATCGCATCCATTACTCCAGGGACTGAAGGGTTCAGCGAGAACACGTTTGGTATTAAAATCTATTTTCTCTGTGCGTGCGTGTGTGTAAATAAGCGACTGCAGCGTTACACTCACGTCACACTCTCACCCTTTCTTTTCTCTGTCTGTGTCTCCCTCCCTTTCTCTCAGCTGTGAAAATACATAAAAATAAATATCTTCAGTTATTCCAGTCGTTTGATTTGGAGTTAAAAGCAAATTTCTCTCAATTTTTCCCTTCCTCTTAAAAACCTAAAGGCAAAATAGATTCTTTTGCGTTAACGAGTTCTTTTTTTTACTAAGAAAGAAAGGAAAAATCAAACTAAATGAGAAAGAAAAAGAGAAAAAAAGAACAAAAATGAACTAAAAAAAAAAAAAACCAAAAACAACAAAATAAAGAAAAAAAAACGCAATTAAAGGGAAAGAAGATAAAATGAACGAAATTAAAAAAAGAAAAAGAACAAGAACAAGAAAGGGCAGAAAAGAAAGAATGCTTACGCTTGTGTTTAAAGAATAAAGAAGAAAACGACTAAAATAAGGCAAAGGGGAAGACAGAATTGAAAAAGGGGCGTGAAGATGGCAGAGAAACTAGAGCAGGTTGTGGCCATGGTGACTGATTAAAGCTGCTCCACGCCGTCAACTGAAATCATTACCGGCGGAAAAGCAGTGTCAGCTCCTTGCCCTTACCTCCATATTTGCTCTTCTCCTTGAGCACTACTCGCTGTCTGCCCATAAATTGTCACCAAAGTAGACCCCTCCCCGCCTCCTCCCAAGGTTTCATCGAGACCACTATATATTCTCTTTGTAGGTCATTAAAGGTGTAGGAGGCTGTACAATTTTTGTTGCTGTTGTTGTTTTAGTTCAGTTCGGTACAAAATTTTAACTTCCAAAATCTGACTGAAGAGCACCCTATTTGCCTCGTTGAAGTCTATGTCGCCGTAATTATCCACAGGTGCGCCCAATTAACATATAATCCCGGCTCTCCCATTGGTTGAAGCCTAAACTACGTTCATGCATACCCATGCGTGTATCGTATAAAATCCTTAGACATGGGTTGCTGACTTTATTTATGCTTTTTTCTCAGCGAGAAATAGATGCAAAGAAAGCGAAGATAGACAGACAGAGAGATAAATAGACAGATACATACACGAACACCAAGAGACATAGAAACGAACACACCAAGATGGAGGAAGAGAAGAAGAAAAATAGAGAGTAAAATATTCCAGGTTGAAATATTAAGGACACGCAAAGGTCACCTTCCCTGCATGATGGCATTTCTCGCATGCTTATTGTTCCCATGTCTGGAGCCAGTCCAAGCTTCTTGTGGTGCGATTTGTCAGACGTCAATAAGGATTGTCTTGTTTAGTTTTGTTGACGATTTCTTGTCGTCCAGTGTCCGCATCTGAGCCAGTGCCGCTTGTCTTGTTTGGTTCTTGTGCATGTGCAGAGTACGGGACGCGGACAGAAGCACAAACACAGAGGCATGAGGCAGAGGTGTAAGGTCAAGAATAGTGAGAGAAGGTGGCAGACATAGTAAGTTCATGAATAGATAGAGAAGGTGGCAGACATAGTAATGTCAAGCATAGAGAGAAAGAGAGAAGGTGCAAGAAGAGAAGAGACAGTGTTGATGATGATGATGATGATGATGATGATGATGATGATGATGATGATGATGATGATGATGATGATGATGATGATGATGATGATGATGATGATGTCCATTTGTAATGCGCAGGTATCCATTCAGAAGAATGCAGGGTTCTCAGATTGTGAATTTTCCATTTATGATTAGTGAAAGTATTGCAACCGTTGAGTTGTTTTAAAACTTACACAAATAGAAAACTACACACGAAGAAGCAAAGGCTTGACACAAACAGACAGAAAATATATAAATGCAATGCATGTGAGGCAGTGGTCATAACAGTCCTTTAAAGCAGTTAGAGCAATGATGTATCTCGAGAGAAAGAGTGGAGATATGTTTGTTATTTTGCAGCAAATCCCCAGCGAGAGAAAAAATCTACCCCTCCTCCCCCATCTTCTCAAGAAATGCTGAAAAAAACTTATACGGACAAGAGAAAAATCGATCGTAAAGGTAATCAGATTCGGTATTTTCCTTCCCACCTCGCCGTGCGAACGTTGGGCTGAACTAATAGCGTTAAAAAGGGAGAGGAGTGCGCCTGGTGTCTGTTGCCTTGGTGTTTGATACCGTAAGAAAAAAAGGAGGCGATAATGGAACAATCCTTTTCTCATCCCCCCTCCCCATCCCCACCACCACCACCATCACTTCCCTCCGACTTCCACCTTTCGGTCCCCCAAAGAAATTATCCCCATTCCATCCCCGCCCCCTCCCCCCCCACACACATGCACACACACACACACATGCACACAGGCACACTGCCTTTTTCACCCTCTCATGTACCTGAAATGCACGGGGTTAACCAACAGCCTACAACGTCGGAGAATAAAAGAATGATGAATAGACTCCGTATCGGGTGTCACTTAAGTGCACATTTTTGTTGAGGCTCGCCTGCAGGCTAGCAATGAAAATGGCGACGACAGACGAGACAAACCACCGAAACGGTCAGCGTGTTGCGGCATAAGGAAAAGGAAGAGAGGCGGTTAGAAAAAAAAAACTGTGCAGGTATCTTTCCTCTTTATGTTCCTCACCTTTCATTCCTTGGTGCAGAGCTCGGCCTCTGCTAGAGTCCCGTCGCTATAACGACGTTATTTCTCTGACGTCATTCCAGGTACAAAGAACGTCACTAGCCTTTGACGTGGCCTCCTCGTCGCCGGTTTGGTCTTATCGGCGTTATTACATACGTCATCTGCTCGTCGTCTGACGACAAGGGCAGATTTATGACGCAGGTCATGGCGAGCTCTCTGCCATGTTTGCTGGGAACTTCAGGCACCGCTGCTATCACCAAGGGGTACCTTCATAGCCTCAGGTTTGTTTTACCTCCGTTTGATACCTAAAGCCATAGCCAGCCTCTGTAACCATAGGTGAGAACTGTTGTCAAGACTACAGACCTCTAGCTCATCTCCTGACCCCCTAGGTCTGTAACTGTTTTCAATTCCAGTAACCTCAACGCTTCTGGGTCTAAAGTTGTACTTCGGGTAACATCATTAGCCTCACCTCGCGTGCACACACAAAAACACTGTAGGTCCTTGAGATAGGAGAGATTTAAGAGGCTGGACCACAGAATTTATCCGTCGTCGCTGGACTAACCACGGCCACGTGACATCCACCCGACAGAAGTGCATGCTTCCTACGTCACGACGCGGGCGCGAGCCGTACTTGTCTGAACAAGACTGAAATAACTGCTAGCAATTACAGGATCTTGACAGGAAGAACGGAAACATTAAAAAGGACAAAGTGGAACATGAGATGGAAACGTTATAAAAAGGACAACTCCTTCCTGCTTTAGAAACATTCCAACTTCCCAAACTTTACGCATTAAACAAGAAGAAAGATGAGGTGAGGAATTACAAAAAAAGAGTGTGTGGGTGTGCGCGTTTGTGTGCTTAAGTGTTTGATAGAGATTGTACGTGTGTGTGTGTGTGTGTGTGTGTGTGTGTGTGTTGTTAACGTATGCGTGCCTGCGTGTTTGAGAGAAAGAGAGCTTCACAAAATTGAAATGAACTCATTTACAGAAGAGGTCATTGACCTGTTTTAAGAAGGAAACGCAAGCAAAAAAAAAAAAAAAAACCTCAGGTGTACCAGCAAGGAATGCAAGAGCGAAAGAAAATGAACCTGAGGATCAGACAAGAGGTACGAATCAAGAATTTTAAATTACTGCCATCTCGCTCATTTTGAGACATGCTAATGAGAGATGCCAAAAGCAAACTTAGAGACAGACAGACAGACAGACAGACAGAGAGACAGACAGAGAGAGGTAAAGAAATGGGGAGAGAAAAAAAAGAGAAGTGGATTACGAAAAAATAAGTTCAGGGGAGGCCGGCAACGAAGCCAACTACGATGCCTGAACATATAGCCCTGATGAGCGCTTACCAACAGCCTGATGACTTGTTCGCCGATGTAACGCCGAGCATGTAACTCAAGCGCACGTTTTAACCTCCTGGCGGCCGATCAATCAGCTGGCAAAGGCATCTACCCGACTTTATCTCGCACACACTTACGTCGGAGCCTTCCACCGTCTCCCTGCTCCTTCCCCCCTTCTCGACTTTCTCTCTCTCTGTCCCGCCTCTCCCCACCCCCAACAACTGGCTCTTCATCACTTCCCTCCTCATCTTCTCCGGCTGCCAAACAGAAGATGGGATTAAAGCAGTCTTCGTAATTTGCGTCAGACTTTGCGATGCATCGTGGAGGCAACTGCTTTCCCAGCCGCGCCGACTGTCCGTGGGCAAAATTAACATGCTAGAGTCTCCTTTAAACGAGATGAAAAGACGTGTGTTCCACTGCACAAGAGAAGGCTGGGCCGGGGTGGGGGGATGGAGAAGAGAGGAGGGTGGATGAGGTCACTTCCCCCAACGAGGTAGTGCTGCTGACGTCTTACTGCACTCTCTGGGAGGGACAACCGGTGCAGCTGATTTCCTTCCACCAGAAGCACGCAACGGGGAGGTGAGTGCTCAATCGTTGAGCATTGAGTTGTGAGCTTTTTTCAATGCCGAGCGCCAAGTGGTCGACTGTCGAGCGGTGAGTTGGTCAATACTGGGCGCCGAACCTTCGAACACTGATTTTCGAGTCCGTGAAATGAAACTGTGGATCTTCTAGTACTGAGTGCTGAGTCGTTGAGTTCTCAGCACTAGGTCTGTTAATTTTCAAGAACTGTGTTTCCAGGCTCGGAGGTAGTGAGTCTTTCAGTACCGAGTAGCTCAGTAATGACTGTCGAGTCATCAAGTATATGGACTGCTCAGCAGTTGAGTGACTACTTTTTGATTACTGCGCGATGACTATCTTAGCGCTGAGCACTAAGACTTTGAGTTCTGATCACTAGACCTTCGAGTTCTGATTACTGGACCTTTAAGTTCTGATGACTAGACGTTTGAGTTCTGATTACTAGATCTTTGAGTTCTGAACGCTGAGACGTCGACCCCCTTTGAATACTATTGTCGGGTACTGAGCGCAAAATGCTGTCAAGTCAACTCATTTCAGCAGCAGTTCATTATCCCGGGTGGCAAAATGTAAACTCCTTTTCCCACCTTCCACCCTTAGATTACAGAAATGAGGCAACCAATCAGCTGGTATTATGACTGCTTTAACACTCGGCAGCTTGACAGTTAAGTGCAATGCTTTGAAATCCCCGCCGCTAATATTTTTCCTCCTTTGAAATGCGATTATTTTCGGTGTTTGCGGACGCAGTAAACAAACTCTGGCGTGCTGTTTCTAGTTTCGGTAAACAGTGAGTAGTACGCACTGCGTTCATTAACTTCAGGAGACACTCCTGTCGGTCACTGCGTGCATCTTGAGTCCGTTTCGCACGCTGCGACTCGCTTCGAAAATTATTTCGACCGTCTAAGGAAAATTTTCGTCTGAAGATTTGTTAGATCATAGATTCCAAGCTTACTTCTTCATCCATCCCTCTCCCACCAACGTTTAGCTGTATCGCAAGATGTTGGTGTGGTAGAGGTGGCAATGGAGAGGTTAGAGAAATACTGCACCTGCAGCTGAAATACGTTTTATGTTGAAGAAGGCAAGGACAGATGTCAACTACATGTTCAGGTTACTCCTAGTAATGTATGTTACTTGTAAAGAGTCGTGACTTGAATTAAGTGAGCTCTCAAGTGTGTACTTTAATAGGTGGGGAGAGAGAGATCGTTGAAGAAGTGTCATGCAAGACCATCTTTTAAAGTAATAACGAATAGCAATAATCATATTAATAATACATTTAGAATGGCAGACGATTAAGGCATTTTATAACAAGTAAACTTCTTCCTACCTCACATTACAATGTCTTTCCTTATTTACGCTATATTGATGAGCACAGGCACAGATCTGACTACCTGTCTGTTTGCATTTTGCACACAATGCACAGCTGCTTAAAAGAATACGAAGCTGAGTTTTTATTTCAACTTTCAGCCAAAAAAGTACCCGAAAACCAATACTTTAATGGTTTCAGCTACAAATAATAATAAACGTGTGATTGAGGTAACGCATGATCACGCTCATGAAGGAGTATTTTTGCAGTGCTCCTGCGTTTTGTGTCAAACGCGTCTACTGGCCACCCGATTAAGAACAACTCTCATCTACAACATCGTTACTTCTGTCATCACCCTTGGCCTTGATTTCTCCCAAATCATCATCATCATCATCATCATCATCATCATCATCATCATCAGCAGCAGCAGCAGCAGCAGCAGCAGCAGCAGCAGCAGTAGCAGCGATATTGGCAACGAGAGGAGGAGAATGTCGATCCCATGCTGTGACACTAACCTCTCGGTCGTAGCCTCCGCAAGCATTTACATTTTACGCTTTTCATGGCGCCGGGCACAACATAACGGGACTTCATGGTCCAGGTGCACAGTGAGTGGACACGCTTTAGCAGGATAGTCGATGGGTAATAGTCGGCTAATCTATTGGTATTTATGAGTCTTTTACACTGACTGTTCATTGTTAGCCAACTATAGCTATCTATGACCTAGACATGCCCTGCGCGCCTGGTCCCACATTGCTTTTGAAAAATCCGAGGTGAATCACTGGCTTGCTATTTAAAATAAAAGGCTAATTAGTGAACGCATTGGCTCTGCGAGTAATTGCATAAAACTCAGATACTGATAAAATGAAAAAGATAACAACCAGGCAATGGGTTCAAAATTCATCGCTCTAGTTTCCTAAAAGTTTCTTAACAATTGTGTTAGTGCTATTCTGGCTGTCTGCTGAATGAAAATATGATTTAGTAAGTGAATTATTTTGCCTTTCTGTAAGTTATTATCTTTAGCTTTGTAAATACTCACCCACTCTGTATGGAAACGGGAGTGTAACCCCGAAAAATCATGCACCAAAGCCTCTGAGCAACCCAGAACAACGACCTGCCCTGCTTCCACTGAACTTGGTTTGTTCTTTCTTCCGTTTACAACAAAACAAGTGCTACTTTTTAATAAAACAGGCGGCACTCAATAATAAAACAAGTGGTACTTTGTAAGAAAACAAGGGGTACTTTACAAGTCGAAACTTTGAAACCATGTTTTCAAGACCAAAAGTCCAGCATAGAGATCAGACCATTAGCCACAGAGTAGTCACGTGGTCATGGGGTATGGATAATATTAAACACACCCGTCGCTTCAGGTGTAGGTGTGTGAAAACTAATGTGAACCGAGGAATTAGTCTGTGCCAATGGGTGTTGCTGCCGACAGCAAAAGCAGTCTCGATGGACTTTGCTGACAGCTGGTCAAATGAATGTCTGGTGCAGGAGGTGTGGAGGGACGAGCGAAGTTCGTCTGCCTCCTAACACGTCACCAGTTCCACCGACCAAACTTCAAATTCAGAATGAACGGGAAGACACACCAGAGGCGAGCAGTGAACCGCCAGCAAACATGCAGAAGACCTGTCTCAGCCACCATGGCAGCACTCCTGTGGAGATCGGCTCAGTGAGGCAGGAGATCCTGCCGACAGTAGTGTTCATGGCAGAGCAGCTACATCGACATCAGGATGGACTGTAGGGGGAGAGCTGGGGAGTAGTGCAAGGTTGTTGCTTGGCGTCAATGACAACACGGCTAACATGAAATATCTTGTGAAGGTGAGTCGTTCTTTCCTACAGGTGTAGCGTACATATGATATACATCTGTAGCTTGTATGTGTCGCGTAATGTGTTGTACATGTGTAGTGTACATGT
This sequence comes from Marisa cornuarietis, assembly GCA_004794655.1. Taxonomy (NCBI): domain Eukaryota; kingdom Metazoa; phylum Mollusca; class Gastropoda; order Architaenioglossa; family Ampullariidae; genus Marisa; species Marisa cornuarietis. The sequence continues at coordinate 10,902,356 of SMMW01000585.1, forward strand.
GCTTTATATGTGTAGTGTGCATGTGCTATATATGTGTAGTGTACATGTGCTATATATTTGTAGTGTGCATGTGCTATATATGTGTAGTTTAAATGTGTTATATTTGTGAAGAGGATTTTTTTCCTTCTATATTTGTAAGGGGAAGCGGATGGCCGAGTGGTTAGAACTCTGGCATCCGAACCGAGGGAGCGCTGGTTCAATTCCCGATAAGCGCAGAAAACTTCCCCCAGTCGACCCAGCTGACGGAAATGGGTACCTGACTCCTTAGAGGGTTGGGGAAGGTAAGGCAGCGAGGTAGAGGAGATTGGCACCACCCTCATGTAAAAGCTGGCCCCGAGAAAAGTGGGGTCTCTAACACCTCACTCCCCAACGACCTGAAAAAGTTATGGGATGACCTTTACCTTTTTTTTCCCCTATATTTGTGAAAGCATGCATGCACTATACATGTATATATATATATATGTGTGTAGCATATGTTGTACTTAATATGTAATCAAGTTCCTTTCCGTAATGAAATCGCCGGTAAAGGCAGCTTTTGGACTCTATCAAGTAAACCTACCCGCTTGGCGATAAGATTCCCTTCATAACCAGATCTCTTTTCTTGCATGGATGCTTAATTTAAAAAAATAATTAGTTAAGTTGGATTAGATAGTGTTTATAAACATCTATTAATTGAGTTGCACGAGAAACTTTAAAGCGACGCCGTTTTATGCACCATCCCTCTCACGCCTCCACTATTGCAGAGTCGTTTTCCCAACAGTTGAGTAAAGGAAAATGTTTCAATGAACGGTTTTAGGAGACGAAGGACTACTGTGACACAGTGTCGTTTCATTTATTAACCCCTTGACTGATACCAGATAGTTGAGGACTAACTAAAATCACCCTCTTGCTGGTGGTGGTCATCGGTGTGTGTGTGTTGGGGGGGAGGGGTCGGAGGTGACTAATTTCTAATGTTTGAAGTTGTAATCTTAACAACGAAGTGGGTGTCCTTCCCTCACATTTTGGAATTTGGACATTGTATTTGACTTCAGCATTTTAAAAAAAGTTCAACACGATCATTTGAATAAAATGTTGGACTCCGCTAGTCATTTAAAGCCGACTACCTGAGATCTGTGTATATGTCAGCCTGCAGCAATTCCACGACATTTTTATTTTATGGGACCTGGCCTGAAAATCCGTGTTATGAGAGGAGCATGCGCATGCTCAGATTATAACCATGCCTGTTGATATTGCATCTTCAGAAAATCTGGAACTTACTGAACTTTGTGTGTCTTAAATAGAGATTACTGAATTTACATAAATGCATTTCTGTGTTCTGTTGAACATCTTGCGGTAGTTTCATGTAGTTTATTCTCTGGACTCGATTTTTATCTGGATTTGTAAAAAAAAAATGCGTTTTGAGCAAATACTGTCTACTCCGTTGACCAAACAAAGCTTAAGCTTGGTCAAGGGAAAGCACTCAAAATGAAAACAGTTTAGCAGGCCAGGAGTAGCCCCGCCTGCAGGCTTTGCTGGTATTATCACAAACCTGACAAAACTGCTTTTGCATCGCTGAAATGATCGATGATCATCGAAAAAAAATCACTTAAGTAATGAAAGACTTTTTTCTGGCGGAAAATAGTTCAAGTTCTAACAGTAAGAACTTAGACAAGGCAAATACGAGAAAAAGAATCGTTTGTGAAAAGGATTATCTTGTTAAGAAGTCAAGTGCAGGTAAGAAACTAGTAGAGAACACAAGCAAAGGAGCGAAAAGATAACTTTATCGGTTGTGATAGCCATAGCTGAAGTTTTATGTACAATAAGGACATTTCCAATCCCCCACACGGCTTACGCCATAACTTGTATCGACCAAGAGGAAATATAGAGAGTGGGAGAGGGGGGTTGAAAAGGTTCAGAAAGCGTAAATAATAACAGTCGAAGTGATACAGACATCTTTACTGGCTGCTTGCTATTGCAGGACACGGTTGATTGAGACCCTGAAGCCTGGGAAGTAGATAACATCTCGGGTTTTTCAATCAATCGATTAGTCAGTCCTCCTGCAAGCTAGCCAGCATCTCTGTCCTGATCTGTTTTCCTTCTGCGTTTAGTCGCAAGACCAATCAGGGGAGATAACGCCAGGCAGCCCTGAGATGAAGGAGTGTGATGAAGCAGAAATTCTGATGGCCGCTATACGGCCAGGATTCCAGAATAAGACGGAGATCCCTGTCGTGGATCATCGACCTTGACCCGAGACTATCTGACCTCAGGGTGTTTGTCAAAACATGGCAACGTAGCATTGAGGGAAACAGTCATACGGAGATTTGAGGCACAGGAAGTGTGTTGTGAAGGCCCTCTTCACACACAGCAGCAAGAGAAGAGTCATCATGACCTTATCTGCAAACCTGACTCTTGTGTTTCACAGAACGTGCAGAAATTCAGGCTCTCATTTTCGACTGAACCGGACCCTTCATCTCATCGGAGAACACAAATCTTGACTCCACGCAGTTAAAATGGATCACAGTATTGCTTTAATTTTTCGTTTCTCTTTTTTTCACAGTGTATTGCTTTGCTTCGTAGAAATTCATATAAGGAGACACTGGAGTCAGTGCAGATTTCAAAAGAACTACAAAGAACTGTTCCAAATAATTTTCGTCTCTCTAAATATTTTTCCAAGTATTCCTTTGAAAGAATGCTTCTGAAAATTCGGATGTTGCCATGCAGCACTGTCTACATCACTCCACTTGTAGAAACGTAGAAACTTTTGTATTGTGTTTTGAGTCTCTTTAAGAGAGACAGACTAATTACAACACAGCTGTTAAGACCAGTCTAACGCCACTTAAAATTAGCTTTAGCGATCAGGATAGAAAAATGAAATGAAGATGGTGAACCTTAGAACTCCCTAGGTAAAGACAGCGGAAAAGGCGCAGACTTTTCCTTCAACCCCCCCCCCCACACACACACACACCCACACACACACGTGCGTGGCCCCGTTGCCAGGAGCAGCAATGGCATGCTCGATGGGACCTGGCTGAAAAGTCAACCATACGGAGTGTATCCTTGTGCCACCCTCTAATGTCGTGTGGCAGACGGGCAGCGACGGATGGCACCTGGCAGTCAGAGGGTTAATATAAGGGGGTCAGAGGGCGAATATCGACGATGAGGCCAGCAGCGCGCCATGAGTTCACTCCAATCAGTTTGGCAGGCGAGAATCACAGGTTGAAGCACGTGCAACCTTGGGTCGACCACATTTTACACGTGCAGTATAACTTTCGACCCCTCTCACCACACACTTTTGACGAGTGGTAGATGTTGTTCTTGAAATACCTGCCTAAAGCAATTTTTGGATCACATCAGATAGTATGTAGTTTCACTGACTGACTCACTCACTCTCAAGCCCTCCTTTCCTATCTCGATTTTACGGTAGCTTTGATGTCCAAATACATTAAATATACCTACATTGATTATTATCGATATCCCGACGCGCTCAAATTTCTCTTGGTGTCTCATACAATATTGTAGACTTCCTTGGAGGATATAAATAGGTTATGGTATAGTTTGGTGCTTTTGTATCGAGCTGCCCCAACTTGCCCTCTGAGATAAATAAAGTGTTATAAAATTAATGTTCGCGATTTAGTCTTGTGCGAATAGGCTATCTATCTATCTATCTATCTATCTATCTATCTATCTATCTATCTATCTATCTATCTATCTATCTATCTATCTATCTATCTATCTATCTATCTAAAGCACCAATCACCATCCCTTCTCCCATCCATTTCTTGTATGAAACTGATTTCAGCTACAGGGAGGTAAATTTGTCACTGGATCTTAACCACGCCTCAACATTTAGAGATTCAATTGTAGATGTGGGATAACTAATCTTTAAATCATAACAAATTCTAGAAATTCTATTTGCTTGCTTCATTGATTTTGTTTTCGTATTATTACCGTTTTCTTTTTAATGGGACAATGACCTTCGAATAAACCGATCCATCTCTAGTTCTGTCTTCCCCATGCGACTACCGCAACAGAAAAACGGATTAGTGGAGGTGGAGTGGTCGGTGTTGGTGAAGGAGCAGGCATGGGGATCAAAGGAACTCCCAACTATATTGTACGATGAAGGCAGGCATCCAGGCCAGTTCTTCCATTGTGGAAATATGACATAGCGAAATGTCATGCAATCACATACTTCAAAACACTCCGGCAGCAGGGCTTGTGTAGGAAGGGCTAGAATTATGCACTTTTCTGAATTCTGATGCTGCAAGAGGAGATGATCGCGGCGAAGGGTGGATGGGGGGGGGAAGCTCCGCGAGAAGTCGCTACGAGCGCGCATGTGTGGTGAAGGTCGACTGCTCCAGATCCTTGATCCTCCTCCCTTACTTGAACTGATTTGTGCCCAGCATTTTCAAATGAAGACATTATCTGCTGCGAGATATTATGGATAATGAAGAAATAATAGCCGTTCCATTGCAAACACAGCCACCCCCTGTCCCCACAAGTACCCTTCCTCTAACTGCAGTTTCGGTTAACTCTGGAGAGTTAGCCCTATTAGCATCACTGAGGCGGAGTGGGAATTGAATATGCATGTTTTGTTGTCAAGGGCCGGATACACAGACTGAGAGCAATTCGGTAGACATGAAGAATATTTTTATACACATTAATTCAAAGAGTAAAAAAGGCGGAAAATAATAAAAACGGGAGAGAGAAAGAAGAAAGATGGACGAACTAAGGCTTGTTGTTATGACACTGCAATTTTTAAATTTGGGGTCTCCGGTTTGGAAAATATTAAAGGTTAAAAGCACTCATATTTTGCTTTGTATTAGTCGAAATAAATATTTGAGATAGAGTGTGTGTGTGTGTGTTTGTATGTTTGTGCGTTTGCGTGCGTGCGTGCGTGTGTTTGTGTGTGTGTGTGTGTGTGTGTGTGTGAAAAGAGAGGAAAGGAATTGGGGAGAGACGAAGAAGAAGTACTTTAAAGACAAAAGATAAAAAGAAAGGAACTGTAAAGGACAGAGGTTAAAGAAAATGTCATCAAAGAAGAGAAAAGAAACAAAAACCCAGTGATTTTTAAGATCTTTCAATATGTTAAAACTAAGATGATTTCTTTAACTTACAAACTCGGGCTGACTGCAGTGTCTTATTCCAGTTTTTTTTCTTATAGAATCCTGGATAACTCTCGGAACCGGAGGAACGAGTGTTATAACACTGAAACACTAAAAGCTGATAAACAATGAGTCACGTGAGGGAAGAAAGTAGTGGGCGGGAGGGAATCCCTCAAACCCAGCAAAGGACACGTAGACACATGCTCGGGGTCAAGGATGTGTTGAAGAATCGTGTTTATGGCAGCTTCTCACAGACTTCCTCCCACGTAGCTACTTTTCTGAGTTGGGGAAGAAACACTGATTATAGGCGTCGCTCTGTTATGTATTAATATTTGATCACGACATCTCCTCTGTCTCTGAGTTTTCTCATAGCAGATGTAATGTCCATAGGGTTCATCATGACGAGTTCAGCTGAGAATGAGGTTCATCAAGGCTATTCTAGTCAGGTTCTTCGAGGCGCTCGTTTTGCATGTGAGGTTCATCATGGCGGCGAGGTGGGATCTGAGGTTCATCAAAGCGTCTGAGCTAGAGTTCATCCAGGCTGCTTTACTAAATCTGGGGTTCATCTCGTGAAAACATATGAAAAGGGAAATTTCTTTCCTCTGTGATCGCTTCATCGCTGGCTTCGTCACCACTGGCAGCGTGACCAACGTCCAGCATCGCGCGTGTGTTTTATAGAGCTTCCTCAGTTTCAGACATCTACTCAGATTGTAGATTATGAGTTGTTTCTCTTGATTATTCTTGACGTGACACAGGGCTCTAGGATCGGGCTTGCTGAACACACACACACACACACACACACACACACACACACAGTTTCCATAGCCGGAATGACACCTTCACAGGTATGCGCTTAAAAGAGAGACAGGACAAAGCAAACAGCACCGGAGCATCACTCCACACTCTAGCAGACACCAAAATTTCGTTAGCCAGCAGCCAGGCGGCTACAGAATGTGTATGTAAAGTCTACCAAAAAATGTCTTTTACCCTCCTCGTTAGAAATTCAAAGGATTTGTGGGATAGACATGTCACATTCTTCTGTTAATGATGTTTGTTGTCTGGCACATTGTAATTGGACTGCAGGCACTGTCAGAAAAAAAACTTTTTTTTCCTGCAATGAAGCTTTACTTCGGTTAAACAGGACAGTTTTAAGACACTTTAACTGCTTCATCCACAAATAGAAATGGTAAGAATAACTTGATTTTGTTTTTATTACGATGATAGCGTTGTGACTGTATGGTCCTCGCCTGTGTCGTTGATATTCTAAGCCATAAATACACGTAGATAACACATTTAGAGCCACACATCACACTGATACCCCATTTAAACCAATATCTACAACTTTGTACAGCAAACGATGATTTAAAATGACTGATATCTGTATTGCCTGCAACGATCTTTGACGTACATGAATAATTGTTGGCGACGCATGATGCACTGATGGCCTTCCACACGACTGGAGTGCATGACGGTGGCTTAAGTCAGCAGTGCCTGGGCTCACGGCATAATCTTAACGATTTCGCCCGCATTAACGTTACCCTCCGTTCGAGCTCCAAGGGGAAAAAGACTGGTGCTCCGGCGAGGGCTCCCACCCCCCCTACCCCGAATGTGAGCAGTGGTCTATTTAATGTCTTTACGTGCTGTGGGGGATCGGGAGCTGTTTGCCAAGTCGTGAATTGTTAACCTCTCGCAACCCTAGGGTTTGAAATTATTTTTTTTTTACATACTTTTTCTACTTGTGTTGCTGAATTTTCTTTGACGCATGGAAATGCGTAACTGACTGGTGCCACAGTCTCGTCTAGGAGAATGCGGAAGAGCCAGAAGGATGGGGATGAAGTCTTCCGGTGTTTCTTTACTTCCTTCTCTTTTTTTTATCTTTCTACCGTTCCACCCAAAGTCTTGCTATCCCTTCCTACCTCCATCTCTCTGTGTGTGTTTGTGTGCGTGTTCTCGCCCAGAAGCAGCCATTTTAAGGTAATCATTTGTGTGTTTATGCTTTCTGTTATACAGCTATGAAGTATACGACAATGTAGAAATATCGTATCTTATTGAATCAGGTTGAAACACGTGCAGATAAAAACGCGCACGTACACAACTCCCCTCTCAAACACAGTACACACCAAATTAGCACTGAAACAATCATAGAAAAACACACTGACAGCTACTAAACATATGTAACACTGCGTAGAATTTGTGAAAAAAAGGAAAAAAAAAGAACTCCGTTATCATAACGCTCTCTTTAAGTTTATTCCTCTTCCTTTTCACCGCTAAAACATTTCTGATGGGACCGCTGTCTACGTCTATCAGTAAATAGGATGTGGTAGGGTTCCTCCCCACCCTCCTTGCTTCCCCTCCCCGACTCCCTCCTCATCCCAGATATTTCTACCATCTTCACAGAGAAACATAAAGTTTCCCAGCGCATTATCAAGGTGACGTTCACGGCGCATGCGCGAGAGATCCTGCTTGGAGGAAACCGTTGCAGTGCCTCTCGCCGCCGTCGCTGGCGCTTCCCCGCCAGTCTCTGTCGTCAAGTGAAGTAGCCGCTGCTGCTGTTGCTGATGTTGTTATCAGGCTAACACGTCAGTCTCTCGGCAGTCGCAGGATCTATGCCTACAGCGGATTGCCTGTCGGACGTTAAGCTGGACTTTGCCGTGCTCCGCCACAGCAATGGCAGAGACAGGTGACGCTTGGATGTAGCCCCCTCCTTCTCCTACTCATCACAGACCCCCCCTCCTTCGACCGAACCCAGCTCCCAGGCCCACTACAACTTCCCCCCACTCTCCTACCACCTCCACCCGCAAAGTGACCCAAGAAGATGGTGCAGCCACGCTGATGTCAGCATGCTGTTGGTGTTTTGACTGTGGGGGGCAGGGACAGTGGTGGGTTGCCTCGCGGTGAGTAGATGCGCTCTTGCGTGTATACGTGTGTGTGTGTGTGTGTGTGTGTGAATGCGTATGTGTGTGTTTATCTGTATATTTCAGAAAGAGTTTTGAGCAAGGGTTGAAATATATTTATGTGTTCACACGTCTCCGTGTGTGTGTGTGTGTGTGTGTGTGTGTGTGTGTGTGTGTGTGTGTATTTTTGTTGATTAGTATGTTTATGATTTTGTCCGATGCGTTGCTACTTCTGCTTACACGTGAAGATTTTCAAGACATTTTTACGACTTGGGGCTGATGTTAAACACCATTGCTCTCTTTCAATATCGAGCAATTATCAAACTTATCAAAATGAGTCAGGATTCATCAGAGAAGTGTGGTATTTTATTTGTCCAACCAAATACCTCCGTTTATCCACCGCCCTCCTCTCAACAGTGGTCTGCAAATGAATCACTGGATAGATGGATGGACAAGTTGACCAAAACAGGATCAACGCAGCAGAAGGCAAATGACAGAAGAAGCGAGAGGAAACTTTTTTTACACCTGTTCCGGAGTGGCTTGTCCTCTTCTTTGACCTGATCGATTTTTCTAACCCTATCCACCCGTCCGTCCACACACTACCCACCCTCAAGAAAGAAAGTAAATGTTGATGGACCCTTCTAATCTTTCTGTAGCCATTTTTGTTTTTTCTAGACAGTGACTTGCAACAGAAGGCATTAATTGTTATGGGGGCCATCTTCTCCTGTCCTTGTTCCCGGAACTTTAAACATTCGATACAAAATGAACCCTTCTTCCCCCCTCGCAAAATACAGCTTTGTAGAATTTCCCAAGGGAAGACACTTCAAATTTATCATTACTACAACGCATGCTGTTTACATTATGAAGACACAAGATACGGTTACATCCCAAATGGTATGACGAGAAACTCCACCCTTTCCCAATCAAGGACGGTTTTATTTTAACTGCAGCAAAAACGTGTGGTGGACTTCCTGGAACAGCAGCAATGAACCCATTAAAGTGGTATTACATAATCATTCAATAGCATCACAGACACAGGATACAGCAGAATTTTCTAGAAAGAACAAATGGATAGAAATAATTCAAATAATTGGTGTGTTTCGGATGCTGGCGTGATTGTGCGTGTGCGTGCGTGCGTGTGTGTGTGTGTGTGTGTGTGTGTGTGTGTGTGTGTGCATATATTTACTTTATATGTGTGTATGTTGGCACGCCCGCGCGCTTGTAGAGAAAAAGCTTGCATGTCTGTGATAGAAAATGAGACGGCGGGTGACAGGTGCTTCAAGTTTTGCTTTCGTAGATGTCTGTATACCCGCGAGTGAGTGAGTGAGTGAGTGAGTGAGTGAGTGAGTGAGTGAGTGAGTGAGTGAGTGAGTGAGTGAGCATATTAAACGAACTCTTCTCCCCTCTTCTGCTCTTGCGTTGGACCACTACAGTTTCGCCGGTTGCGTTCGATGGCTGGCAAGAGAAATCATCTTACTGTTATATTCCAAGATTTCCTGTCATGCGATCTCGCTGCTTTTTTTTTGCTGATGTTGTTGTCTTCCACCTCCTTCTTTCCTCATCTCTGGCTTCGTTTTATCAACCAGCCCGCTTGCCCACCTATCTTTTAGTTTATTATTGTTTTCGTACTTTTGTGTGTGTGTGTGTGTGTTATTTTTCATATTCATGTAATGCTTTAAAAACATCTAAACCATGCCTATAGCTTTGGGCCAAGAATACTGTTTAGGAATATCTAGCCTATCAGCAGGGTCAGAAGATTGTCGTTTCTTCAGCGGATCTTGGAACTTCTTTCTGCTTGTTCCTGTCTTTTATACACTATCTTCACTTTTTATTATTATTATTATTATTATTATTATCTTGTTCTATTTCTAGGTCAAATGTAGACATTTTTTCGTTTCTTTACCTTCAAAGGGAAAACCGATCTCTTTCATCTGTGTACACTGACCACTAAGACCATTGTTTCACTTTAAAGCTAAATCTCGTGGGTGTAATTGAGTGTAAATATCTAACCACCAGGGATTGTAGTTATGAAAGTAACGTTACCCCAAGGATAGCTATTGGACCGGAAGCGCTGTGTTCCCGGGTAATTGGAAGCATGCGCAGACCCTGGAGGTCGCCTGACAATATAGATGTCTTCGTCTCCGTCATACGTACTGCCCTTAGCTGTTACCAACTGTATTTGGTGGTCGGAATATCACTCAATACGTCTTCTATCATTATACACGAACAAGGAAGAGTTTAAAACTAAACATTCTTAACTGTTCCTTGACCTGGACTGGAGCGTGAACATGTAAATATTTTGTGATCTGATTGTTCACGTGTCAGGTTGAAATTTGCTGTCCTTCGTCATGAAAAATAAACAAGACACTATTTACTATCCTCAAGGGCCTACAACAAGACTCCCGTGGTATGTTTATATATATATATATATATATCAATCGAGCGATTAGCCTATCTTTTATATACAGAGAAAGAGAATAACCAGTTCCGTCCCGAGGTCTTGACAGTTTGTTTTATAAGCTGGTGGTGATCCGTGCGTCGAGTTTAAGAGTGAAGCACATGCTTTTCTTTAAGAACAAGAAATGTGCCGTGTGCATGTGTTTAATTGACTACCCCTACTAATGACCCCGCTACAGCTTGAGATAATGAGTCTGTTACAATATATACCCCTATCAGAATCCCCATTACGTAAAAGCAAGTACATTCATATGTTCGCACAGATGATCTATCGATCAAGTACTTTGAAAGGTTCACACACACACACACACACACACACACACACACACACACACACACACGCAGGCGCGCGAGCGCGCGCACACGTACACGCACGCACACACCCTTTGACATACAGTCTGTGTTTTCTGACAGACACTATCTCTCTCTTTTTCCTTTTAGTTCTCGTCATCCTGTGTTATTTCTTTCTTCCGCTTAAAAGGCAGAGATGCTTTGTGCATAAAGGGACAATGGTTTGTTGAGAAGCCATGACACTTCCGTTACAGAAGAAAGAACATGCGTTTGAAGTCTTTCGGGTTAGAAGGACATCTCTTGCATGTGTTTCTTTTTCCCCATGGCACGCTGGTTATAGAAAGACAACATCTATGGCTTCGCGCTCACATAGTCCTTATTCACTGCGGTGATTGGGAAGCCCTCTGTTGTCAGACCAGGCCAGAAGAAAAGATGAATTGTGCTGCACTCCCCCCTTCTCTACCCACAGCAAAAATGCGTGGGAGAACTCCATGGTGATTTTAATTTCATGTGTATGATGTACAATTAGCGGGCTTTCTCATCGACATGACGATGTGGCAGTGTGGTAGAGAAGACATCAGGAAACTGCATGAGTAGCTGGGCCTGGTGGTCTTGTTGTAGTTTGAATTTCCCACAGTTGCACGGAGGGAGACAGGAAGTCACTCACTCTCAACTTATGAGACGTTTGAGCGGTCAGAGAATCTCTGTTTAAAGTCTCACATAGCCAAACACCGTTTTGCTACTGCCATACAGCAACTCAGACGAAGTACTTTACTTCTCTAGAGTACAAGTATACTGGGATTATGCCGTCTGCTGCTTCTGACAGTTGGAGTGAGCAAGCATTTACTCTGTGTCTGAAGCGTTTCCAATAGTAGTTCTGACATGGTCGAGTGATACCCCTGCAATGATCTCTGTCAGTCTGTTATTCACTCCGCTGTTCCAGCCTCTCGATGGTCGTCTGGCAAAAAACTTTCTGCACGTGCGGTCTTGGGCGCGTGTTGGGTGTCGAGCCCTCGCAGAGATTAGGTTGCCTTTTTTGTTGGGGACAGGAGTTTATCAGGTTCTTGGATGCAGGCGTGAATTTTGGTTGCGCTTTTACAGCAGGTGTGTTTTGCCGGCACGGTTTCATGTGATGCTGATGCAGTTTCATGGCCCCCAAGTAATGGCTTACGAGAGAAAGATTAAGCCGGCGCGCGTAAGCGTACGCGCTAGTGAAGTGTACCGCTCTGAGGAGACTGAGACAAAAACTCAAAACATAGGCTTTAAGCCTGGCGCCTTTCTACTTTATATTCTAGTACTTTAAAGTAGTTCATTTGAGAGTTTGTTTTACGTAAAAGAAATTAAGAACAGCTGAAGTCTTTTTTCAGTCATTAAACTTGAAAACGTGTTACGTGAATGTAAACTGTTATTGTCAAAGAAGAAGTGATTCTGGTTCTTTGTCTTTATGGCCGACTTTAGATGGAAGGATGGGCCAGCGCCTGTAAGTTCGTGACACTGACCTTCGCAAAAAAGGGTGACCTCATCACGAAAAAAAGTAGTTCCAGATTTGAATACACTTGCGAGCACGGGTGCTGGCTTAATTTCCATGGTGATGACAGGTACCACTTTCGTAGTCATTGTTACCTGGCAAACCTGGGTTCAAACCAAAAAAATAGACACCTCGTGCTTGTTTGGAAAAAAAACGCGATTTATGAGGCGGCAGAGTGAGATAATTTACAAAGATATTACTGTGAATTATGGACTTACTCTTCCTTTAAGACAGATATCTGCTGTTACCACGTTCAGCGTTCAACGATGTATTTTTTGGTGTTTTTCTCGAGATGTTTTCAACAATATGACATCAAAATGAACTGGAGGAAAAAATGATCTCCTGAAGGGAAAACCTAGAAACCCTGCTGGGTTTTGTGTGTCTAGTTTATACTCACCTGAAAAAAACTTGTTTATTATAAAAGAGACAAATAAAAAAATATATATATTTATGTAAAGAGAGAAAAAACAAATGGAGAAACACATGAAGTAAATCATTCATATTTAACAAATAGCATAATATACAATATACAAAAGCTATTGCACCAGTTTCAGTTAACGACAAACATAATGTAATTTTAAAGAGCCTGAGCATGTTTCGCATCAACAGACTTCACGACAGTCTCAGGCCAGAACTGTACTTAGGGACACTTAGAAGTGCTATTCCCTTCCTTTATCTTTTAATCTATACTGATGGGCACTCAGGTCTTGCAAGATATCGTTTGAAGCGCAGATGGCATCTCTTGAGCAGGTTCTCTCTCTCTCCCCCTGAGGTTATCCAGGTCACCAAGGCATGTGCCTACTTGCAGCATCCTAACGTTCATTAACGGGTATGTTTTCGCTAAGGTCACTGACCGTCTGACGTCACACAGCTTCGTGACTTTTTTTCCCACCGATTCGCTTTGGTTCAACTTGGCACTCTGACCTATGATCTATGCTTTGATATTCTTCTCGAGTTCACTGCTGCTCTATTAGGATTCGGTTTTCTTCTTTATCTTCCTGACAAGACAAACGTCTGGGAGCTACCACGACTCTTATGGCGCCAGTTCATCTTCCATGCAGACGCTGTTCTTAAAGTTTCCATAATCAAATCTCTTTGACTGATACGGTGATGTTGTAGCTACATGATGTTGTTCAGCCTTCGCATATTGTTTTCTGCAAATACACTTAAAAGAAAGACATTGTTCGAGATTGTGATAAGAGTTCTCAAACGTTTTTAAAACAGGAACTGTTTAGACAAATTCGCTACATTTTCTGTTGTTGTTTATTTACCTTCTGCAAAAACTGCTGATGACACGAACCTTATTATGATTTAAGCTGTTGTTTTGTTCTTTCAATTTTTACCACTTAAGCAGGGAGACGGCGGGTAAACTCTCTCTCTCTTTTGTTCTTTCTTTTACATCGACAATTGTATATGTGTATGTCAAATCTGACCGAGGTTTGAACCTTCAGTTTTTGTTTTGGCGGCTCTGTGTGGATTGCATGAGAAAGCCTTCCTCTTCGTTTCGCACATAAATTTTCCCGTGAACCTCCTTCAGCAACCAAGACATCTGACCATGTTTACGTATGATAACGAGGTGTAAACCCTCGTGGAATCCACCCCGAAGACTTTCGGTTGATCGATTTACAAGCGGATCACAGTAGACCTGGCTGAGCCCATCGGCATCAGCCACAGACCATTAGAGATATCACATCCCGCTCTAACCGATAACACTTGCAACGACGTTGTTCTTTTCTTTCTTGCTGTGCTGGACCGTCAAGATTCAAGAGTCGCACCACGTGACCTGTTCTCATCACGTGGTACAAGCTTAGTTCTGTCCCTTCGTGACTGCCTGTAAGAGTGGAAGTAGACAGGATTTGGCTAGAACGAATTTTTGTGCATGCAACTGTTGTAAAGGGTTAAGAGAGTGCAAGTTTCATTTTTGAAATGATATAGGTGTGACCAGTGTAAGAGATCAGTTTACAAACACTGACGGAGTAACATGTTCTGTACATTTTAATTCAGATCTCAACATGTAAGCTTTACATGGACACAAAAATGGTGAAAAAGAAAAAAAGTTCTGACGTCAACGAATGCACGTTCATTCGTCAATGTCTTCAGAACTAGAGAGGCAAGTTCACTCATGCATGCACACATGCACGCAAAAGCAGACCACACACCACGCAGGGTGAAGCACAGGAAAAGAGGAAAAGAAAAGAGGGAGAGAGAATTTCTAAGTGTGAATTTTGAAAGCTGTTCTTTCACATGCAGGAAATTTGGTACCAGCAACATATCACCAATGATCTGCTGACGTGTAAATAATCAAAACTCTTTATGTAAGATACATGGATACTGAGATACTGAGATAGAAAGGCAGATATAGTGAGACAAATATACAACGTGAAATTAGAGGCAGAGAGAGACAGATCAACATTGAGATAAACAACGTAGAGAGATAAGCATTGTATTTAATAAACCAGTTTGGAAGAGGAGTAAGCTGTTAGATGTTTGACAGTAAAAGTATCATCATGTTATTAGAGTTCTTCCCACAACACTTGCATCATTATGGACACGCTGTTTTAATTCTTCGACAAACTTGAGGGCAAGAAACCGTTTTCTCAACTTTTCGTAATATGTAGGGCATATTATAAAGTGGACTTAATATTCTTTGGCAGCACAATGAGTTTTTCGAGTGTTTGAGCGCATGACGTTTATGTATTTTAAATTGATTCTCAGACCCGTCAATTACCAAGTCGAACTTTTGTCATTAAAAATGTAAAAAATTAGCCTACATGTAAGTTTAAGGGGGTAGAGTTTATTGTATAGGGAAGAAGAGAGAGATGATAATAATAATAATAATAGTGAAGATTTTTATAGCGCATATTCACACTCATAGAGAGCATGCTCTTAGCGCTTAAAACGAGGAAGAGACGTGGACTAAGTAGATACAGAACAAAGGGGACGAAAAAAAACGACAGTACTGACGACGAAACAGAAAACAAAAGGCATCAAGTAACAGGAACAGAGAAATATAGTGATTCTGCGAGAAAGATGAGAGAGTTAGAAGGAGAAAGAGATAGAGACTAGTTAGATATATTGACAAGGAGAGAAATAAGGAATGGTATTTATACTAAGAAGTTAATTGGAACTGTGCCACACTTATTTAATGTAGCAGAAGAGATGGCCCCTGCCCAGTGAGGGGAAGCTCTCTGCATTCCACAGACTGGGCGGCTGCCTGCACTTCTCCGTGTCATCGACAATCGCATCCGTCTTGAGCTCGTTTACCTTCCCTTGAAGAGGTTGTTTTCTTTGGCAGGAATTCTCTGCTCCTTGCCACCCTAGGCAGTACGTGAGAGCCGTATTGATCATAAACTCAAATCGTGAGGGAAGAGGGGAGGAAGGGGAAAGAATGGGGAATTGATCCACGTCACTTTGTCACGGAATGCCACTATGGGTGCAGTGACACGTTGCTGTGTCACGGGGTGCCTCCCGCGCTGTGCCGGGAGGTCAGTGTGTCACGAAGGGCTGTCCGCGGTGGGGCAGAAAGGTCACGGTGATGAAGAGTGTCACAGCGATAATGCTGATGAGTCACTGGGTTATCGAGTACCACCAGTGGTCTGCGGGCACGTTCCTGCGTGGCAGCGTGCCACCTGCAGTGTGCAGACCCGTCGGTGTGCCACGAAGTATGTCACTGTGTCACAAAGAGTCATCTTTGGTTTGCGCACGCGGCTAATTGGAAAGTCTGTGTCTCTACTATCCTGAAGGGAGGGGAAGGATGTAAGAAAAAGAGAGAATGTTGTTATTCTCACTACCGTTCGATCATCATTTACTTGTTTCCCTGTCCACCTCACTCACTCACTTAACTCACTCCCTCACTCAGCCATGTCTTCACACGCCGCCCTGCATTGCCATTCCGTCGCGTGAAGAAGCGGAGGGCGCGAGGGTTGCGGAGGGAAAGCTGCGGCGGGGGTGGAGATCGATGGCTGGCCTGCAGACCCAGTTACTGCCCTTGATTTTTCCTGGCTGGAACCTGTCTCAGACGCATCATGCCAAACACCCACCTCCAGACCTTTTCGCCTCACGCGCTCTGTCACCGCTGTAAATTCTCATTTTCTCCTCTCAGAGAGCGTTTAAAATTTTTCGACGCTGGCACGAAAACGAGAAAAAAAAAACTCAGCCCAACTAAAAACTATGAAAGTCAGGGGTCAGGATGTGGCTCTTTCCCTAAAGCCATAATAATATCCAATCATTTTTAGCCGACGTATTTGCAGTCGCGCGTTGCGGTTTTTGGCCATTGGCTCCAAGTGGTGTTAGCTGTGAGAGGGATGCAAGTATTCTTCATTTGGATGAGGTCGTCTTGCTCATGACCCACCACACGAACAGTTGTGGATCTAAAACAACATTTTACTCGATATTTACCCGTGACATCTTAGTCTGCATCTGTTCAATGCCACCTGGTGGTATATCCTTTAATATGGTCAGTTCATTTGCCTGATTGTGTCTTCATGAGTAATGCATTCTTTGTACTAAATACCTAGGATCTTCTTGTGGATTCTCAAATCCATGGAATGTTTCTTATTTTTGCAAGCTATAGATAGGGCTAAAATATGTGCTAGATCAAGATAATAATGTTTTCCTTAAGTCCCATTTTAAGCAGAGAAAACATACAAAGCATATAAATATAATTTAAATAAAGAGGAGAAGGATCTTGTTGATCCAGTAATCCAACAATGTTTGGTGTGGCAATGACATCAGGGTAATTTTATTCTATAAAGACATTTAATAAAGTTCTGAAATAACCTCATATTAGTTTTGGACATTTTTCCCCCTGCACTGTGAGGTACACCTTTTTAAACTCTAAAAACGTTCTTGTTTAGCTATTGCACCCACTATCTTCATCGACCAAGACGGCTATTTTTTTTCAAACCTGATCATTTTCTGCATTGTCACTCTCGGCGGATATGACCGCTGCATCTTGTCAACGCTCGGCAGACATTTCGTCTGCCATCTTTTCCTCCTGACCTGACTGACAGCTACCAAGAAAGGGAAATGTCCAATGATCAGCAAACAATAAGACAGCCCCATCTCCACATCCTTTCTCTCCTTCTCTCTCTCTCTCTACCCCATTGACTCCCCCTTTCCCTTCATCTTCCTCCAACTTCTGCTCATAAACTCTTCTCGTTTTCCTGCCTAGAAGCTCAGTGTGTTTTTTCTTAGCTTTTGCCTTTCTTCAGGTTCTAAGCTTTTTTTTTCCTTTCGTCTTAATTCTTCTTCAACAACATTTCAGTCTTGATCAGTTGCTCCCGTTATCCCCGTCACGGACAATAACTCCTTTCAGTCCATGGTGTAGACTTCAAAGAGTTGCCCCGCTTAGCCAGTCGACCGTCAGCGCAAAGTGGGAGGATTATCGAGCGCAAAGATGCATTGACTCCCCACTACCCCCACGAGCGCTGGAGGACGATGAAAGAAAAGTCCGCGGTGCGTGGCAGCCGCACCGGAAGTCTTGTTGTATGTTCATGCGCAGCACCTAGCACGCGAATGGCTCACGGAGAAAGCCCTCAATGGGCTCCTGGAAACGCTTACTTGGTTTATCCACAAACACCTTTAAAAAAGATGCATGTTCTTTCTTCCCGATTATTTCAGTTTGGGGTTCTCGAGGCTTTCCGTGCTCAGCCAAAACAAGCGATACATCAAGACTTGTAGAGGGAGTGTTTTCTTGTTTTTATTTTTTTCTCCTGTGGGATTGGGGAAATTCATGTGGCGTCATACAAGCAAACAATGTATATACACAGACGTAACGATTTGTAGATGTTGTGGGTGTCAGCCATGAGGTATTTATAGGGGAAGAGGATGGCCGAGTGGTTAGAGCGCTGGCGTCCGAACCGAGAGCGCAGTTTACTTCCCCCAGTCGTCCAAGCTGACGGGAATGGGTACCTGACTCCATAGAGGGTTGGGAAAGGTAAGGCAGCGAGGGAGAGGAGATTGGCACCACCCTCATGTAAAAGCTGGCCCCGAGAAAAGTGGGGTCTCTAACACCACTCTCCCCAACGACCTGAAAAGGTTATGGGATGACCTTTTTATTTATAGGGGCTGCTTGCAAGAACACGTTGCAAAGAATAAACGTACGGGGCACAAGGCAGGAACTCTTTTTCAGGGCCCCAGGATCAAATCCAAGCCATCGAGTTGAAAAAGAACTTTGACTGGCAGAAAGTTGTGGGACTCTGTATGGGATAAAATCACCTCAGTACCCGGCACTCGACATGATTTCCAGTTCAAATCAGTATATGCGACCTGAAATAATATTTCAGTCATGTTGTTAGGGTAACAATATATTTATCCTTGCGTAATTTTATCCCAAGATTGATTCTATTTGTACGCCGTTTAGATCAGATAGAATCTTAAATAATTAAACAATTTAAAAAAAAACAATATTGTAGTCAGCCCACGACACTGAACTCCTCTCTCGGATTAAAACTATCAGACGGCAAAGATTGCAATCACCAGGGTTGGATTTTTGACTATCTGAGTGCACTACCATGTCGCAGAGGAACTCCTCAACTACTTAAAATATAGCTCTTCTGGAGATGAGACGAAAGCACGAGCCAATCGGAAGCCCACAGCAGGCAAATATATCGACATCAGAGCAAATGTTGTGCTCGTAAATAATAGCCCATCTTTCGAGGGTGCTTACGTTATGCCGATGTCAGCAAAATGCAGCTCTGATCGCAAGGACAGATTGCAGGTTGTAAACAGTCTGCAGGTTTGTTTGCTGGAAAAGATCAACTATTTGATAGCTTGGCCTCTCAGACCTAGTATAATAAAAAAAAACTGTTAAAAATCCCTTTAAACTGACGTCAGGTATCATGAGTTGAAGTGAGTATCCCTTGTGTCTGGCATGTTTTATGATGGGAAGTTACAGCCCTACCCCTTCGTGCTTCAGCAGTGGTAGGTGGGCGCTCTTACCAGCTTCTTCATAGGATTCTGATGGATTGATATGCCAGAAGAAAAGGTTAGAAACAAAAGAAAGATTTAAATCTGTGTGTGTTTAATATGTCATGCATTTACATCGGAAGGGTGATATTATGACCGTTTTGAAGTAGTTTTCTTCCGCTTGATTTAGGAAGAACGTCACTTTAAAGCTGCTAGCATCATCAGCAACAACAAATTTTCATTATTGTCTTTAGTAAAACACAGAGAAGAGTTTGAAATGCGACTTGATATTGTTGATATACTGTAGCTATTACGATGGGTCATTTCTATTTAATCTGTTTTAAAGTTTTATTTTACAACTGAAAATTAAAAAAAAATTATTTTAAAAAGCCCTGAAAATAAGAAATTAAAGAGGGCAGAAGAGTAGGTGCAACATCATACGAAGAGAGTCAGAGCAAATTTCGATTGAGGATAATGAGTCTGTGGTGAGCACTGATCTGAAACTACTTGATAAACTCTGCCCGCTCTGTTACAGAACTTGCTGAAGCCATCACGCAGCCATCTTACTACTCGTAATTCTCTGTAAGCCAGCACGGAACTGACACCTACCCTCCCAGTTTATAAATCGAAGCCCTAAAGCAGTTCAAGAAAATTAAAAGCATGCAACGTCAATAGCTTATGAAACATACTAAGATACACCGGCGAGGCATTCAAACTACAGAATCAATATCGCCTTACGAGTTCCAATATGGCAAGCTGAGCCAGCCAGGATATATATCCATTAGTTTCGGATCAAAGGTAGCTAGCTCTGTCAGCCACTGCGTCTGTTCAGTAACCCCAGCGATCAGTAACGGCTGGCCAGCATAAATCAGTCAACGTCGGTCAAGGAAATGAATTAATGAATGAATACCAGGGCAAGGGAAGAAGACGAAGATGAAGACAGTGTGACAACTGCCAGACAATGTTATTTTCTTCAGTCCTAAATTCAGCTCATGTCTAAACTGGACGAAAAATATGGTTGAGCTCTAACACAACAGCTTTTTCGTGATTTAAAAAAAAAGTTCAACATAATGATTTGTAAAACTCGACGAGTTTATACAAAGCAAACCGTTTATAAACACAACAGTCTGCTATCAACACGGAAGAAAGTACACAACACATATATTTAGAAAACATAATAGGCGATTTATAAACAAACATATCACAGGAGCTCTGTTGCCTTCAGCTAGTTTTATACATGTTAGGTCTTTGATGAGTTCCTTTGACCTCATAGTCTGCTGGTTCCTCTAGGCGTGCTGCAGCGGACTTTCTTGGCGTCGTTCACAACAGCCATCAGATCCCACCATCCATCATTCTGGAGTCAGGTGCACTAGGCTCAAGCTGGATGGTTAACGCGCAGCAGTCATAAGCTGCTCATATCGATGCTCAATTTACCGCCGACTGCTTGACCTTAAGCCACCCAGCTATCGCCTAGGGAGTTATCATGCAAATGGTCTCATGGCTGGTCTACGGCTTGCACGTGCCACAAAAAAAGAGACAAAACTCGTCTAAACCACAACTGATACAGAGAAGAGGAAGTTATAGCTCACCAGCTGTACCCTTTCTTCAGCCTTGAAAGAGAAAAGTAAAAGTTTATCCTCCTGACAAAAAAACAAATCCAGTTCTTCCAGCATCACCTGCCTCATTCGTAACCAGCTTTATACATCGTGTACAGTTTCTCCCTTTTCTTCCATTACTTTTTAAACTGTGAGAGACAGAGAAGAGATTTTTTGTATAAATTGTATTAACGAGTGAAAAAAAAAGAATAAAATCAGTGTTGCTTTCGTCTCACAGCGGGGAAAATAACAGTCCTCCTCCAGACCTAAAAAAAAGGTCTCCCAAATAAAGAAACAAACAAAAGGAAACATGCAAACAAACAAATTCAAACATATTTAGCAGCTCCATGGACATTCTGTACTCTTCTCTTCCTGTCGGATCGATCGCAGTGTGCAAATTGCCCAACGTGGGGTGAAGGACAGGCTGGAACTCGCTACACGCGCCATGCTCACACCGAACGGAGTCCTCCACTCGCGTGCGATCAGGCAGTCACGTGACACGTGACAAGCAGGTTCAGGCTCAAGCAGAGGAGGTTGCGAGGCGCAGGTCAAAGCGTTCGAGAAAGTCTACGGCGGCTCCACAGTCACACGGAGAGCTTCGTATCGGCGAAATGCTTTTGAGGAGAAGAGAGAGAGAGAGCATTATACATTGTGAAACGGGAAGAGTTAAAAAAAAAAAAAACTCTTTTGGTGGCACCGTCTCAACATTTTTCTTTTCAGCCATGCCCACTTATCTCCCTGCCAGTACAGCCTCGCGGAATAACCTCTGCGCGAACTTTGGAGGTCGGGATTCTTTCTACCTGTATTTGTTTTTTTTTTTAAACAGCCTCGATAAAATTTCGATCGTGTGAAAACATTCGCGTTATTTCTTCTCAGAAGATGCATTTACAGCGGCTTTCACACGCTAGTATCTCTTGTCAGGCACCTGCCAGGCCGACCGAGGGGGTGTAATGTAGAGACAGTCTCAAGAACACGTACACACCGACCGAGTCTGACTTTTGACCGGGTTATGAGGTAACTACTACGATAAACAGCATGGCTGCGAACAGTTGAATTCTCTCTCTCACTAGAGAGGCTTGAGCAGTCTTTGATGGAAAATCTTGCAGACAATGCTTAATAATAAATGGACAATTGCATAGTCTGTGCAGTCAAAACCTGATTTGTGTGTGAGCGCGTGTGGGCTTGATGAAAGTTTTAAAATGTATTTACTTGGTGTATAGTTGTTTCTTCTAATGCCATCAAACAGCCCACATTTATTGTTTATGATCACACATTGAACTGTACTGACGTCTTCTTTTCACAAACAAACACAAAAGCGTATGAAAGTATTATCACTATTCCGTGACTGCGACAAGATTCATAAGAAGCTAATATTCCCTGCACAGCCAAGAAATTCTAATGCAACGCCAAACACCTACTATTGTTTTTGTGCTAAAAACTGACAATTTGTTTAATGTGCAGACAAGTGACTATTAATCAGTCCTTTTTTATGTCCACCTCCGTACTCCACCATAGTCAGCCCCACAATGCTCGTCCGTAGAGCAAGCTTGTTAGAAATGAAAGTTAATTTGTTAGTTTTCTGACACATTGTTGTCCTAACAGCAGGCAGACGGGCACAAAAATTACAATAAAAGGAAAAAGACAAAAGAGCAGAGATTTTATGAGAACTAAGCAGCATAATTTCTTACTTGGTTTACATTGTGGAAACAAGATAATCGTGTCTGTTGTATACCGTTTTTTTCTTTCGCTTTTTGTGTTGTTTTTTTAGACGTCGGCATGCTGCACAGAAAATTTAGTACAAAATCATTTGATACTTTTATGCAATAGTCTATCCAACATATAAATAACAGATGAAGACAGCAAGATGCCATAAGGTCTACCTGAACTGAAAACTACTCAACAGTCACTGAGCCGTGAAATCACCGAGCAGTAAGTGAACCGTGAAACCACACACCAGTCACTTACTCGAAAAAAACCACACAGCAGTCAGTAAACCGTGAAACCATCCAGCAGTCACTGACTCGAAAAACCACGCAACAATCACTGAACCGTGAAACTCCCCATCCGTCACGGAATCAAGAAACCACACAGCGGTAACCAAACCGTCAAACAACACAGCAGTCGCTGAACCGTAATACCACTAAGCAGTCACTGAATCGAGAAATCACACAACAATCACTAAATAATGCGAAGTAATTTTAACAATAAAAAACTTGACAGTACAAACAATAAGCCATCGAACATTTTTTTTTATTATGGCGATTATCTAGAGACTGACTGGCGAGGAAAATGCTAATAAATCGATTAGCTACATTCTAAGAAGAAGAGCTCCACTTCTGAGAATGTTTATGTTCCGAAAATGACACATCCTTTGACATATCTGAATATGTTCTAGGTTGTAGAGCTATTTTCTAATATGTAGTAATGAAACAATTATGGAAGATATTTGAATAGATTTATTTAAATTTATTTAAATCAGGAACACCATGCTTCCTCGTTGAGGATATTTCAATAATCTGAAACACATTAAACCATACTTGAAGTCTGTGGCGACCTGATGACCGATAAATGAAAGAATCCAAGAAAGTATTTATTAAGCTAAATAATTTATTAATAAAGATGTTGTGAACAGTGATTATGTGAAGATTAGTGTGAAAAATAAATCCAAACCGCCTACACACAAAAACACACACAGCCCCATTATCAAGCATCCTCTGAGAGCTAATACAGGTACCATGTCCGTAAGATGGTGGTTGACAAGTATAATTATGAAAAGTTAAATAATACATAAATATATGCTACATGTGTACATATAATGGATGATATTACCGGCCAAGCATAGTCATAGCTAATATTAATTAAGACGGTCATAATAAGACTTTAGTAATGATAATAGGAAAGGAAAAATAAAATTCCTAAAGTACTTAATCTTACTCCAGGTGCACTGATGACAGACACTTATGTTTAGCGGAAGATGAATGCTTATCGCTGTTGCCAAGAGAAAAAAAATGTGCTTTCTTATAACTAGAAAGGCTGTTCTTTCCCTTTCTCTGGATATCTCAGACGGCTCCTTTTCCGTAAAAGTGCAGAAGTGAAGGCTGTTTGTTGGCGCAAGAATGCAGCAGTACGGGAAGTCGCCAGCAATTAAATTTAGCTTTACGTGGGAACGTAGACCTCATCAACTGCCTTTCGAGGGTTTATTTCTGATCAAGGTTAAAATGACATGTAACAAACCAGTATATTCAAAGCAGACAACTTATAAACTCATATATGCGTGCTTGTGTGTGTGTGTGTGTGTGTGTGTGTGTGTGTGTGTGTGTGTGTACGTAATTGATGATCAATATGTACAAAAAGGAGGTAAGAACTTGCGTTATGTGTGTGTGTGTGTGTGTGTGTGTGTGCACGCCCGCGCTTGCATTAACGCGATTATTTCCGCGATAGCCAGTTTGCATGTGGTTACGCATGCGACCGACTTTTGCCACCCAAACGACACAATCCAGAAAAGAAAGAAAGAAAGAAAGAAAGAAAGAAAGAAAGGACACGGTTCCTCCACCACCACTTCCACCACAGCCATCAGCATCTGTCGTTGCACGTGTCCTCGGCCCGAGCAGGCCCGGAACACTAGCGCCGCCGTGCGGGCTGCCGAGTGGTGCAGCGCAAGCGCGGCAACACGTACGAGAAACTCCTGCGGCGGATGGTGGCTGGCAGCCAGCGTGGTGGCGCCAGGGACAAGACACCCGGCGTACCGCCGTTGCCAGGAGAGCCACAGCCTGCAGGGAAAGTGCCGCCAACCCGAGACCCACACGGACACACTTGCACACGGTTGTTGCTTCTCCTTCCGCTTGAGTTCCGCCTCCACGGGTATTGCGCCATCGCGGACGTCTGCATGAGTGGCCGGCCTCCTGCTCGTTAGTTAGCTAGCTAGCCAGCCAGCAAGCGACCAGCAGGTGAGCTAGAGACCAAGCGGACCGTGTTGTCTTTTTTCCTTTCCTAACAAACCTCCCCCCCCCTTATCCTTTCACCTAGTCTCTGTGTGTCGCAGAAAGGTTGGTTTGTGACGAAGGTGCAAGCAGCGTGGGTGTTCGGTTCGACGACAACAGGAGGAAGGATAAAAGGACAGCACCTGCAGGAGTAAGTGTTCGTGCTTGTGTACTCACTCGGATTGTTAACCCTAACCCCGATCGTCCTGACCTCCCCCCACCCCACCCAAAGTTTTTTTTCTGGTCACCATCTTCAAGAAGATCAGAAGACTGCGATGGCAGTGTACGGACGACGACCAGGAAAGGTCAGGGCGCGCTGACGATGAAAGACCTCGGTAAGAGCAACTGTCAGTCGATGTTCTTTATTTAGAGATCGCTCACCTTTTCCGTCAGGCAGAAACTATTTTACTCGATGGCAAGACTTTACCTGTAAAACACGTTCATGTTCTAGCATGATTTGTTGTACACTCGTATTGGATGTAAAAGATTCTAAAAACGGAAATCATTTTGCTCAGCACATGATCTGTATGTGTAAGATTTTAGTCCTTTCACATTTCTTTTAAAAGTTCAGTTTTTTTTTAAATGTCTTGCTCAACACTCGTTTTTTATGAGAACAAAAAAAGGACATTTTTCTTTCTTGCTTCCCCCCCATCCAACACACACACACACACACACACACAATGCTACTCTCCCACACTAACAAAATTACATGTAAATAGACTTGTTAAAACGGTAATATTATTCCACATAAAGTATTTTGTGATCTGTTTAAAGGCACTTTAATCGGTACACTGTATACGTGCTATCTGAAAATCACATTAAAATTGTTCGCTATGATGGAGGGCCCGCTCTAAAATGCGGTTTCAACTTCTGATGCACAACAGCAACGCAGTCTGCATTGATTCAACCTTGACCTCAGATGGAAATACGAAAACTTATTCTATTGTAGGATACGGATATTTTCACTGGGTGATAAACCTTGTATACTCAATTTATTTTGTAAGCGATATTTATAGATATTTGCTTTAAAATTTTAAATCGTTTTCTGTAGTTTTGGAACAGTAGAGTTTAGAAAAGGCCGAGAGAAGGGGGCGTAACTCTAATTGACGTAAAAAGTCTAGGAGGGGTTATAGCATTTACATTTTGTTTAGCCCCCTCAGATGTTTGTAGAGGTGTGTCTCGAGAAATGAAGGGAGATGATGATGCCGATTTAGGGAAGTAGTATGTTGTACTGAGCTTTAGTCAGCCGTTAGACGAAAAAAAGCAACCTACTAGACCTTGGAAGGGGGACAACCCAGAAGGCAGCATTGATATTTTATTGTGCGATGTCCGGGGCGTTGCAATGCCGCTGGGAAAAATGGACTGAAATAACCTGTTCGGTGTTGATACATCGTTGCCGGGCCAAAATCGATTAGCGCAGAGAACTTACGAGTCAGGATTTCTTTTCCTGTCAAGTTTACATCTTCGATGGAAAGAGCGCGCGCACAAGCACACACACACCCACACACCCTGCTTGTCCCGTTCTCATCTTCCTGCATTAGTAGAAACAACATGCAGATGTATGCACATAATTACGCTGTGGCAACGAGCTTTCACGCTGATAGGCAACTGGCAAAGCAGGTATTCCCAGGTACAAAGAGAGAGACACTCTGCGACATACAGAAATTCGATGAAAGACGCATATAGACTAGCCAGGTAGTTGTTTCGACAGAGCTACTCAGAGGGACGGACGGACAGAGAGAGATAGAAGGACCAAACAGATAAACCACGCGGATAAGAGACAGAAGATTAAGACTTTAAATGGCTTGCTTAACTTATATACATTTTTGTTAAGTTGGCATATACTTAACACCCAAGGGAACCGTGGGCTACACATCTGTCCCTGCTTCTTGCCAGAATCAGAAAATCAGGTTTGTCAGACTTTTGGGGGCTTTTCCGTATGCCACTAGCATAAACTTTACCATTATGGAAGCCATGTTTTGTTGAACACATCTGTAGTTGATCTCTTAACAGTTATAATAAAATACCTATAGTGCAAGCATCAGGTCTGGTAGGTGAGCGAGAAAAAAGACCGCGAACTGTAAAGAGTTAAGGGAGCGACCCACGCTTTCCATTACCTGAATCCACCACAAGTCCTTCTTCCTCAACCGCCGATTCTTTTCATTTCGCTCCTTCAGCAGCTTGAAACGGGAAGAAGCAGAACCTGGAATTTGAATTCCGTTGTGGAAATTAAGCCGTAACTTGCACTGAAGCTCGGCGGCCGAAGGGACTAAATTGCCTAGCGTACGAATATGGGGGCTTGTAGTCGGATGTGCGTTAGGAGACACGCTCGGCGCTGCTGTCACGCCATACAACCGATTTGCGATCAATGAGGTAAGTTTCCTTAATAGCCCTCTCCTTGCTCGCTGATGCGGCTCCTCATCATCATATTCAGCATCTCTCTGCTTCCCCCTCCTCTTTGCAATGCAATAGCGAATGTGTCTCCACGAAGGGGAACGAATTGTCTGATATTATTTTTCGGACTCTGTTATTTTTACCAGTTGACAACGACCTCGTTTGGAACGTCTTTCTACGTCAGTTGTGTACCCATTGGCTGCTTTATCAGAATCTCCCATCTTTCCCTGGCAATGTTGTTTTGCCCATTTTCGCCAGTCGCCGCGAAGGAAACTAAGCAATCACACTGTCTGTTGCGAACCACCTAAAAGGAAACAGTGAATGGAGGATGCACATGAGAAAAATCGTTCAATTTCCCTCCCCCTCCACATTCCACTAGCTCGCTGATTGCTGCAGACACAGATTCAATTTTATTTTTTACTTTAACCACGATGGCGCTATTTCCGCGAGTTCTATAGTCTCCGTTTCTAAGTTGTTGGAAGCACGCGCATAAAAGTTAGAGGTAATCTCTCAACTTTTACAAGAGATAATATCTCGTTACCACAGCCTCAACATTACGCACCTTTAAACTTAGATCTTCCGGTGCCTTCAATAAGAACGAAGTATTTATCCTGAAAATAACCTCTGTCTTTTTATAGCAAAAAAAAAAAGTGAAGCATGCAAATGAGAACAAGGCAGCATAATAAATAATATGCCGGTTCCTAGGATACCAATCGTTATACCGAAGCAACGCCCGCTAAATTCTGTCTCAAGACAGCCATTCTTTCAGAAGTGACACGAATGTTATTTTTAAATCCCGTTCTTATGATGCCACTGCCTTCCGTAACAGCTGCATTAACTTCGACCAAGCCTTGAGCTAGATAACTTTAGTCAAATAACTTTTGTCTTTTAATCATGGATCGTGTGATGTCGTGCAGTTGTTTTTATACCTGTTTTGTTTGTCCTGTTTTTGTCCGCGAAATTGTGCTTGACCTTTTGTCTTCTAATGTGTAACTGATTTATTTTTTATTCATACTATTTAAAATAATTTTTTTATACTTTAAAATAATGTGGTATTTCTGTACCTTATCTGTTTAAAGCCTATTTTTATATTTGTCTGTCTTTTTCACTACCACATTCTCTGTCTCACTTGACGAGTCTTTACATTTGTTCTAGTTAGTTCTCTTTGTTAATGCCTCCCATTAGGCATAAATGTGTGAGCGCGCCTGCGTGCGTGTGTGTGTGTATATATATATATGTGTGTGTGTGTGTGTGAACACATTTTGGCAGAGTGGAGGTATTGGCTACATTAACACATCTTTCAGGACAGTAAGAACTTGTTGTTAGTTTGTTTTCATGCAGTTCTTTCGCGAACGTTAATTCATTTAAACATTTTTTTCCTAGCGTTTATTTTAAAGAATCCTGTTTGGAAAACATGTCAGATGTAATCTGCTAAAACTGTTTAATTATTTCCAACATCACCTCTCACCAGCACCGCAAAAGTGTTTGCTCTACTCGCATCTCACACTTGATAATCAGTGGAAGATCTCGGTGAGAAACAACAGAAATGAAACACATGGTGCGATTTGTTTTCTCTCTCTCTCTCTCCCATACACAGGCACGCGCGCGTGCACACACACACACACACACACACACACACACACACACACACACACACACACACACACACACGTAAAATACACACACACACACACATGCAGTTATATCCATTACGTTGTTCACTAAGCGTTTGCTTGCTACTTTTTCACACCTAAGCATGCACATTGTATTTTTTTTGTTGCAACTGAACATTGGACAAACTTATTATCTGGCGCCATTATTGTGTTTCATTCTGTAAGGCTTCTCAAACTTTTCGGAACACGTCGCACGGTCAAATATTTCCTTCTGTAACGCACCTCAGCCATGTTTCTCTTCAGGTCTCAATCCCACCGTGTTTGTCTCCTTTGCTCTCTCTCCCATGATACTTCCATGATACTTTCCCTAGTAGAAGCTGACCACAAACTACAGTCCAGTGTGCTTGCTGATCATGTCTTTACATAAAGATCTCTAACCCAACCAACAAAGGTTTGACCAAGTTTGGTCAAGTTTTTCAATGACGGCTATAGAAGACATTGCCAAACTTGCTTAAACATTTATTTATACTAATTAGTTTAGGAACAACCTAAAAAGCATCCAAACAGTCGTACTGACCTTTCTTCTTTTAATATATATATATATTAATGGAGAAGATATATGTTTCATTGATGCAACCAGCCACAGGTTAGCGAGTAAAGTTCTGCTTGGCTGTGTGCCTTCTTTGCAAGGATAGTGCTTCCACCGAAATGTGACGTTTCAACGTTGGAAGGAATGAGTAATAAACAGGTGCAGTTTAGGAACACCCGGAACAATTACATCGATAAGCAGCCTTGTGGACCGGAGAGAGAGAGATCTGTGCCCACCAGTGATATGGTTCTCACTGCGGAGGTTACAAGCAAGTGTTTTCCCACCACCTTTTCGAACCACACCGTCACATTACTTTACCTGGCACTTCTCCCTGCTAGATTTATCTCTCTCGCCGCTTCCTCCTGACAGAGTTCCCGATCTTACACTCACGTCTAGTGCACTCTCATTCCTTCCACACCAGGCGCAGTTCACACCCCTACTTTATTCCCTCCCTTGCGCCCTCCAAACAACGCGCAGATGAAAGCGTTTTATTCCACGAGGACTTCCTTGCCGGCATAGAAGACAGCGCCAGCGGCGAGTCATTCAAAGCTTTGGTCTGGGAATTATTCAGAACATGAAATGGGGCTGAATCAGCACAGACACATCCCTCTGGTGCAGCGGTGTTCACGGTGAACAGGCCGTCAGCTGACGATCCGTGTGAGTTGTGCGAGTCTCGCTAAAGTCCATCATGGGAGGGAACATGCAGAATCGCTGACAACCCGGCGTCAAATGAGAGGGGATCAGTTTGAGATCTGACGTCCTGGAGGTCTGAAATTAGATGTTCTCTCTCGGACCACCCTTAAGCTTTCATTTCGCGTGGTTCTGTCTTGCGAGTTCTCTCTTCCGGAGTGAGAAAATTTGCCGTGTAGTCACTAACTGACGAATGAAGGAAACGCCTAAAGTTTCTGTTTGCGAGATGGAAGAACATGATGAGGTGAACTTGAAAAAATGTCAGCGTAAAACCTTTCGGATTTTTATCATGAACGAAAGGAAGAGAAAGAAAATGTAATATACTTGAAGACTGATGTTGGCACATTGCTCTATCTTAAATTTGGATTTCAAAAACTTATGAGTTATGGTTCTTATTCTGATTCTTGCAAGACGTATTGTTTTACAGCTTATGTGCTTGTACCTCTGTGCGTCCGTGCGTGCGTGTGCTTGTGTGTGTGTGTGTGTGTGTGTGTGTGTGTGTGACTGAGAGAGAGATTTTGATCCTATATTTTAGGCGTAGGAAAAAGAGTTAGATAAACAGAGATTGAGAGAAATACGAATGATGTGAAAGAAAGATGGAAAAGAAAGTGATTTCTCCTTCCTGAGTGTGAGAGAGAACGCGGTTTTCTTTGCCTGAAAAGATACGAAGTAAAAAAAATTATCCGGTTTATTTTAAGCACCTAAGAAAAGCCAGCTACTCTCTTTTTGTTCAGTTTATTTTTTTTCTTCTTCCCAGACATTATTTGTGCTTCTTGCTTCTCTCCTTCAATTTTCGATCTCCCTTTCCCCCCTCCCCGCCTCTGTCGCGAGGTTGTCATACGGTGTTTGGTGGGGTGTTTTTTTACCCCGAGCCAGCAATTAAGATTAAATCACGGCAAAGCATAAACCCTGTAAACAGATGCCACATGCTGAGAAATAAAACCGTGCCCGAGACGAGATCTGAACCCAAGACAGTCAATCCGTAATATATTGGTGACCGCCCGCCAGGTACTCATACGAAACACCAGTATTGGGACTTTACCTGCGAAGCAGTCTCCGTGTTTCCACTTTTGTCCGCTTCGGGTATCGAAGCTAACAGAAAACATGCCATAAATTCAGCCAATAAACTCGCAGCTCTTACGGCACAACTCCCAGGACAACCATACAGGGAGGAGAAGCCAGCTTAACCGACGGGCAAAGCCCCTGGGAAAAACCGGCTACAAAATAAATTGCGGAAATTTGTTGATAGCTGTTGGTCTGTGGCCTGCTTTATTGAAACAGTCGCTGCTAGCGGTGTGGCATCCAGACGCGATAGCGTAACTAACAAGGAGCTGCTGACACGGCTGTAAGTTTGGACTGGGCAATACCCGGCGAGGTTGGGGTAGCGGGTGATGCAGGTGGTGAAGGATGGGGGTGAGTGTAGAAGTGACCTCATTCATCTTCTCGCAAATAAAACGTTTCCGGGTGTGCACTACAATAGCTGGGGTGTTCCGAAATGTTCCCAAGGTTACGTTGACTGTTGGTCTTAACAGCGTTAGCATGAAGTGGGGTTCTTAGTTTTCTTTAAAACACAGTGAAGAAGTTATTGTTGTCACTCAGTTCATTATACAGAGAGGACTGATGTGATTTGACGTTGATGGCTATCGCCCACAGCGCCAGCAGCAACACCGACGGCATCACCTCCACTCATGTCGTTGCGGATAATTATAGCCGTTACCAATACTAGACTGACGCCCATGCCTGGTACTGTGCTAATGATCATTCGTTACATTACTCCTACTGTTACAATAATTATCAATCTTGACATAATTTCAGGATCACCTAAATGATTTTTTTAAAATTAAGGACAAGTGGTCTGGAGCCGTGGTCATGACGCAGGGATAAGGATATGTAGATGCTATGGGGTCGTATGCTATAAGGTTACTTATAGAAAACATTTGCAGACCATTTAGAGGGGCCGATACTCTATAGATCACCTTCTTGCCTACGGTCCACAGCTATCGCTACAGAAGGCTTTCAAGGGCTGTAGATCTTTAGTTGAAGAAAAACAAACCACGGGGTTAGGGGAGTACCTCTGGCTGCTCTGCTCATATTTCAGACGAGAGAAATGTCACAAAGCGCTGTGCTTCCCAATCATATGGGTTACGTTTTAAATACGTTCTGGTTACGTCGCTCGGCAGTTTTTCATTTGTTAATGAAAGCTTAATGAAGGGCTTTAACCTTATTTTAAATGATATAGATCTATCACCTTATTTTATCGATCTACCGATTAATGCTATACTGCGTGTCGATCGTCTATTGATTTTTTATAGTGAAAAATATACCTTTGGTCATCAAATTTATAATTATACTCATAGGTATCTGTGTGTTTCGTTATTTCTTTGTCTGAGTTCATGTGTGTTCGAAGAAGAGTGGGTATAAAAGAGGAACAAAAGACATACAAGAAAGCGTAAAGGAGAGGGAGATAAAAGTTGATTTATTCCAGTAGTTGCACAAAAAAATAATAAAAAATTAGGATTCGTGACGACAACAACAACACGCGTGAAATCAATTGCTGCTACAGCAAGTAAACACAATCCGAGTTTCCAAGCACAGGTAAACATTGCGAGAGATCTCAAACAAAG